>VWZE01007084.1:330873-380852 GCA_013396675.1 Eubucco bourcierii | reverse complement strand
CCCTTGTCCTGGCATTCCCAGACCTTGCCAATAGTCCCTCCCCAGCCTTCTTGTAGCCCCCTTCAGATACTGGAAGGCTACTCTAAGGTCTCCTGGAAACCTTCTCTTCTCCAGGCTGCAGAGCCCCAACTCTCTCAGCCTGTCCTCAGAGCAGAGCTGCTGCAGCCCTCTCAGCATCTTCATGGTCTCCTCTGGACCTGCTCCAACACTTCCATGTCCTTCCTGTGCTGAGGGCTCCAGAACTGCACACAGGACTCCAGGTGGGGTCTGAGGAGAGCAGAGCAAAGGGGCAGAATCCCCTCCCTTGCCCTGCTGCCCGCACTGCTCTTGCTGCAGCCCAGCACTCAGTTGCTGTCTGGGCTGCACTCACACTGCAGCCTCATCTTGAGCTTTTCATCACCCCAGACCCCCAGGGCCTTTTTCCTAGGGCTGCTGTCAGCCATTCACCACCCAGCCTGGAGTTGTGCTTGGGGTTGCGCCTACCCAGGTGCAGGACCTTACACTTGGCCTTGTAATCCCAGTTTTCAGAGCTTTGTATAACAAAACTATTGCTTGTGAGTGCAAGTATTTCAAAGGGAAAACAAATAGCACTGAATGAAGAGTATGCAAGTAACAGAAACTGTTTGGATGTTGCTTATGGGACATAACCACTTCTTTCTGCATTAAGCTGTCCTTGGCTCTCATTACAACACTGTTGGGCAGCTGTCATCACTCCCTCCAGCCCCACACTCTGGACCATGCATGGAGCATTTCAGTGCCAAATAGGCCATGGCTCATCCCATGGGCAGCGAGGCTGTGCAGCCTGCCTGTGACAAAGAGGCTGCTCCCATGCCCCAAAACCAGCCTTGTTTCAAGGCTGAGGGATCAACGCACTCCTGACACTCAGCAAGTGGGAGTAGTGGCATCCTATGCAGAACTGGGGCACAGGGGGAATTACTATGCCTCTGTACTGGTGAGGCTGCACCTTGAATATTGGGTTCAGTTTTAGGCCACTTATTGAGGAGCTGGAGCATGTCCAAAGAAGGGCAACGAAGCTGGTGAAGGGTCTAGAGAACAACTCTTATGAAGGTGAGGGAAGTGAGATTCTTTAGTCTGAGAAGGCTAAGGGGAGACCTTGCTCTCTACAGCTCCCTGACAGCAGGTTGTAGCAAGCTGGGGGTTGGTCTCATCTCCCAAGTGACAAGTGACAGGACAAGAGGAAGCAGCCTCAAGTTATTCCAGGGGAGGTTCAGGTTGGACATCAGGACGAATTTCTTACCCGCGTGGGTTGTCAAACCCTAGAACAGGCTGCCTGGGGCAGTCCCTCCTCATCCCTGGAGGGGTTTCAAAGCTGTGGGACATGGTTTTGTGGTGGCCTGGCACTGCTGGCTTGGTAGTTGGGCTCAATTATCTGAAACGCCATTTTCAACCAAAGCAATTATAAGATTCCATTAAAGTATCAACCTCCCTTCAGCCCCCATGTTCACCTTGTCTCCGCACTGGCCCGAAAGGCGGCACAGGGCATTCCTTCACTGCTACAGGCAGGGTTCTCGCCCTGTGGGAACTCGCCCCTGCAGATGGCAGGCAGTGTGAAACGGACAGAAAGCAGCCGACGAGGTCGGGTCGGGGCGAAGGGTACAGCGCCGGGGCGAAGGGTGCAGCGCCGGGGCGAAGGGCTCAAGCGCCGGGGGAAAGGGCTAAGCGCCGGGGGGAAAGGCTCAAGTGCCGGGGAGAAGGGCTCAAACGCCGGGGAGAAGGGCTCAAACGCCGGGGAGAAGGGATCAGCGCCGAGGCGAAGGGCGCAGCGCAGGGGCGGGCGAAGGACGGTAATATGCCGGAGGAGAGCGTGGGAGGCTGGAGATGGCGGCTCAGCAGAAGGGTGATGGCAGCGCGGAGCAGAGCGCAGGGGAGGGCCGCGGCCGCCCTGCGCCATCTCCCGGCGCCGCCGGGGGCGGGCCCGAGCAGAGAGCGGCGGCGCGGCTGGGCCTGGCGCGGGGAGGTGTGTGCAGGGGGTGGCTTTCGCGGTCTCGGCCCCAGCTTACGGAGCTCGGAGGTCCGTGGGGTCCCGGTTGGGAAGCGGGGCTCGGGGTTCGCCCCATCGGTGCCAGCGAGCGGGAGACTGCGAGGGAAGGGAGGGCACAGCACGGCGGGTCGGGCGCGGGGACGGCCTGCTGCGTAGGTGCGGTCACTGCTAGACCACGAGCAGCACAAAATCGGTGCACGGGGTGCAGGCCCAGCTGCGGGACAGTTCCATTTCCCCTGGCCATGAGTAGCACGAAATCGGTGCGCGGGGTGCAGGCCCAGCTGCTTCCAGTCAGGTGTATGGGGAGGTACTGAGCGCTGCTCCTGCACAGACACACACCTCCGGGCGCTTTTGTGCTGGGAAATCAACTTAACGTGGGTATTTCAAATAAAGGGATAGATATGGGCTTTTTATAGCCTGTGGTCTGTGTTTCTAATCTAATGTTACTTTATTGTTATTGTTGTTTTTCTGCAGCGATGGAAGCGGGTCCCATCGTGACGTCCAAGCAACGAGAGGAGGTGGTACACGGGGTCCCGACGGAGGTGGTGTGCACAGCGTTCTCCAACTCGGTCCTCGTGGTGGTCACACAGTACGGCAAAATGGGAACCATCGTCTATGTGGACCCCAACACAATCGCTGACAGCGTGGGCAGGCCCTCGCTCACCACAAAGGTGCTACTGGGCAAGGATGAGGTGAGAGCGGATGTACAGTGCTCAGGCAGCAAGGATGGGGTGGGGGAATGTAGTAGGTGGGGCTGCACAGCTTGCCAGGGAGTTGATGAATCACAGCAGTTAAGCAGTGTTTGCGCTCTGGTAAGATTAATTTTAAAATCTTTGCTGAGGAAAGAGGGGTTCATCAGAAAGGTATGCGTGCCCATCTGCTCTTTGACATAATAAAAGTTTAACTAACTGGTGAGCAGTTTGGGCATCTGTTGTTTTGTGTCCTGCAGGATATGGATTGCTTCACAGTGTTTATGGAAGGTTTGATAAAGCTTCTGTTGATTTAAGGGTTGCAAGATCAAACATGTAGCCTCTGATAATCTTTTTTGGGGGGTGGTTCTGCTCCAGTAAGTTTGTTTTACTTTTCAAAGCCTTCTTCTCACCCCTCCCCCACCCCCCCCCACCAATCTATGCCAGCCCTGTAGTGGACTTTAGTTGCCCTTTCCCAAGTGTGTCTGCCAGCACCTTCCCTTGATAAACTTTAATTTGTTTTGCTTCAACAAAATGAGTTTTTATCGACCATTTCACAAAGCTGGAGAGGGAGCAGAAGGAAATATATTTCGCAAAGCGTCAACTAGTCAGACATTAAAACAGAAAGTTACAGAGCTACAAGATTATGAGACTTTCCATCAGGGTTGGAGCTATCAAATGTTACTTGCTAACTTTAACTAGAAAAACTCTAACAGCACAAGTCTCTGATTCTATCCCTACAGAATTCTCATTCTTCAGCAATAGCTTTCCTTCTGTGGATGCGAGATGCTTTGCTTTCCCTGGCACAATACCTGCTGATTGTGACTACTTCCACCCCCAAACTGGTTTTGTGTTTTATTTAGAAATGGGAAGTGCTTTAGTACATAAATTACTTTGGTACATAGTATTTTCAGATCATTTTATCAACTTAATCCATCTAAACCTTAAGAAAAGGCTTCTACTAGTCTGCTGCCTTCATGCTCGTCACCATTAACATCTCCATGTGGGGTGGTGTGTGCTTCCAAACTGCACCAAAATCAAGCAAACTCATTCTTCTGATAAATACATAACTGTGGGTGTAAATAAAACCTAGAGGAGCTGAATGTTCTTGTTAAAGAAACCTCATTAGGAAGATTATATCCCTTTTCTTCCCTCCTTTAGCCTCACTGCTTACTTCTGGTTTTCATTATTCTGTTCAAATCAAAACCAACGTGTCTTTTACACGTGGCGTGCGAAGACTGTCTGTGTGACACCACTTTGGGATCTCCAGGCATTGCAGAAATAACAGGTTGTTTTCCAGAGCTTATCAGCAGAACATACCCTCCTCAGCAACAAATTTTTAAAAGAAATCTCTGCTTGGAAACTTACTCAGAAATCTGGCTGTGATGGTAACACAGACATTTTGTTCCCAGCCTTTCTCATGTAATTTGATGTTGCACGAAGTAGTTTGGGTGAAAGGATTAGCAGAAGGAAGAGTTCTCCATACTGGCTTTCAAAGTTTTTCAAGCTGGTGCAAAACTCAATTCAAGCACAGCTCCAGTTAGGTTGCACCAGGGTGGTATGGGTGGCTGTGTCTCATGGCTCCAAACTCTTCCTACTTAAGCTGGTTATGAAAGTGCTGTCTGAAGTTCCCTACGCCATGGCTATGCTGACCAACCGAGCTGCTCATCTGTTCCCAGTTGCGTTGGAACCACTCAGCAAACTGCATGCTCAGTCTGAGTGCAGTTTGGCAGGTTCTCAACATGCTCCGTGCCATGGCAGGAAGTCCCCTCTCCTAACTCGTGTGGGAAGGCTCTCCCAGATGAAGGAATGCACATCTGTATGCCTTTGCTTTTCAGCCTCTCGTTCATGTTTGTGCCAGAAACCTGGTGGCGTTTGTCTCTCAGGAAGCTGGGAACAAACCTGTTCTTCTCGCCATGGCTTTGAAAGACAAGACTGTGGAAGGAATACAGGCTCTACGGGAAGTGATCCGAAGTTGCCAAGTGTGGTGAAGTTGTGCCATCTGGATTCAAGGAAATGATCTTGAGTCCATGACTCATCATCACTTATTTAAAAGGACCCGAAATGAAAATGATGGAATGCCTTTGTGCTGGTTTTGGATGTACTGAGGAATGTCATGAATTTTTCTCTACTGTGTAGAACATTTGTGGGTTTTGTTACCATGACAGGTTTGCAGTCCATATAGTCAGTGATGAGACGAGAACAATTGTCTCACCATGCAAGAGGAGGAGTATTTTTACCACATTGGGTGGGATGTGTGTTTGGGAAATGGCCTGGCCCTGCATTTGTGTCCCGAGGAGCAACAGATGCCAAATTCTGTGTAACTCCGCTGTACCGCAAAGGGGGAACACCCAGTGCAGAAGGAATAAAAGAAACATTGAGGAATCTAATTTTACCTGTTTTCTTTCTTGCTCTGTGAAAATCACTTCCATTGAAATACAAGCCTCGGTTACACATCAACAGTAGTTGTTTCATAGGAAAGATTTTCTTTTTTTTGGCCTGTTTTTAAGGAAATGAGTCCTATATGACTGCTTTTGTCTTTAGTTCAGCCCCTTTAGTGATGTAGTCTGGATAGATTTTCCACTTTGACTCCACAGTTTTTAAAGAGAAGCAAGTAACTGCTCTGCAGATGCCATGAAAGCTACTGTCAGGGTGGGAGCCAGGAATGTCAGAGAAGTAGCACAGGTGTAGCTTGGGCCACCTGCAGTGAGCTGGCCATGGGTGCTCTCCTAAAG
This sequence comes from Eubucco bourcierii, assembly GCA_013396675.1. Classification (NCBI taxonomy): domain Eukaryota; kingdom Metazoa; phylum Chordata; class Aves; order Piciformes; family Ramphastidae; genus Eubucco; species Eubucco bourcierii. The sequence goes on along the minus strand of VWZE01007084.1, from coordinate 375,426 downwards.
CACCCATTTTTAGGAGATGAGGAGACAGAAGGGTTTGGGGGGCTTTACACAGGGGCGTTTAGAGTCTGGTGAAAAATGTGTTAGATGAAGTCATACGAGGTTAATAGCCAAACTGTTGCCATTTGCTTGGAAAGCACGTTTGGTTTTACCTCTTCTTGTAAAAAATAACACCAAGTAGTAAATTTTTAAGTGAGCTGTTACACGCTTTTGTCACTTGTTGAACTTGACCGAACAGAGGCCAGGTCTTGGATTCTGGGCAGGGAAGATTTGGTGCTGTGTTATAAAAATCTGTTGATAGCAGCAGTATCAACACAAAGCCTGTTCCTACCCCATGGCAGATCCAGCTGCTGGGTCATTTCTGTTGCTAAAAAAAATTCCCCAGAAGTAGAAAACCAGCAAATGCCTTTCGAAAGGACTCTCTTCTCTGAAATAAGAGTTATTTATGAGATTTAAGGGATTATGAAAAATGAAACTTTTTAAAAGCACATCCAAACACCGCAGGCGTGTAGCTGCCCTTGACAAGAAATTTCGTCTAAAAATAATTTTCCAAACTATGCTTCCAAGAATCAAAGATTTGCATTTGTCAGAACTCCAAATTTTCCCTCTTTTACCCTTTTTTTTTTTTTTTTTTTGTCTAGGAAGGCTGAGAGGTGTGTGGAATTTGTTAGTGTTGATCCTGGTTTGCTGGTAGGGATTCTTACCCAACACAAAACTCACTGTGTTTTCCAGATCCTGGTGATCTTAACGGTGTCTGTAGCTCTAGCAGCTTGTGGAAACCATGAAGTTATAAGCAAATGGAATATAAATCAGATCTTCCATCATAGTGATATGGTGGCACACCACTGCTATGCCCTGGAGATCTGAGTGTTACTACCAGAAGGCTGACCACGAGTTAACCACCTTAATTTCCTGGTGGTGTGCCACCAGCTCTTCACAGAGTGGTGGGTAAGGAAAAGAGGTGGAGATGTCTCCCATTTGATGCTCAGAGCTGAGACAAACTTACCTTGCTGCCTTTCCATAGGCAGTAAAGTAGACCGTGAGCTACTACTAGTCCTTCAACTTAGCTCCCCTCTCCTCTGCAGTAAACCAGGGGGGAAGCCTGCCCAAAAAATATGCACAAGTCTGCAGGTACCTTTTAGTCATTGTTGTCCTCTAGGTAAGGATTACTTCCCACTGCAGGAAAACCTGTCTTTGCCACCCAGGCAGAGCCCTCACTCATGGCCACAGGACGTGTGCCAGGTTGGGGACAGCAGTGTCAGGCTGTAGCGTGGCTTTCTATCCGTGTTTGTTTTCTGGGTGTGGGTGCCGAGCACGGTGGACTGGACAGGTAAGTTGGGTAGCTTTTCCACAGGAGGTAAAGCCCAACCTGCTGCTCCAGCTCCCACGGAGCCCGGGGTGCAGCAAGGGTGAGCAGGGTGCTGGCAGGGCCCAATGCCAGTAGGCGGACAGGGCTGGGAGGGTGACTGGAGGAGGAGTCTCTCGCGGGTGTAGGTGGAGGAGGGCTCAGGGGATACGGAGGCAGGTGCATGGCAGCCAGACCGGCTNGGCTGCAGCCACTATGGACATCTGGTCACAGAGCAGAGGCTGTCCCACCCATTGGTCCTGAGCACCTGTGGGAGGGCAGAGACGGCTGCAAGAGCTCTGTGTGTGCTTCACCCCCTCCTTCAGATAGGCTTCCATGAGGGCTCAGTGCTGCCCTGCCTTTATTTACAGCTGTGTGCTAGAGGTCCTTCCTCCTGGGTGGCCTGGGAGCGGTATGGAGAGGCTGGTTGGGTAAATAACCCCTGTGCCCTGGCTTTATCTGAAAGCAATCAAGATGAAAGGTCTCTTGGTGCTGGTGGAACTGAGCCTGGATGCACCCCTCCTAAGGAGGGGGGTCAGACATCTCTGCCCCCTTAACCGGGAGCACAGACAGCACTGTTGGGAGGGTGCTGCAGGAACTCATCTTCCATTTCTGACTGCCTTAGTCCCACAGGGGCTGCTAGCAACACCGGAGTTTGTCCTGAGTGCTCTGGGACACCAGGACGCATGTGAGCCGGCAGTCTGTGCTCTGGCAGCCTGCATATGGAGGATTCTGGCTGAAGGCAAAGCCCCATTTGCAGGTGGCCTGCCTGAATGCAGGTCTCACTGCTTGGTTTATCTTCTGCTCAGTGCTCACTTAGCATCTCTAATATCCCAGGGAGTGAGCGTAACAGGTAGACGCGGCACGGCAGGTACCTGCAAGGTGTCTGAGGAGAGCCAGACTGGATGTGGCACTGGCACAGTCTTGCCAAGGCGCTGAGTTTTGCAGCTGACATTATTCTCTGTGTCTCCTCGGTGCCTTTGTTTCGGAAGCAAATGGCCCTCTAACTGCATTGAATTGCCCGGCTACCTTGCACAGACAGGATCTAATTACCTCTGGAGCTCGGAGCCCGGTCTCCAAGTGGCACCAAGGCCTTTGTTTTTAATGACTTGCTCTACTGCGTTCAGAGTGTGACAATGTCGGAGAGTCTGCCAGGGCCGGCTGCTGGTGCCGCTGTGCTCGTACAACGATGTCTGGGAAAGCTGATAGGAGTTGGCATGTCTCGGGCCAAGCATCTGCGGCACAGTGCTGAGTTGAGAACAGAATAAATGGGTGTAGGGATGAGCATAGGTCTCCACCATGTCCTAGGAAGTGAGCTGGATCACATCTTTCCCCATCATGATGCTCTGGCAGAGAAAAAGCAATCCCAAATCCAGCTGTACAGCCCCATCCGGCAGCGGGGCAGTGCCCAAAATAATTGACGAGTAGATGGGGCACGGGGCAGAGCTGGGCTCTCACCGCCCTCCCCACGCTGCGAGCTGTCTCTCTCCTGTTAATGTTTACAAGGCAGGTCCAGTATCGCTGCAGCCTGTTCAAAGACCAGATCCCTCCCCGGCTTTCCCTGGTATCCTTCTTCCTGTCGGCCGTGGGGTGGTTGCCGGGAGGACCAAGCCCTGCTCCCCGCTGCCCGCGTAACACTATCGGCCCTGCCGCCGCCTCCAGCTCCGCTTCCCCGCTCGCGGGCGCAGGTAGAGCAGGCTGAGCTGCTGGGGCCGAGCCAGCCTGCCCGGGCATCTCCGCTTACAGGCAGCTCCTGCCAGGCAGAGGCGGGGGGAGAGGTATTTTTAGGACTGTTGATCTGACACCAGCTGAGTTTCCTCTCCTGTGAGGTTGGAGTTCGGGGAGAGGGCAGGAGAGGAAGCTGTAGGGTGAGCTCTCGCTTTGGTTTGTTTTCTCTGTTTAATTGGACCAAGGTCGTTCTCTTACCTGTGGCAGGTATTTTCTTGCCTCTCACCAGCTCATGCTTACAGTTTTACCCCCAGGCGATAGTTACCCAGCAGCTAAAACCTTTGTTTATTAACAATGCATTGAGAAGCACCTGTATTGTTAGAGCTCTGCTCGGAGCTTGTTGTTTGTCTTTTTTTGAACCCACTATTGTTATATTGGGGAAAAACAGCTTTCCATAGATTAGCAGAAAGAGAGACCAAACATGGCAGTTTATGCATCTGTTGGCCTTGAGATATGAAGCTGACCTATAAATAAGAGTGTATTATTAGGTTGGTCCTCGCTGTCTGGAGCTGCAGGGTACACTGTGCCCTTACACCCCAGCCACTCTCTGTGCTGGAAACACTTGGTGCCTTGGGTCAACCAGCTTTGAGGAGGACAGACCTGTTGAGAAGATGCTGGGGAGTTTCAGCATCCCCAAAGGGCAGCAGTTCTGCTGTCCTGGACTTAGACTGGGTGCAGGAGGGATTGCTGGCTGCCGTTCAGGTCTTGGGGTTGGCATTGCTGGCACACCAAGACCACACAGTCCCAAAACGGCTGAGGCTGAGCAAACAGCCTGGGAGATGCTAAACCTCTGGCTTCTTGGGCAGCCTCAGGATTTGTCCCTATCATGCCATGCATGATGAAAGTAGTTTTTTTGGCTGGGGACACACACACACACACACACACGCACACTACAGGGGTTCCAGTGCTTTCTGGACTCCCAGAGAGGAGATTTGTGCCCTGATGGCTAGTTGGTAAGGGACTTGTTATTATCATGGGTGAAGGATGAGATGAACCCTCAAGTCTCTGTTTCCTGAGGAAAAATGGTCCTGAGCAACAAGTGTGAAATCACAGGGTTAGGAATGCAGGCAAGTCTTTCCCTTTTAAGCCTACAAGAAAATAAGAAGGGACAAGGCCAGGCAACAGAAATGTGTGTTTGGGGAGGACACAGGGACCAGATATGCCTTCTTGGGGAAAAGAGGGTCTGCTCATAAAAGACACTGGGAGAAGCAGCTCCATCCACACTGAAGTGTCTGGTTTGAGTGAGGTACACCCTAGAAAAGCCTGTGGAGGAGATAAAGCTCACAGGTTTGTCCGCACTGTGTGGGCTGAGACATTTTCTGAGACCTTCCTCTTCACCAGCTTACCTCCCTCCTTCCTTCCTACACCACTCCCCTTGCCTCTCCCTCCCTGCAGATGAGTAATGCCACGCGTGCCTTGCCCTCTCCTGCGGTGTTTGACACACCAGGGCCCAGCACAGTGGCCAGGTGGGCCTCAGCCTCCCCATCCCCAGCACTTGCCCTGCTCATGGCTGCCCACAACAACTCCCAGGACAGCCAGCAGCTTTTCCTGACCACGACGGCAGCACAGGTCATCTCTGGCATCTTTGTGTGGTCGGCACTCATCATCACCTTCCACCAGGTATGGGTTGGAGTGGAGATTGAGCTCAGCACTGAGGCTGATGTAAGGGCAAAACTATTGATTGCCCACAAGTTCATGGCAAATCACTCGGCTGTGCATAAATATTTCCTTCTGTTGGTGCCTGGAGGGGATATCTTTGCTGTCAGGAGCCAAATGCTGACAGCTTGGAAGGGTGGACTTTGCCCACGCAGTCCCCAGGTGGCTGCCAGAGCCAGGATAGGCTGCAAGGCACTGGCACTGCCCAGAGGCAACATCCAGCAGGGCTTCTCATCTGGCAACCTGGGGTCTGTGCCTCTGAGGTACACAGTGAAAGATACTGCCAGTGGGCCTGGTTTTGGGTGCTGAACAGATCTGCCAAGCTGGTGCCTTGGAGCACTGGGAAGGGGCTGCACAGGGGCTGGCATGAAGGAGAGCAGAATACACAGCCCCAGGGAAGGGACCCAAGTTCCACCTGTTTTGTGGAAGGGATTGCTCCGTGGACTGGGTTGGAGCCTGTCAAATGTTGTCTCTTGAGGGTACCTTTGGTTCCTGTCCTGGCCAGCCCTCACACCGGGCACTTTGCAGATCTACACGCACCTGAGGAACTACACCATCGCCAAGGAGCAGCGCTACATCATCCGCATCCTCTTCATTGTGCCCATCTACGCCTTCGACTCCTGGCTCAGCCTCCTCCTCCTGGGCAGCCACCAGTACTACGTCTACTTCGACTCGGTGCGTGACTGCTATGAAGGTGAGTGCAGCCTCTCCTGCAGGGAGGCTGGCGGCAAAACAGAGCTCTCGTCTCTCTGACTTGTGTCTCTGGAGCATCCCAGATTGCACGGTGGCTTATCTCCAACTCTTTCACTTTCCACTTTCCATTCCTCAGTGCAGAGGTTTTCCCCTTCCTTCTCCATCAGCAGGGATGCCCTTTAGGCAGGCAGGAGCTGGTGCCATTCCAACAGCTTCCTGCAAGCTCACAGGGACCTCAGCCTTATGTTCCTGGGGAAGAAGGTTTTCTGTCTGGTCTGCCTTTGGGATAGAAATTCAGCTTCTCTAAAGGAGAAGGTAGAAATACCTAAGGAACTGGGGAGCTGAAGTGTTTTGGGGTGCAGGGGAAGCCCATCAAGACTGGGTTTGCTCTTCCATCTTGTTGCTGTCCTCCTGGGAACAGAGAGATATGGCATGTGTATCTTCAGGATTGGAGTGTATCAAAAATAAGTGATGGAGATCTTGAAGAAAACTGTTTAGGACCTCCTTTTTTTGCTGGCCATCAGCTCACTTGTGCTGCCTCCTAACAGTTTTGAAGTCCTTCCACGCAGGTCCTTCACCATTGCACTGCGGCCTGGGTTTGTTTGGGTGCCCATGGAGCCCAGCTTCATGATCACCACTGGAACCCCTGACTGCTGTCATGTATGTGCACCTGAAAGTCAGATGGATTTGACCTTCTGCTCCTCTTGCTGGGCTCCCACCCACCAGCATCCCAAATAATGTGTGCTGGGGTGGATGAGAACACACCCAAGCAGGAAAGAACGCAAAATGTGACAACCCCCTCATGTATCTCCATCAGCCCTGCTGATTGTGCCTGCCCTTGCCTTGCCAGCTTTCGTCATTTACAGCTTCCTGAGCCTGTGCTTCGAGTACCTCGGAGGAGAGAGCACCATCATGACAGAGATCCGAGGGAAGCCCATTACGTAAGTCCCAGCATCCCTCGGCCCTCCACCCACTTTCCCTATCCAGCAGCCCCAGTGGCATCTCCTGGGCTTCTGCTTCCAGGTCCAGCTGCTTCTACGGGACCTGCTGCCTCCAGGGCATGTCCTACTCCATCGGGTTCCTGCGCTTCTGCAAGCAGGTGGGTGCCTGACAGGGCGCATCGGCTCCACTTCCCTCCGACAAGGGCTGTACGGGTGGCAGGTCCCTTCCCCAGTGCCCTGCTGAGAGGGTTCTGCTTCACTGCTCTCCTGAGATGCTATTTTGGGCATTTTCAACTCTGAGAGAGGCAGCTCACCCAGCTTGCCGGCACCTGGCCAGCAGCAGGGCTCCACACTGTCCTTGCCTCTGACTCACTGCTGAGTCAGGGTCTCCTCCCACTGCAGAGCTGAGATTGCCATCTCTGTCCAGTCCCAGGTTAGCCTGCACAGCTCTCTAACTCTCCAGGGCTGTGCTGCAGGCTGAATCCTGGCACCAATCCATCTGAAAGCCACCCATTCCCCCCTCCTTGGAGTCATTATGCTGCCTTTCAGAAGCTGCCTTTGGGGAGCTCTGCTCCCTCTCATCTGCAGACCTTGAGCCAGTTCACATTTCACCCAGCAGCACTAGTGACTCCTGACAGAGAACTGCTCTCTCCTCTGTCTGTGTCCCAGATGTGGAGGTGTTGGCTCATGTGGAGGGGCCTGGGGGTGGCAAGAGCTGCAGGGAGGGCGGTGGCATGTCTCTGCTGCCTGGAGTGCACTGTATCTCTCCTCTGTACAGGCCACACTACAGTTCTGCATCGTGAAACCCCTTATGGCGATCATCACCATCATACTGCAGGCATTTGGGAAGTACCACGATGGGGACTTCAAGTGAGGATGCTGGGTTGAGCTGGGGAGGGCGAAGGGAATAGGATGGGTCCCTGCTCCCTCACAAAGGACAGGGTATCCTACCACCCTTTATTAAAAGGACAGGGAAACCAAAGCACCAAAGAAAGGAGACTCTCCAAAAGGAGACGTCCCCAAATAAGAAAGGGATGGAAATCCTGTGAGCCATAATAAAAAAAGTCCCACCAATAGAGAAACAGCTTAGAGCAACCCCCTGCCCTCCCCTTTTGCCCCTGCCTTACCTTCCCTGGCTGGGCTGTACTCTCCCACGTGGCACTTCTCCAGTCCTGCAGCCCAGGGCAGCAGCTCTCTCTCTGTCCCTGCAGTGTCCACAGTGGCTACCTCTACATCACCATCATCTACAACTTCTCTGTCAGCCTGGCGCTCTATGCCCTCTTCCTGTTCTACTTTGCCACCATGGACCTGCTGCGCCCATTTAAGCCAGTCCTCAAGTTCATCACTATCAAAGCAGTCATCTTCCTCTCCTTCTGGCAAGGTGGGTTCCACCACAGAAGCCCGATGCTTCTCCTTCCACAGCTTCACCTGACACAGGGATGCAGGACCAGAGCTGATCCCTCTCCTTTACTCTGCACAGGGACATTGTTGGCAATCCTGGAGAAATGTGGGGCGATCCCTGAAGTTCAGATTATCGATGGGAAGGAGGTGGGAGCTGGGACAGTGGCTGCTGGCTACCAGAACTTCATTATCTGCATTGAAATGTTCTTTGCTTCCATTGCCCTGCGCTACGCATTCCCCTGCCAGGTGTACAGAGAGAAGAAAGAAAACTCGACAGGTAACTCTTCCTTTCTTCTTCCCTCATCAGTGGCTAAGAGGAGACCCTTCCCTTACAGAATTACCCATGGGATGCTAAAATCCATCAGAGGAATTTCTGTCTCCTGTGGTCCACAAGTTCCTTCCTCCTCTTCCCTCATGATACCCACAGCCATAGTGAACGGGTAGGAAGCGAGACCTTGATGTGGATGGTCAAAATCAGAGGATTTGCACCTGGAGAGGGTTGAAACACAGAGCAAGGGTTTGTCTGCCTTCTTGGAACTCACCACCACAAACTGGCATGGCCCACAACAAGCTCCTGATCTTGAATTTCCAAGGAAAAGGGTCTCTTGAGTCCTGGGGCGCTTGGGCACAATAACTGTCTGATGTCCCATCACTCTCCTGCTCTCCCTGTCTTTCAGCAAACCTTGCCCCAATGCAGAGCATCTCCAGCGGGCTGAAGGAGACCATAAGCCCCCAGGACATCGTGCAGGATGCGATCCACAACTTCTCGCCCGCATACCAGCAGTACACCCAGCAGGCAATGCAGGAGGCAGAGCGCAAAGCGCCGGGGCAGAACGGGCACGTGGCCTCCAGGACGGAGGGACTGAGCAGCAAGAAGAGCAAAAACATCGAGAAGAGAGTGCTGATCCTATCAGATGAGGATCTGTAGGAGATGTCAGTGGACAATGACACTGGAGGTGTCACGCAAATGGGAGCCGTCTCAAGCCTGAGACAACCTGGTCTAAATCAGGGTACTGAGAAGCCAGAAACTCTACCCAATAAGCCAGTCTCTCAAAGGGAAGATGCAATAACCCAGGAAAAGGTTCTGTCAAATTGTGCCAGCCTTTGCTGTCCCAATCTCTGCTGGTGTTAGGGACTGGGCTGTCCTTGCTCCGATGACTAAGCAACCCTGTGCTGCAGCCTGGGCTTTGCCACCCCACTGCTGGTGTCTTGATACCAGCCTCATGCCTATGCTGAAGGATGCCAGGCAGGGAGGGGAGCCAGGTTGCAGGACAGACCAGCTGCCTTCACCCTCTTTTTACTTCCAAGCAGTGTCGAGGCCTAAGAGAAATGCTTTTCTCAGCAGAGTTCTGCTCTAGTTTCTCCTGATTTGAGTAGAAAACAATCTCAAAGGGCCCCGTGGAGGAAACAAGCCCAGGAAGGTGACTTCATTTCACCTCAAAACCCGGTAACAACTGAAAGACACCGGTCCTTACTTTTACATCTTCTCCCCTCTCCTTCCCCCAGAACAGCTGTACAGAAGACCTTAACCAGGGAGGAAGTCATCCTCTCCTGCCTCCAGATGGGGATGCAGCTGTTTGAGCAACTCCCCGGGGAGCAGCAGCAGGACCTCAGTGGGGCTAACCCAGGGTCTCACAGCTGCGTTCCTGCGAGCAGCCGCTGACAGAAGCACTTGTTTATGTCTAAGCCCACTTATCTCCGAACAAATCAGAAGTTAAAAGGGATTCCAGCTTCTTTATCAGAGCCTTTGTCAGGGAACCAGACTGTGACTGGTGGTGGTAGGAATGCACTTACTGGAAACTTATCTGTTCCTCCTAACCCTTCACTCTCTGCTGTCCCTGGGCTTTGCTCAACCTGTGGGAAGGCAGGTGGGAATTGAGAGCAGCTGGGTGACATCGGCAGGATGGAGATGCTGGGGAATGCTGCCACGTGAGGCAGAACCACTGGTGGGGGAAGATGCCACAGGGAAGGATTCTCACAGTGATGGAGAACACAAATCCTCCTGTTAAACTACCCCTCAGGAGGATGTTCTTTTCCCTCCTCCCCCTTTTTTCCAATTTTTAGTCCAAGTTGTATTCCTGTTAATCAGATGATCCCCAGGAACTTACTCAGGCACTGACCAGGCTGAGTGTGGGGGTGGGAGCTGGGTAGTGAAAGGACCAAGGCAAGTCTAGTCTCAGATTTGCAATCTTGTGGCAAACAAAGAAAGGGGTAAGGCTTGGAGCTGTTTTACACATAACTTTTTCTTTTCTCTGCTCTTAAGCTGCAAAATGTAAATCACAACATGAAATTCCTTTATTTATGCATTTGTTGGGTTGTTTGTTTGGTTTTTTTTCTAATAAACAGCAATTTCTACCATGGAGTGAGCAAGCATTTTCACTTAGCTCAGCAAGCAGAGCCCACGATCTGCCTGTTCCTGCTCTAATGCTGATGCTCTTAAACTCAACGTCCTCCCTGCCCCTCGATGCTGGCCCAGCAGAAATACCTGCACATGCAGCATCCTGCACAGTTTTTGGCATTCCCACTGGATTTGTGCTCATCTTTTTCACTCCAAAGAGCGTGTGCTGCTCTTCCTCTCCTTGCACTGCACCCCTTCCAACCCTCACCCAAACGGTGGATGCAGCAGTTCAGAGCTGCTGGATCTGATTTAGCCAAACTAAGATCAGATATCAGTCTCAAAAAGACAGCCTCCATTTATGACGATTATTGGAGACACCTTATCGTGCTGGAAGCTCAGGCTTCACACAAGCAACCTTCAGCTAAGCCAGTCTTGCCAGTCCCTCTGCTCTGAAGTATTGTTGCTCATACCTGCTCAGCCAGTGAGACTGCTGCTGTTTGCCTGCGATGAGCCATACATTCTGTGTATCCAGGGTCCTACACATCCTGGGAGCAGGACCCTTGGGCCTACAAAGTGCAGCCTCAATGCTCAGGAATGAGTCGGCTCAGCTTTTCAAGAAAGCCAGCATTGAAGAAGGCACATCTCTCAGCTGAACATCTTGGTCTTCTCCACTTCTCTGGGAGAGGGCTGGCCACAGCTGCAGGAACAGAGGCTGCTCTGGCTCCTAGGGTGAGGACAGACCGCAGAGGTGATGATGGCACAGCTGTTGGTGTGCTCATGGCTGCTGAAGTAAAGACTTGCACAAGAACACAGCAAGAAATGTAGTTGTACTTCATTGCACAAATGATTGACTCCGGTGCATAATGGGCTGCATTCATTGCTCTTAGCAGCAGGTGCAATTCCCACTGCAGACAATAACATTTGCCTATTTATGTCAAGCCCTGATTACTGTATTATATGTAAAACAGGTCTTTCTTGCAAGTAAAACAAGGTGGGTAAAAAAAAAAGGAAAAAAAATCAGCTGTGACTCATCCAAGTCAGCAGTGTGATACCAGCCTGAAGGAGCCATGCTGGGCTGGGCACCAGCTGGCTGCTGTGCTGTGCAACAGCAGGCAATGCTCCCCTTTCCAGCAGGAGAAGGCTTGGCCTCCTGGTCGTCCTTTTTCTTGGAGGAGAGAGAGAGGCAAGAGCTCACAGCTCAGGCTGGGCGCTGTCACGGCCCTCACGTTGTTATGCTGTCAAAATGCATCCGCAGGGAACAGAAATGCCAACGGTGTTGCAGGCTGAGTGCGCTCCCCGGCAGACACGGTCCTCTGCTCCTCTAACATGTCTCTTCCACCTCTTCAACAAGGACACAGGGAAAGCTGGCAGCGAGCACACGGGTGACCTACACAGGAGCCCGGTTGTGCCTGGAGCCACGCCAGCAGGCAGCTTGGGAGGAACAGGCTTTTATCGCTGCCAGCAGCAGGCTCCAGTGGTCGGTAGATTTGTTTTCCAGTTGTCGCTTGTCCTCGAGCTCTCCCCAAGGACGAGGCTGGTCTGCAGCTATCGGTTCTCCTGGTGCTTTTTTGGACCTGGGTCAGGCAGGTTTGCAATCTGCTCATGTCAGGGATCCATCCCCACAGGACACCTCCTGCCATCACACCCGCAAGAGCTGGGGTTGACCATGCTTCCTAGAAGCAGAGTGGAAGGAGGCTGCCAGTGCCACAGCAGAACCATTATTCTTGCACACAGCTGCTTGCCGTGCCTAGTGCCCAGCTGGAGGCAGAGGCTTCTCTTTTTGAGTGCTAGCACCTACCAGCAAGTCCCTGGGCCCAGCTGCTGACAGGCCATCTCTCCAGACAGCAGCTGAAATGGCTGATGATTTTCTTGCCCGGTACAGCAACTGCTCCCCAGGCATCACCTGCACTCCTGTTCAGCCTAGCCTGCTTGGCCCCACCTCTGGCACCTAATGACCATCCATTACCTGCTGACACACAAAGTCTTTTCAGCTTTGCTTCTCTCCACTTTGCCCTACCTCTAATTCTAACTCCAGCCAACACATGTCTGCCTCCAACCTGTTGCCTCAGCCTGGCACAGTCCAAGCATTTTCCTCCTTGAGCTGTCCCCTCATGAAAAATCACCCACTTGGAACCAGAGATTAAAGCAAACATGGCCCCGAGGAGCTCACTGGCTCAAGGTACTACTTCTTTAAACCCCAAAGAGGGACAACCAGAAAGCTGACAAACTGATGTAAAGAGCTAAAGCAGTTCATTCACAAGCAGTCGCAGAGGAAAGCAGTGAAGGGGTATTCACAACCCAAAGGACAGGAGTGTCTCTCTCCAGCACTGTGACCTCTCTCACAGCACAGGGTCTCCAAGCCAAGGAGGGCCTCCACAGCCAGCTCTCAGCATCACAACCACAGTCAGCTGCCAACTCAGCCACGAATCCCAGCCTGTGCCACCACAAATATCCACAACTGAGCACAAAGGTGCAGCCTGGGTTGGCAGAGCAGACAGATGTAGTCTGAGCATGAGACCTACCAGTCAAGAGCTATCCCTTCAGTATGTTCCAAATACACCACAGAAGCACCATGGCAAGGCTGAGAGAGGAAGAAGCTGGTGACACCAGGCTGAGTCGGATGCCTGCAGAAGCCAGAGCAGCATCACACTCTCCTCAGCCCAGCCTGCCTCCCAAAAACACATCGCTCACCGGCAGTGCCGCAGCCGACAGTCAGCTGGATGCTGCACCGGGGATGGGCAAGCAAGAAGAGATCAAAACACTCCTCTGAAGATCAGTTCAAGCTCCAAAATGCTGACCATAGACCAGGGCAAGTCTGAAACCAGAAAATGCTTTATTGGAAAGGTACAAAAAAACCAGTCACTGCAGCTAAATTTACAGCAATAAATTACGTTGTGGCTGTCAAGAGAAAGTAATGGACACATACACAGGGCTATTCGCCTTACAAACAGGAATCCACATTGCTTGGTATATCAATAATTTATTTTATAATAAAAAAGCAGCACAAAAATAAATATTGAAATGAAATTACTGAGTAACCACAGAGGATAGAATGAGCTGGTGATAAAAACAAAACAACTTAAAACAGAAGACTTCTATCATTAAAAAAATGAAAGCAAGTATCCACCATCTACAGAAACACCCCAGCAGACTGAAATACAGACGAAGGAAAANGAGAGAGAGAGAGAGAGAAAAAAAAAGAAGCCACCTTCTCCTCCTCCCCAGGTCTGAGCTGTCCAGTGGCCTGATCACTCTCTGCTCCCACGGCATTGTGCCCAGCACCACCACAGCTTGCCTCCACTCCAGCTCTCACCCATAAGCACCTTGTCCCTCCCTGGCCATCCCCCAAGCTACAGTTTCATCCAGCTTTGACTCTGTGGTCTACTCCTCCAGCAGAAGGTAGAGATGGGCAAGAGCAGAGACACCGACACACTTCAATGGGATCTGGAGCTGTCCTGCAGGGAAAGGTTCTCCACTCCCAACAGACAGCACAGCAAAGCATGTCTGGCAAGAACAGAGATGTCACCTTGTCCCAGCCCAACACCGTCAGTGCTTTTGTCTTTTCCTGTCTCCTGCCCAGCTTGAGATCCCCACATCACACTGCAGATGGGGAGTAGCCAAAGGCAGGCCAGGCTCAGGGGAGAGGATCCCAGCACTCAAATCCAGAGTCTCCCACTCCTCAGCAGGGCAAGAGACGGGAGACAAATTAAGAAGGACAGAAAAGGGAGCCCCAGCATCCAAACTACTGCAGCAAAGAGACAAGCAAGAGATTGGGTTGCAGGGCAGCACTGCTGGAGCTGCCCAGACAACTCTGCGGGCAGCTGACAGCTCCCCATGCTGCACTCACCCTGGGTGTCAGGCTTACAAGTGCAGAACAGAGAGAAAAAGAACCAAAACAGAAACAGAACAAAACAACAACAACAACAACCAAAAAAACAAAAACAAAAAACCAACCAACCAGAAACAAACCAAACCCCAGAGGAATGCACTGTGACAACCTCAAGCTGGAGTGCCCTCCAGGGTGGAGGGTGGAGGAGCTGGGTCTCCAATGCAGTCAACAGCTTCCAGGTCATTCCTCCCTCCACGTTACCTTGCAATTCTGATCCCTCTGTGGAAGTTTAGCCAGGACATTTCATTCCCCTCCAGGTCACCACCCAGGGAGCCCTGGACTGGCAATTTCTTGTAATAAAGATTTACAGTATCAAACTTGGAAAAAAAATTATTTTTTTTTTTTTTTTACGAAAAATCTGTACGATAAAATGTATATAATTATATATTTATATATATATTTCTCTCTCTTTAAATATTTCCACGTGGTCCTTATGGATATCCAATATGGATTACCTACCATGGCTATGGTATCAACAGCTTTAACAACACCCAGGCCTCTTGTTCTTTATCGAGTGACCAGAGACATTAAGTGCCTACCAGCACCAAACTAGCAATCACTTGGACAAGCCTTTGGCACCCTTCCAAGAACTGGAAAAAAAGAAATACTTGGCTGCAAGGGAAGTGCCACATAAAGATATGCTTCTCAACTCATTCCAACAGCAAAAAAGACCCCACAGAACCAAGTTCCACCTCCATCCCCCTTGATGCAACTGGTCTGATTTCTCTGGCAGGGGGTCAAAGGCAGCAAGAGGGTGTTCCTATCTAGCCAGGAATGTTATGGAGCTCTGGAGCTGTTATAAAGACTGGAAGCATTTGGGCATTTTCAAGTCAACTGGCCTTTTTCATTAAAGTTTTAATTTAAAGCCCCAACAGTGCCAGGAGTCTCCATTTTGCCTGTTTTCGGAGGCACCTGTAAGGTCTGGGAAAGTTTCCAATGTCTGTGAGCTGGAGAACATGAGAGGACCAGGAAATGACAGTAACATCTTTCTCTTCCTCAGCTTCTGCTGTGGGAGTCAATAACTGGTACTGATACACAGGACATCGATCCGCCTGTTTGGAGATAGGGAGGGAGTGGAGGAGAAATGAGGTAACGCTAAAGTGTCATCCAAACTCTTTGTGTTGGAAAACCACTCAAAGGAAACTCCCTGCTCCCCTCCAGAACACGTGGATCTGGAAGGGGTAACAAGCCTCAGGAAGCATTTCACTTGCACCCTTTCTGGCTCAGTAAGGTCACGGATGTCGATGTTGAGGACTGAATGAGAACCAAGTCTGAGGATTCTCTTTTCATTAACCTATTTCACAAAGGACCCTCCTGGGAAATNTAAAAAAAAAAAAAAAAAAAAAAAAAAAAAGGCAAGCTAACAATTTCTTCCAAAGACAAGTAGGGCTTCACTAAATTTCAACAAACTTACTGCCATTCAAGACAAGACAAAGCCTCAAACTGCAGATTATACTGGGTGCCAGATGACAATTCACTGTCCCCTTCACAACAGAGGCACTTGCTTATTCTCTTTCAGCCCAAAACACTCATGGATTCTCCTGTGATCTTTATTTCCTGCTCTGGAGCCTAAATCCTCTGAGACCTTTTCCTCACCTAAAGTTTCAGCTATCTCATTCTCTTCTCACCTGCGTGACAACAGGCATCGTCCATTCCACAAGTCTCTGACCTGCCCTGCAAAACTCACAGTCCCTTTGCTTTCCTACTTCTAAAAGGAAAAAAAAAAAAATTCAACCAAAAAAACAACAACAAAACACACAAACACCAACATAGCTTCTTTTTTTTTTGTTTGTTTGCTTTCGTTTTACAGTGACCTGGAAACATTCATCTTTTCGGTGCTGCTGTGCAACAGCAGAATCTCTCCTTTCAGCTTCCCACCTCCTGCCCACTGCCAAGCCAGAAATCCCTCTCCCAAACCATTCCTCAGAGCCTTACAAACGACTTCTCGATCCCAATTCTTCTGTCCCCTACACACACACACACAGAGATTTTCCATCCTGCCCTCCATGTGTCTCTCACGAGAATCCACCCATTTCCAAGAGGAAGTGTCAAGTTTCAGGGTCACATTCACATAGGTGATCTGTTCACTCTACTCTTTGGATCCAACTTTAGCACATGTCATTCTCTGGAGATAAAAAAGACCTCCCCATAGCCCTTCTCTGGTCAAAGACTGGTGAGGCCACCTCTCCAGCTGCAATGCTCATCATTAACCTACCAACACTTTCATCAAGAGGAGATTCCCTTTGTCTCCTCCCATCTGAATGCTATTGCCCTCTAGTTACACCTCAGTGCTTTAAAAACATCTTTCTGAGATACTCTGCATAAACCCCTTTTCATAGTGCTGATCCCAGCAGAACTGCTCCACCTTCCCACAGCCAGCTCTGCCTCCACCTGGTAGTACTTGCAGCATTTTTCCTCCTCACCTCTCCTTCTCCTCTCCATTACACAGCTCTTCACAGCATTTACCATGCCTCCTTCCCCTAATAAGCTTCAGGGAATCCAGGAAGAAAAAAAAAAAAACCAAAACCTAAACCAAACCAACCAACCAACCAACCAAGTTGGTATTTCAAGACTGCAGATCATTTGGAAGAAATAAACTGCATAAATATACCCAATTCACAGGCACACCTTACTTAGGGAAGGAGCTATCAGGAAACTTGGGCTTGGAATAAAGGAGGTTGCAATGTAGTTTTTACAGGCCACACAGGTAATGGGAGCATATTAAAATATGTAAAATATATGTATTTTTCCATATTTTAACAGCATGGATTGAAAACAAAAAAGTTATTCCTAATGAGTGTGGTCAGACCCAAGCATTAGTCTCCATCGTCCTCCCGCCCCCATCCGCTCACAGCAGGATGAAATCTAATCTATGCCTGCCCTCAGAATATCAGAAGGGAGCGGGGAAGGTAGGGGAGACCCTTCTTACAGGGAGTAGGATGCCACTAAAGGAAACTTTTTTTCCATACATTCATCTCACATGATGATTTCTACGGTCCATCTGTTTCCTGGCTCTTGAGCATCATTCACAAAGACTCCGGAGGCTCCTCAGGTATCTTCTCCCAGGTGGAAAGTTGCCCGTGGCTAAGAGGAGCTTGGGAAGCAGGGCGAAGAAGGAAGCAGATCTTGCAATTTGTACTGCATACAGAGCTCAAATCCTGGACACAAGAGGTTGATGGAGCCACACAGTCCAGACAGAAGCAGCCAGTTAAGGTTCCCTTTGTATGTTTTGGGTTTGTTTTTCTTCTTATTTTTTGTTTTTTTTTCTTCTATTTTTTGCACTTTTGGAAAAGAATTGTTAAAATGCCAATTCTTGACGTGACCAAGGACTCCGGAACAATGCATAAGAGCCTTTTCCACTCCCCTCTGAAAGGTTGCTAGTTCCCCCCACCGAGGGCACTAGGACGCTGCTGAGAACGGCACAGAACTGGATGAGATTTCGGCTGATTTCACAATGGTGATGACACTGGTGGTGGCAACTTTGGTTGGGGTAATAGGCCCTCGCGCCACAGTACGAGCAAAGGTCTGGAGCGCTTCGTACTTGGAGCGTAAGGCGTCCAGCTCTAGCTTCATGCTGCTGTTTTCTCTGGCCAGCTTCTCCACCTCTTGCTGCAGCTCAACCCGCTGCCTCTCTAGCTCCTCTTTCTGAGTCACGCGCTTGATGCGGCAGCTGGCAGCGTAGCCTCGGTTCTTCAGCGTGCGCCTTCGCTGCTTCAGACGGATGACCTCCTCTTTGGTGAGCCCCCTCAGGTGCTGGTTCAGCTCCCGTACAGACATTGACACGAGTTCATCATCACTCAGCACTGGGGCATTCTCTCCTGACTCCTCCTTTACCTGCAAATACCAACAGCGCAGGGGTAGCAGCAACTCTGTGCAAAAGGATGCTTTGGACAGCGAGAAGAGACAGGCCACCCCTCAGCAATGTGACAGCCCTACATGGGAAACACCCCCAAAACACTGCAGAGAGCATGTGTTCCACTAAAATGCTGAAGTAAGACATGGCAGAGATTTGAGCACTGCTGTCACCTGGGTTTGAGTAACCCACCCGGGTTTGAGTAACCCTCCTAAGTCAGAGAAAGCAGTGAGCATTGCACACCCCCCTGTGAACTGATCAGCGAGATTTTTAAGGAGATAAATGTAAACCAGACCGAAAGCCTTTGTGCCTGTTTGTCAGAATCTGGAATTCACACTGAATGCTAAAGATGACAGCTTTTCCCAGTGTAACGCTGGGACACCAGTGCAGCATCTCAAAAGCAGAGCAGCCACTTGTACACAGGGTTAAATTCAGCACTTTGTGGCTTTTCATTGAAGACTGCTCATCTAAGTCATGAATAAAACCAAGGCTGCTTGGCTTCAAGGTCCACAGCCTGATTTGGTTTTCCTGGCACACAGACCAGACTCTGAAGTGACATGAGAAAGACACCAAGGCCTTGTGCCTTTTTCTCTAGCAGGTTTGCTGCCACAGTTATTTTCAGAATCATTCAGGTTGCAAAAGACCTTTAAGACATCATTCTTTTGACTCTTCACAGACTACAGGACAGCTGGAATGAAGAGCTAAGGTGCTGGACAGAAACAGCAACAATGCATGCACCACCAGTGTGCAGACTGCCAGGAAGCCAACACGTCTGAGGCACTTATTGTCTCATGGATGAGAGAGGCACCAGCCAAACACACTCTTTCCTCAGTGCCTCCCAGTCCTGGAAGCACTGTTTTCAAGATGTTTACAATACCTGCTCTAGTCAAAAGTCTCTTGGATAGCAGTTGGGATATGCTAGCCCTCATCCCATCCTAGAGACTTTAGACTTCTTTCTGGTATCGCTCTTCTGTTCTTAATCTCTCTACAGATAGTGCGAATTTATATCAGTACCCATCTGTAAGAGTGTCTCAGAGTGGAAAAGAACAGCCACGTATGAGCGAGGTCCCATGGAGCACTGTTCTCCAACAGCCCACCCCTGCCACCCAGCATTACCCACTCAGCCTTCTTCCCTACCTTTAATGCCTTGTTCGGTTTGGGATTAGTCGTCATAACCTGAGCACAGTCTTCTGGACAAAGCTGCTCAGAAATTGCAACTGGAAAAACAGAACAAGATTTTCAGGTTACTGTAATCTTAAGAGACGAGAAAAGGAAGAAGATACACCCAACACAGGATCCAACCCCACAACTCAACTCACCATTAAAAGAGTCACACGGTTGTTTTAAACACGGGGACGCGTTCGGAGAGCCGTTCACTCCGTTTAGACACAAGCAAGAAATGTGTGTTGACAAGTGCCTTGCTTTCTAACGCTAGAGATCTCACATTTTGTTATTAACTACACTAAGATCAAACAAGGAAGACCGAGCAGGGAAAGGACATCAGCTCCTGCCTGTAAACAGCAGTTACACTAACCACCACATACCGCCTTGCAACGTGCCACCCCCCCCAAGGGGAGCACAGACCGTGGCCTCCCAGGCCCAGTCACTTGCTCACCTCCCTCCAGAGGAATCCCAGACGCTCAGAATGGCCTATTAGGGATCGAATTAAGACTTACCTCCGCTAATAAAAGGCACTGAAAAGCCACAAGACAACAACTCCCTTCATTCTTATTTTGTTTATTATTAACCTGGCTTGAAATTGAATCAGCAACCCAGAAAAAAAGCTGCCAGGTCTGTAACCTGCTTTCAGTGATGTCCCCACCTAAAGGAGGCACGACCAGAAAACCCAAACAGAAACAAAAGCCCCCCCACCCCACCCCAATGACAAAGCAAGGCAGGAGTTCGCTTCTCCCAACACACCAACACTGTTGCTTCCTCATCCTCTCAGCCTCAGGCTGTCACAACCAACCTGCCTCATATTTCCAGTGACGTGCAGGCATGTCCACCACCAGAGACCAGCCCCTGCCAGACGCTGCCCTTCACTCTCACCTTATCTGGTGACTACAGCCCTTCCACAGTGCTCTGCAGGAAACCCACCTGCCCAGACCTCCACCCAAAACCCTCACCCTGTGGGGTGACAGCAGCAACAGTGACCCACCAGGTACCTACCACGAGAGAAGCGACCGCGGCCGTGCCACCATCACAGCCTCTGTCTATCGCTGCCCTAGCAGGGAGGGCACAAGGTGTCGGTCCCCCCCGACACAGGGTGGCTTCGAGGGCTGCACACACAGCAGCACAACCGAGCACACAGCCTGTCTGGCGGGAGTCCTCTCCCTCTCTTCCCCCCCACCTCTCCAGCCCAGCCCAAACCCTCCCCATTTCCACGTCTGCATCGTGTCACACATCCTAATCATTCATGAAAAATCCAGCCAAAGCATCCCAAGCATGATTCCCTTCTGATAGTTGCCATGGTGACCTTGGGAAAGTAGCCAACCCGGAGACAGTCACCATGGAAACAGAGAAGCCCAAAAGCAATAATGACTTCAGGTCATGTCTGTGCAAAGACATCACGAGGTCGTTGGAGAGTAAACAAACTCATTCATATCTGCAAACGGGGGGCAGCAGGATTTGGGAGGGGTGCAAAGGTGAGGTGTGGGGACCAGCAGGATCTGTGCAGGTGAAGGTGCTGGCTCAGCTTGCGCTGCTGTCACTTGACTTCTCCCAGTCAAGACACCTCATCATCACACGACTTACGTAAAAACCAAGATGAAGAGCCAGGGGGAGGAAAAAAAATAATCCCGTAAGTGTAAAGCTGCAAGATACTACCCTAGATATTAGGGAGTGTATTTAGGCACCTCCTCTGTCTTTCAAGCCTGAGACAGCACAGCTATCCATGTCTGGAGGAGGAACAAGGACAGACGCACAGCACACCAGCCAAGATGCTCTGTGATGAATGGACCACTTACAGCAACTGGTGTGCGCTGCATTTTCTAGAGCATCGCTGAGTCCTTCCCTCCTCCAGCATCGATTCCCACCCCAGACACACCTCCAGCAGTCCTTGCCTCACTGGGACTGCTGGAGAGAGCCAGGCACAGGTCAGAGGAGCAACTCACAGCCCCCCAGCAGTCACCTCTGAGGAATAGGGATGTGTCTGACCTCTGGCAGCTGCCACACTGCATGTTTTGCGGGAGAGCTGACTGCGAGCGAGCAGGATCTGCTGCAAGCATAGACACCTCTTCAGACTTCAGCACTGCCCTTGTGCCGTTAGCAGCTTCCCCTCTGTGCCACCCACCCCTACCTCCAGGCCAGCGGCACGGACACACGCACTAGCATGGAGGAGGAAGGAAAAAGCTCCTCGTTGTCCCGGCGAGTTGAGGAGAGCAAAGGAGCTACCAGTGCGTCAAGGAAGAGGCCGGCAGCTCCCTCCCTGCAGACGCAGAGCCCTGCGGGCCGCGCAGGCAGTTGGTGCCATAGTTATGCAGTGAGTCACCAGCTGTTTACAGAGTTCGAGAGCTCGCATTCCCATAGCATCAGAAACTCTTCCTTCCCTCGGCTTGCCCCCCTCCCTCGCCGCCCCCATCCCTACAAGGGAAGGGGCAACGCTGCCGTGTCCCGCTGGCGGCACTCCGCGCAGCTAAAAGCGGAAAAGGAAAGGCAAAACGGAGGGGGAGGCCGACGGCAGAGCCGTCACACCCACCGATTACACAAAAAAGCCTTTTGATCCTCACCCAGCGCCTCTTCAAAGCGCTCTCTACGCCAGCCGATGGAAAAACTGAACAGGGCCGCTTGGCTGTGCGGAGATGGAAAGAAACGTAAAGTATCATGCAACACAGGAGCTGAGGGGCAAGGTTGTCTCTGGTGGGCTCAGCAAGTGAGCACCTGTCCACCCCAGCAATGCTCTGGCTCCACCTGAAGAAACCCCTTCCATCACCTGTTGCTCTGTGCCACCAAAGCAACATCTCTTTGCCCTGCACACCCCTCAGTGGATGGCACAGGTGCCCTTACATTCCGTAGAGGGTCTTCTGCTGCATGCCCGTCTTCTCCTGCAAACTACAACACCCTGGATGGGCTGGTATTCCTTAGAAATGGACAGGGATCTATCCTACTACACCAGGAGCAATGTGCTGGAGTCACTACTGGCACGGAAACAGCAAAGAGGTTCAGGGCACCATCAGGAATTGTGCCACCAGGCCAACTTCAAACAAGAGTGGGAAACTGGGCTTTGCCCAATACTCAAGTAGGCTCAAGACTCACACTCTGACACCGGTGCCAGACTGAGTCTTATCTCTGCACTAGGTGAACCCACAGGTGTGGTCTGGGCTCCACTCGAAACAACCACAACACTCACAACCCTCACCAACAGACCTCTGGGGCCTCAGGCTCCCATCTAGCCACCTACAATATCCTTTCCATTTGGGACAATTTGGAACTACTCAGCTACCAGCAGCAAGCAACTAAAATCAGCATGGCATCCCCCACAGCCAAAACCCCACAACAAAGCCGTAAAGCATCCTGCACACGTCACACCCACCAACATCCCCTCAATGTGCTCCCCAGGGGTCTTCTGGGACCTTGCCAATAATTTGATTATTAGAGCCCTTTTAGTCTTTACCCTATTCCTGCCCTTCTTTTCTTAATTGCGTTTGCTGCATCATATCTAAAATTAGGAGCTCAGCTTTTTGGAACAAGGACTGCATTACATCTCCATTCTGTAAGCAGTACGACACTCTTTGAACGCTACATAAATAAAGCGGCGAGTAGCAACACACCAACTGTAAGGGGCAAAGGCTTTTCCAGTGCAGCTCCACGCTTGTATTTAAAGCAAGTGTTTTGACTGTGGGTTACATAAAGAGCTCTTGTAATTCTGCAATAAAGTTACCCATTGACAGCTTTGCCAACGCCCTCTCCCTCTCTCAGAGGAGATCTACGCTTCTTGCAGCGTCCTCCCCAAAAACCTGAAGGTCTCCAGCAGACACATCAAGCCTGGCAGTCTCAGTTTTGACCATTCAGAGATCCCCAGTTTCTCTGCTTTGAAAGAAGGCGGCAGCAGAAAGCCTGATGGACAGAGCTTTCCACACAAAGCATGCAATTAAGAAAGAAAACATGCCAGGATGAGATTTCAGACTTTCCACGCTACAGGGCTTTCAAAGTGTGTTACGCGTTAAGGAATTACTATAAAGTCACTGCCGACACCTGCGGATGAACTTGAATTTAAAACTCTTTCTATGTTGAAAGACAACCTCGGCCAGAACATGAGTGTCTGGCAGACAGCCCTGCTGGTGTTTAGCTTCCATCCCCAGACATGTACAGCAAACTGAAAACATGCAACCCTCACCTCCAGCCAGGCCAGCAACGACTTCAAGAGGGCAGAAAAACCACGCAAGGTTCAAGCAGCGATGGGGATCTCAGCCATTGCACTTCAATTCGGCCCAAACAGTTACACAGGGAATACTCCACTCATTCCCAAAAGTGGCAATTCAGTTCCCAGGCACCTGTTTCAGTTGAGTTTCTCATTTATCCACAAGTTATTCCCAGATCCAGCACACTAGCCAAATGGATGTGCCCACTAAGGCATCTGAGCTGAAGGGAACTATAGATACGTACATCTTCCTTGCCCTACCTCTGCTGCTCAGAGGCACGACGTGGATTTCCAGCACACTGCAGCATGGTAGGCAGAGCACCATCCCCCTCCCCATCATTCAAAAAGCCATTCTCCTGCTCTGACAATCTTCACACATCCTGTAAGGCAGACTGACGCTTGTCACTCATTTGTAATGAGAGCAGAGAGGGACGGGTTGATGGTGTGAATCAGAGAGTAGAAGCATATGCGAGGCAATATATTTGACATGAAGAGAGAGAAGACACAAGGAGGGAGTGAGTCACTGTTTACTGTTCTAGAGGAGCTCCATGCAGCCCTCACCCAGCTGGCCAGCTTTCCATTTCCCTTATGGATCGGAACCAGCATCCAGCAGCAAAGAGGAGATTCAGGAACCTTCAGAGCACATCTGAGAGCTGCCAGGACACGGCTCTCTGAGGCGCTCTCTGGGGAAGCCTGGACACAGATCAGAGAATCTTCAGTGGTTTGGTAAACAACCTAGTCAGATGCTGCAGAGAGCCTGTGGTTAGGGAGCAAAGGATAGAGTACCGAGAGGGTTCGCTTGTGTGTCACCCTAGAAACTTCATAGCGGAGGTGGCTGAAGGGGAAAGGTATGTGGCAGTCAGCCCCAGCACTGACAGGCATACAGCACTTTTTCCATCACATGCTCACAAAGTGCAAGTGACAGAGCTACAGCAGAATCACGCCTCAGCATCACTAGCCCAGTGATGCTCCCCTAGATATCCAAGCTGAGCCACTGTGCAACAAATAACTCGCTCACATGGACAGCTGGATCATGGGACAGAGCTGGGATTCCTAACTTCACCACTCCTGACCCCGAATGCCAGCCATCAAGTCAGACATCTTCACCAGCTGCTAATAATGGAACATAACGACATCGCTATTCAGAGTCCTGCAACATTACAAAGCAATGGCATTAGCTATGCAACCTGCCCCTCTGCTGGGAGCTTAGTGCCAGGGTAACCACTCTCACCACTGCCTTTTTCTTCCCAGTTCTTGTGTTGATGGTCACAGAGCACTGCATCACTTGTGCTCACTTCATCATGCCTGGAAGACTCTCTGCCCAAGTCTGAAGATAGCCTGAAACAATAGCTCAGACAGAAGTGGAAACTGCCTCTTCATCTCCACAGGGTGCTGAGCCTGAAACTTCCCGATAATTGAAAGTGCTAGCACCGCTCAAGTATTTCACAGCTGGATGTTTACAGAAAAGATCAGCAAACGAGTTTATCCCACAAACCCTGACTGCCGCGGGGGCCAGCACTCCCAGCTGTCCTTTCTTTGCTTCCCAAACATCGCACACAGCTAGAGATTTTCAGTACCAAGTTCTGTAGCGCATTCCACACTATTAATCATCTTACAATGTTGACGGAAATCAGAGTGTATCAAGCTGATCTGTATTTTTCCCCTTTCAGGAGGCTCAGAGAACTCCTTGCTGCAACAGATTGCCGAGATGGGTGACGGCGCAGAAATGACACAAAACATGACAAAGCACCCTGTCCTTGACACGCAAGCAAAAACCACGCAAACAGATTTCTGCCTCTGGTTCCGAGACACTTGCAAAGCAGGGCACGAGCCTGGCGTCATGCAGCCACGAACACTAACACGGCTCAGGTGCAAAGCCCCGACAAGCTCAGAGCTTGCAGAATTGGGCAAAGCGTCCCAACGGTGAGAGTCACTTCACGCCTCGGTAATCGCCCCGCTGCTGCCGGATCACCGTGCATCGGTCCGTCCGTCACCTCCGACGGGCAGAAGCAGAGTTAACTCCGGTGCTGCACGGCCCTTCGTGCTGCCATTGGGCAACTGCGGCGTCCATCACCTCTAGGAAGTGACTGCACGAGGAAGGCTTCTCCGCAGGCAGCACGGCGTACACACGGAAGGAGAGGGAAAAGCTGAGGAACGCTTCATCAGTGAGAAAAGTCACAAGGTAAATTCAGTTGCTGCTAAAACACCGAGAGCAGCACGGCGCGACAGGCTGGGGCACGGGGCTGTGCTGCTTGACAGGCAGGGCTTATGAAGACCGAAAGTGCAAGAAAAAGGTGTGCGGCTTGCCGGGGGAGCCCTTTCCTCTCACCAGCTCCCTGCCCCCTCCACAGTCCCAGCTAAGGCTTTAACAAGCTTTAGGCTGGTGAAGGTGGGGGTGGCCAGGTGAAAGTGAAAATGGAGGCCTTTCCCTTTTCTGTAACAACTTTGCCCAAAGGGGGCCCGTTCCTAATTTCAGACCTCATGGCCTGCTTTCGGCAGAACCTGTAAAACGAATCCTCCGTGGAGCAGCCCACAAGGGAGGAGAGCAGGCTCTCTGCCTGATGAAGAGGAGGAGGAGGAAGGAGGTCTTTCTCAAACAGACCCTGACACACTGTGAGAGTTCAGAGATCTCTGTTCCTCTCTCCTAACCTGGATGTCTCCACAGTTCATGCCACTGTCTTCACCCAGTGCTCAGATGAGGTTCCCCCACCCACTCACCCCATTTCTGACTAAATCCCCAAACCGCCCCATACCCACCCGGCATCATGCGACAGCACCCGCTCCCACAATGTCACCATCCCCCTTCCTCCCACCAGCGTGTCACCGGCTAGCCACGGAGCACCCCATTTCCAGGCCTTGCCCCCACATGCACAGAGTCCTCTCACCAGCTCCGGGGCCGGGCCCAAACACACCACAGACCTCTCCCTCTTTCAACCCCAAAAGGAGCCGTGCTGGGGGGAGATAAGGCCCTGCTCAGTCCTGACCCCACTCCAGCCTAGCCTGTCCAACACGGAGCGAGAAGCCCGGCCGGCATTTCCCCCGCGGCGGCTGCTCCCGCCCGATAACCGGAGCGGACAGCAGCTCACCGAGGCTGCCACCACGCCCGACCGCCGCCGCACGCCGCTGCCACGCTGCCGGGCACCGGCTGCGCCCCGGCTCCCTCCGTACTACAAAAGCAGCTATTTTTAGACGGCTGAACGCGCGGCGTCACAACAGGTTTCCTCGCATGTATTTTAAGAGCCATTCAAAGACAGCGGCAGGCTGCGCGCTCATCCTCGGTGAAGGGGGGGGTGGAAGGAATACAAATAATAACGTGAGAGGAAAGCATCGCCAAGGTGGGAACCCACCGGCCCCTCCCGGAGGCACTCTGAGCCCCGCGTCTCTAAGGGTGTGGGAGGAGCCGCCCGCTCCGTCCCGCTGGGTTTGAGGCGACGGAGAAGGTGCGACTGCGGGTCCCGCGGAGCCCCCGCCCCGGCTCCCCAGAGCGGCCAGGCCCACCGGGCAGGCGCGGGCAGCACTCCCCGAGCCACCACTTTTCCCTTGCGCGCCTCGCCGCCACCGCCCCGCCAGGGCCCATGTGCGCGCCCTCGGCTCGGCCCGGCCCGGTGCAAGGGGCGGCGGCACCACGTGCCCGGCGCGGTGGTGACTCAGCACTTTTACCTCAGCCGCCCCACCCGCCCNCGGGGGCGGCGGCGTTGGCGTTGAGGGGCGACGGGGTCGGGGGGCGGCGGCGACTGTGGCGTTGAGGGTCGGTGCGCGACTCCTTCCTTCCCTCCCTCTCTGCCAGCGAGTCCCGCGGANGGGAAGGGCGCGGGCAGCGGGGGTGGGGCTTCGCCGTCGCCGTCAAGTAGCCGGGAGCTCCACCACCGTCCGTACACCCACCCACCCTCGGCACCGCTGTCTGTGGTGTGCAACGCCGGGCTCCGCGCTACCCATCCTAATGCCCGGGGCTCTCCGGCCCGTCTCTGAAAGGACCTCAGAAGGAGGGGGCGCGGCTGGGCCTCGGGGTTTTGCACCCTCACGCGTGCGGGGTAGGGGTGACAGTGGGGCGGAGCGGGCGGCGGCGGGGGGGACAGAATCATGGAATCGTTGGATTTGAGAAGGCCTCCGAGACCTTCGAGTCCAGCCTTCAACACAACATCACCGTGCCCTGAAAGTGCCATGTCCACAGGTCACCTCCAGGAACGGTGATTCCAGCACCTCCCTGGGCAACCTGTTCCAATACCTGACCATTCTCTCAGTAAAGAAATTGTTCCTCATAACCTTATAAACAATCTAAACCTCCCCTGGCACAAACAACATTTATTCTCATCTTATCACTTTTTATTTGGAAGAACAGACCAACACTCATCCCTCTACAACCTCCTTTCAGGGAGTTGTAGGGAGCCATAAAGGCTCCCCTCAACCTCCTCTTCTCCAGTCCCAGTTCCCTCAGCCAGTCCTCATAGAACTTGTTCTCTAGAACCCTCACCAGCTTTGTTGTGCTCCTCTGGACATGCTCCAGCACCTTAATGTTTTTCTCGCAGTGAATGGCTCGAAAATGAACCCAGTATTCAAAGTGTCACCTGGCTAGGGCCAAGCACAGGGGCACAATCATTTTCCTACACCTGCTGGCCACAATTATTTTTGATGCTGTTGGCTTTCTTGTCCAGGATGCTATTTGCCTTCTTGGATACCTGGGCACACTGCTGGTTGTGCTCCACAAGGCTCTTCAGGATGCCCGGGGACTATTTGGTTTGCAGACTTTGTGAGGCAGATGCTGGAAGGGCTGGTCCTCTGGCACTGGCTAGAGCCCTCTGACTGCTGCAGCAGAACCAAATCCTGCCCCAGAAAAAGATCATGAACCCAGCCCTTGTTCTTTCCTTGTGCAATTGTGAGAGCTAAGAAAACTCCTTGACCCCAACGGTACAAGCAGCATTTCAGACCCCAGCAGCCTCCAACTGTGATGAAAATGCATCAAACCAGTGTAGTAAGACAGACAGTTCACCAAACTAAGTTGCCTCCATCAAAGCACTGCTTTTAGGTTTTTCACGTTCACAACTACATCAGAGAGTCTGTGCTGGCCCCTAGCAGTATGTGCTTTCCAGCTTTGAGGCCACATGTCCACACTGAAGCAGATCTAAGTGCCACAGCTGAGGTTTTGAGTAAGGTCCTGTCTTTCATGACTTACTTCATGCAATGTGCAAAGTATGGGGAGCACCATGTCTGCCACAGCTCCGTGGGTCTCTGCAGCCAGAGCAAGCCCTGGCTGAAGTGGGGTCTGGGGCAGACACACCTCCCTGCTGTTAAGAAACCTCTGGGGTTTATTGGAATTGAACCGGTGAGGTTGGTTAAAGCTCCCAGTCAATGACACAAAGTTACTGTCCAGTCTGACTGCAATGGCACTGTCTTTTGCCGCTCCCAGATTTGCAGACTGGTTAAAAAACTGTCCTGGGATAGTGTGTGCTCAGGACTGAAAGGCAGATTTCAGCGATCCCTGTGGTCCTCACTGATGCCTCTGAGTTTTGCCTTTATGTCCTGGGGGAGTTCTAGTAGCTTAGAGAGCGGCTTGGCAGATCACGTATAGCATAGGTGGACGTCACCTGAAATTCTGGGTGAATCGTCCTGTTTTCAACAGCTCTTACTTTTTGTTTTCATTTGCTATGGAGCAACTCTGCTCCAAAGGTCTGTTGTCTTTTGCTGGTGACCTTTAGACTGCAGCGGGCTTTGATAGTAAACACGGAGCAGCTCTCCAGTCCCCTGAGAGTGGGGAAGCCTGGGCAGCGAGCACGCAGTTGCATGCGCTCGTTAACCAGAGGAACAGAGTGCATGGGAGAAAGAACCTCTGGTGAAAACCTGGATGGGAGAAGTCCTTTGTTGTGGGAAGTACAGGGATTCTTGTGTCTAGCCCATCCCACTGTATGCTCAAAACACATCCAGCAGCACGATTTCCTGAAGCCACGGTGCGGGACTCAGCACAGACACCTCTCACACTGCTTTGGGTGAAGTGCCCTCATCCTGAAAGTGGGAAAGACACATTAACACCCCTGGCTTTGAGCCTCTGTTTGCATCCAAGCTGCAGGGGAAATCTAAAAAATCCTTGATCTCCATATTCTCCAGCTCGGAGCTATCGCACAGCCCTGGGTGCAGACGCAGTTTATAAAGAATAAAGCATAGAGCACGACAGCAGAGGAGCGAGCGGATGAGCAGCGACGTGTGGCAGGCGCTGCTACTAGAGAGGAGCGGTAGGAGCTGGGCTCCTTGTAGGGTGTTTACGGTGGAGCAAGGCAGAGCTGCTGCGGCCGGGAGCCCTGCCTGCCTCCTGCCTGCCTCCTGCCTGTTTCTTGCCTGCCGCCCGCCTGCCCGCAGCCACAATGTCAAGAGGAGACACGTGTATGTAAGCGCCTGGCATGGCCGAAGCGGGCACTCGGCAGTCCGGGCTGGGGGGTCCCGGGGCTGGGGACCCCGTGCCGCAGACACTGGCCGTCTCCGTCCCCGAATGCCACCACTGCAGGGTGGCCTGGCATGAGCATGGGTGCATGGTCTCGTGGCATGCCGAGGTCTCTGGGGTTTGCATGCTGGGCCACGGTGGGTAGGTGCTGCCAGCCCGGAGCCACCCACGCGTGGGGAAGTGACCGGCGGTTGCCTCCGGCTGAGGGGCTGCGTTGGGCAGGCGCTGTTGTTCTGGGGTGGCTTTGGAGCCAGGCCCTGGCAGCTTGAGCCGTTTTGGTAGCAGAGCTGAGGGAGGGCTGAGGGAGGACTGCCGAGGAATACAATCTGCTTTTCGGGAGAGAGCCGTTTAGCTGAGCTGTCACAGATTGCGGGGCGGAGGCAAGCGGGGTCTGAGTGCCTATAGCTCGGTCAAGAGATGGAGAGAAGAAAGTTGTGTCTCTAAGGTGCTGAGATTGCTCCCTGCGCTCAGCTGGAGTGTGGGGTCTGGCAGATGTTTGCCTGAGGGGTTTTTAAAATCAGATTTTATGAGCGGGAGGCAAAGACTGACTGCATATTCCCTGCCATCCCAGCCCTCCCCAGGGCTAAAACCTCTGACTCAGGGCTTTGGGCAGAGGATGCTTGGAGCAGAGGATCTCCACACCTTGGAGCCGCAGCTCCCAGCACCATAGCTTTGCTCCAGAGGGCAGAGAGAGCATGAATTAGCTTGCAGCTTCCAGAAACACTGCAGCCCATAAATTCAGACCCGGGAAAAACTCCTTGAGGAGCTTGTCAGCCACCCTGAGAGCAGGTGGGGCTCAGGCAGATGGCAATTT
This sequence comes from Eubucco bourcierii, assembly GCA_013396675.1. Lineage (NCBI taxonomy): Eukaryota > Metazoa > Chordata > Aves > Piciformes > Ramphastidae > Eubucco > Eubucco bourcierii. The sequence continues at coordinate 344,982 of VWZE01007084.1, read as the reverse complement.
GTCCTGTGGGGCTGGTGGAGACTTGTGTGACAGCATCTCCCCATAGTCCAGCAGGGTCAGGACCACCTGGCCCCAGCAACGCCGAGACAGGCAGGCTTTGCCTGAACCGTGGGCATTGGGAGTGGGGAGGCTGTCCTCGAGACTTGGGCAAGCATTCCCATTCCAGTTCCTTCATGCCTGCTGCCATCTCTCCCTCATTCCAGCACCTGAACGATGAAGTCGTACCAGAAGCTGACCACAGCGGTGCCACAACAGCTGGGATGCCGGGTGGAAGAAGAAGGGTCCACGTCGACACCTGTTGGCCGCGGGAAGCTGGCCCCATGGTGGGTGGGCAGTGGACTGCTGGTGGCTGCCGTGCTGCTCAGTGCTGTCACCGTCTGGGTTCTACGGCAAGTATCAAGGGGCTGGCCTGGACCCACACCACCCTCCAAATGTCTCCTGGTACCTGAAAGCCACCGCTTTGACTGTTACCCAGAGCGAAGTGTGGTGGTGACGCAGGAGCTCTGCGAAAGCCGGGGATGCTGCTTCATTGAGACCCCCCTACTGGCCGGAGGCAAGCGAGGGGTGCCTTGGTGTTTCTACCCCCCTGACTTCCCCAGCTACATGCTGGAGAGCCTCAATCAGACGGCACTGGGCATGGTGGGGTTGCTGGTGCGGAGGAAAAAAGCCTATTATCCTCGGGACATCGAAAGGCTGAGGCTGGATGTGGAGTTTGAGACGAACACGCGACTGCACATCAAGGTGAGCTTCCTGCTGGCTGCCATTCAGAGCTTGTGACTGTGCTCCTGTCCCCCTGCACCCTCCATCCCATAGGTGACCATCACCTGGTCAGACTGTGTCCAAAAGTTACTGTGCTCCAGGCATGGCTGTAGGTGGCCAGAGAACATTTGGAACCCTCTTGCTTTGCTGGTTTAAAAAGTGCATTTTGTCTCTTTTGCAGATAACAGATGCAGCCAATCCTCGATACGAAGTTCCCATTCAGGTTCCTCGGGCAATGAAGAGAGCAGAAAATCCTATCTACAGCTTGGACTTCTCCCGAGACCCCTTTGGGGTGCTGCTGCGGCGCAGGGCAACAGGAACAGTGCTGTAAGAACCCACCTCCTCCATATCCCACAGCAAGTGGAGGAGAGCCTATCTCACCCTAGGCAGGCTCCAGCATGCTTCCTGGAGGTTTTTCATTAGGGAAAACCTTGCTGGGAGATCTCCAGCCAATAACTGCTGTTTGTCTACATCTTTTTCAGCAGTGCTCGCTTTGGGATTCAGCAGCATGTGGCTTCCTGGCCCCATGGGCTGGCCAGATACTTGCTGTGGCAGGACTGGATGGGATCAGTATTTCTCCAAAACCCTCCCTGTTCCCTAATTCCCCACCAAGTCCTACTGCAGCCAAACATTGTGCTGGTCACTGGCATGTCACCAGTAAGGAACCTGGTGGCTCAGTGAAAGGGCCACTGAAAGGTGTTTGGTTTGCCTGTTTCACCCTGCTTTTGGGTTCCCCTGGATACCCACAGCTCCAGGCTTTTTGTGGGAATGGACTGTGGGTGATTTTGCTGCACTGCTCTCAGTCACCTGCATGGCTTTTCCCACACTAAGCTCTTGATGAGCCCAAACAGATCTTCAGTGTATGCCAGGGCGTTTTGGGATCCCATCTTCTCCTCCTCCTGCCTGTTTGCTGGTGCCTGTGATTTGTCCTTTACTTGGGAATTGCTTATTAGCACCATAAGCTGAGAAACCCCACTAGCCTGTCACCTCAGTGGTTAGTAACAACCCGAGTGGAAACCTCTGGAGTCAAAGACAAGGCTGGACCAGGCTGGGTCAGACTTGGGCTCTGCCTCATGTCCAGCCAGACCTGAATTTGCTACCTGGGCCAAGGTGTTGAGGCTAGATGCAGGGTGGGACATACACTGCTGCACAGGCCCTTGAGATGCTTTGAGAGAGAAAAGGTCAGTTGTTGATGGGCAAATGGATCTCCATGATTTCCAGCATCTTGAATCTCTCTCTTGATGTCACCCTGTCAGGCTCAACACCAGTGTGGCCCCCTTGATCTTTGCTGATCAGTTTCTCCAGATGTCCACACTGCTCCCATCCAAGTTCCTCTATGGGCTAGGGGAGCACCGCAGCACCCTCCTGCACAGCCTGGACTGGACCACTCTCACGCTATGGGCACGTGATGTCTCTCCCACGGTACTGTCTTCCCCGTCCCCTCGGGGGTGTAGTGGGCAAGGACAGGGATACTGCTCTCCAGTACACTGGACAAACCCTGGGAAAACATGGCAGGGGAGTGGGCAGCAGCACTGGGAGAGGCCGACGGGCAGATATGTGCCAGGGAGGATTTCAGAGCAATTGCAACATGCTCTTGGCACTCCGAGGGCCCCGGGTGTTTTCTGCTCCACCCTGCTGCTCGTGCAACAGGTTGTGGTGAGGCAGGTGGTTTCCCCCTTGCCCAGCCCAGCTCAGTAACAGCCCCCAAACCACAAGGAAGAAGCACCCTCCCATGCCCTTCAGCGAAAGTTCTGAAACCATCCTTTTCCCTCACCTTGTCCCCCACGGTGGTGACAGATGCCTGATTAGGAGGTGGCAGCAGGTGCAGCTTGGGGCCGTTTATTCACTGCCGGTGAGCAGGGCTCTCCAGCTTTGCCTGGGAGCTGCTCTCTCATCCGGCACCTCCTCTTTGCAGGAATCGTTCAACCTCTACGGTGCTCACCCCTTCTACCTGCTGATGGAGGAGGGCGGAGATGCTCATGGGGTTTTCCTCCTTAACAGCAATGCGATGGGTAGGTGTCCCGGGGTCCCCGGGCCATCTTGTCGCTGGAGGAGGGACCCAGAAGGACAGATGCGCGTTGCTGGAATAGCTGGTTCGGGAACTTGTGGCGAGAGGAAGCCATAAAAGGGAAAGATGTGGTTTGATGGCTCTGTTATTGAGTGTAGCCATCTGTTTCCTGGCTATGGCGAGGCTCTTTAGCAACTGCCGAGCAGTTTAACCACACACCCAGCTGCCGAGTTGCTGTGGAAAAGCAAGTGCTTTGCGTGCGCCTCCGTGCCTGTTCCCCCTCCACCCAAGCAGCTTTGCTCCCAAGCGCGGTGGCGCGGCATGGCTGGGGTGCAGCCAGGGATGCCAGCTGCCGCCCGCGCTCTTCCCAGCTGTGCTGCACCGGCTGCGGCCGTTGGATCCACCCGTGTGTGCCAGCTGATAACGCAGCAGCTCCCGCGGGCTTCTGCCGTGCCGAGGAGAGCACCGGCGACCACCCGTCCCTCCCAGCTTGCAGCCAGGTGGGGCGAGGCTGTGCACGCCGAGGCTTTCATAGCTCCAGCTGCGCTCCCCTGTATTGCAGCGAAATTCCTGAGGAGGAGCTCATGGGAGATGCAACCACCTGAGCCGAGGTTTTAGGGCTCGTTCGTGTGAAAAGCCCTTCCCAGGAAAGCCCTTGCTACCACATGCTCGCTTGTACAATTAGCTCGTGATTCGCTTGGGAAGGGATTTTGGAGGAGGACATGATAGAAAGCCCTGCACGTGCTTGATCTGTAAGTGGAGGCTGAGAAAACGGTGCAACTTTGGGCTTAAAGACCACATTTTTAAGATAATGAGCTCTCTCCCCACGGAAACCAGAGATCTCCCCGGGATGTGACGATTTAAGCCTCCAGACATCCATTTAGCATCCACTGAGCGCAAGGCGTGGATTTCTATGTTCCTCTGCACATTGGCTGTGCTGGTGCTAGGTCCTTGCCATGGAGGTTGGAGTCTGGATGTTGCTCCCCGGTTGTCACTGTCTTTTTTTTCTTCCTTCCTCTCCCAAAAGAAGTGGCACTGCAGCCTGCTCCAGGCCTGACCTGGAGGACCATCGGGGGAGTGCTGGATTTTTACATCTTCCTGGGGCCTGATCCCAACATGGTCATCCAGCAGTACCAGCAAGTGATAGGTAAGTGCCTGAATGCAAGCATGGCCATCTACAGGCACCTTCTCTGTGTCTCCATCCCTCTCTACCCAAGCTTCCCACTGTCCCCAACCCTCCCAGCTCAGGAGGGGTCAGTGGTTCCCAGCCATCCCAGCCCCAGGTCTCCCAGCACATTGAGGGTCAGCATTTGCCTCCTTTACCCTCTCCACTTCCCAATCTTTTTGAGACACTGCTGTGCTGAGACACTCCACCTGTGCTCCTGCTCTCCCGCTGCAGGTTTCCCAGCCATGCCACCCCTCTGGGCACTTGGCTTCCACCTCTGCCGCTGGGGCTATGGATCCAGCAATGAGACCTGGCAGACTGTGAGAGCCATGAGGAACTACCAGATCCCACAGGTAATCTCTCAGACCTATGGAGGGGAGGTCCAATCTCCATCACCCCTCGCTGAGCCTCTCTCCCACAGGATGCGCAGTGGAACGACATCGATTACATGGATGGGTACCGAGACTTCACCCTTGATCCCCAGAAATTTGCCTCCCTCCCCTCACTGGTGGAAGACCTCCACAAACATGGGCAGCGCTACGTTATGATCTTGGTACTCCCTCTCCTCTCCCTCTGTGCTGTCTTTGCTGCAGAGCTGGGATGTAAAACAGAGACATAGGGGATGTTTATGGTCCCAGCTGATCATCTTCTGCCCTGTGGGCTTTTAGCCAAGGCTGGTCCCCAGTGCTGGACAGGCAGCTGTCAGCTGCCACTGGAAATCCCCCTACTGCAAGGACTGTGGAGACACAGACAGATTCTCATGCTGTGCAGGAGTGGCTCTGTTGCCACTGGACGAAAGATTGGAGGAACTGTGGGTCAGGCTGTTTAACTCGTGGGTGCTCATCTCGGGTGTTCTCATCCCCACAAGTGCTGGGATCTCATGACCTAGTTGTGATCTCCCTTCTTCCCTCCACAATGAAAGAGGGTGTGGGTTCTGCTGTTGGGGGCAGTGGGGAGTAAGGGGTTCTGGGGAGGGAAAGATCAGGCTCCCTCCCCATCGTAGCCCAAGCCCATCCATGACCTCATGTTTCTTGCATAAGTGCCAGGTTTCTTGTATTTGTCTCCCCCTCCCCAAAATGCCCTAACGGGTCCTGGAGGCTTGCAGAAGTGGCATTTGACAAATATGCCTGGAAGTGTTGTAGCAAGTTTCTGTTCCCCTTGGGGGAAACAGCCACTGTGTGTGGGCTCCAGCTGACCCCGTCTGGGTTGTCTTCTCTGAATCACACTGCCTTAGCAGGAAAAAGGGACCATGGTCTACCAGGAGTGGCACTAACCTTCTGCTCCATCCTCAGGATCCTGGCATCAGCAGCACCAACCCTCACGGCTCCTACTGGCCTTTTGATGAAGCCCTGAGAAGAGGCTTGTTCCTCAACACCACCCAAGGGCAGCCGCTCATCGGGCAGGTGAGGAGCTCGGGGTGGGAAATCCCCACCCTACAGTTGTGCAATAACAGGGTTGGGATTTCATCCCTCACACTGGAGGGAAAGCCAAGTGGCCAAGGAATCTTCCTGGGATGATTGCCAGCACGTGGCTCAGCCTTTGGCATTGGGTGTCACCTCCTGGTGTCTCCATTGATACCAGGAGCCAGCAGAGGAGCCTGTGGAAGTCATATGAGCTTAACAGAGTGGGCAGGGCTGCCCAAGGCCAGTCATCTGATTTCTCTTCCTTCCCATTTCTTGGGTGAGGGGGAGGCTGACACACACCTGTGGATCTGCTCCACAGTGGTTCCCTCAGTTTGTTCCCCCTGGCTGTGTGTTCTCACTGGCTTTTCCTTGCCATCTCTAAGGAGAGGACTTTTGATGTAGCCTGAAAACAGGAAAAAGTGAACCAACTAAAATTCCTGGAGTGTAGCAAAGCGTGGAGAAATCATGGCTCTTCCCGGATGTGCCCTGGGCTACATGGTGTCTGAGCCTGTGCAAGCAAGAGGCTGAGCAGCTTCTCCATAAGCTACCACTGCTCACTGGGCTGTGGGGAAGTCCTCAGCATCCCAATGCTCCTGGGTACCATGCACACCATGCTGTGTGTGCAGCATCCAGGACTCAAAGCAGTCATCCTGGGTTTATCTTCTGGCTTATGGCCTGTTTCACTCTGGCACCCCGTTCTTTGTAGCAACCCTTTGCAACTGACCTACTCACTAAACTCATGTTCTTGTGCTGTCCCTGTAGGTCTGAGCAACCCTTTGCAATTGACCTACTCACTAAACTCATGTTCTTGTGCTGTCCCTGTAGGTCTGGCCTGGCTTCACTGCCTTTGCAGACTTCTCCAACCCAGACACACACCAGTGGTGGCTGGAGAACCTGCAGCGCTTCTATGCCCATGTACCCTTCGATGGCCTCTGGATTGTAAGTCCCTCCTTGTTCCCAGATCACTCACTACCAGCAGCTTGGCTCTCACCTGGAATGTGTCCTGCAGGACCATGTGTTACTCAAGTGCAGCTTTTCCAGGTCTATCCACTCATTTTCCAAACCTCCTCTTTGAAATTGCTCCACAATTTTCTTTGCTTAGGACATGAATGAGCCATCCAACTTCATGGATGGGTCTCAGGAGGGCTGCCCCCCAGGAGAACTTGACAGCCCACCCTACATGCCAGGTAAGGAGGAAGATGAAATACAAGGCTGTGTCAGTTGGTACTGCATGCTGTGAGACCACAGACAATGGAGGGTGATGGGGGCAAACTGTTTGCAAGAGTCATCAAGTCTCTGTTTCACACATTGAATATCTCCATCTCTACTTGCCTGTGCTGGTATCCATGGCCAAGCCTTGCATGCGTGTTGGGGCCAAGTCAGGGTGCAGGATAAACATGTGCATAAGCTTTTGATGCTGGACTGGCAGCAATGGCTGGTACCCATGTGTGGGAGGGCTGACCCAGAGCCAGCATGGGTGTGGGGGGAGTCTGTGTCTCCTGCATCCCCCCGCACTGTGTGCCAATGGGTGCCCTCCCTCGTGGCAGCCGTGCTGGGTGATTCCCTCTCTGCAAAGACAGTTTGTGCCTCGGCCAAGCAGAAAGCCTCAGTGCACTACAACCTCCACAACCTCTACGGGCTGATGGAAGCCAAAGCCACAGCCAGGTACTTCCCACCGGCATGGGGATGGGACAAAATCCTGCTGCTCAGGGCTGGGTAGGGAAAGGATGGACATTTGAGTGCATGGTCCAAAGAGGACATGCTGTGGATGCTCATAGCCTCCAAGATGGGAATAATCCAGCAGAGGAGGGAAGCCAGTGCTGCTCTGGGAGGGATGGGTAGTGATCCTGGTGCTGAGCCTGCCCTGTATCACATGGGCTGACCCACTTCGAGGCTGCCATGGGGCTGGAACCCACCCCAGTCGTCGTGGGATAAAGTGAACTCCTGTGGTGGGTGGGCTGCCCTCACCTCCTGCCTGCAGTGCTGCCATTGCTTTCCAGTGCCTTGATTCAGATCCGGGGGAAGCGCCCCTTCGTCATCTCCCGCTCCACCTTCCCCAGCCAGGGGCAGTACTCGGGACACTGGCTGGGTGACAACCGGAGCCAGTGGAAGGACATGTATTACTCCATCCCCGGTGAGTGGCACGGGCTGCATGCAGGCCCCCACTGCCAGGACCCACAGCTCCATCGAGCTTTCAGCTTGTTTTGGGCACACCTCTGAAACTCCTTGTGCCCTGCTGACCTTCCCTGATCTCAGGACTGCTGAGCTTCAGCCTCTTTGGCATCCCGTTGGTCGGGGCAGACATCTGCGGCTTCTCTGGCAGCACCTCGGAGGAGCTGTGCACCCGCTGGATGCAGCTGGGAACCTTCTACCCCTTCGCTCGCAACCACAACACCCAGAACGAGAAGGTGGAGGGCAGCGTGCCTGGTGGGAGGCGTCCAGGGGTGGGATGCGGGATGTAGGATGCACAATGAGGGATGTGGAATGGAGGATGGATGTGGGATCTGGGACAGAGCAACACAGGGCTGCAACATGCAGGAGGGCAAGGGCAAGGGAGTGGCCTAGTGGGGCTAGGGATAGGGCAGCTGCTGACTCCTTGCATCTCCCCCAGCCCCAGGACCCAACAGTATTCAGCCCCGCGGCAAGGACAGCCATGAAGAACGTGCTGCTGACTCGCTACTTCCTCCTGCCCTTTCTCTATACCCTTTTCCACCGCGCCCACGTGCAAGGGGACACCGTCGCCCGGCCCTTGTTCTTTGAGTAAGAGCATTCCTGCCAGGAGCTGGGGACACACTTAGGCTGGATCATGGAGAAGTGGTCGATCCGAGCGGCATCTCCATCCCACCGCAGGTTCCCCTGGGATGTGGCCACCTTGGGGCTGGACAGACAGTTCTTGTGGGGCCAGAGCCTGCTGGTGACACCAGTGCTGGAGCCTGGGGTGGACTCAGTCACAGGCTATGTCCCCCGAGGCGTGTGGTACGACTTCTACACGGTGAGGAGCACCATGGTGCTTGGCTGGGTGCCAGATGTTCCCTGCTTGACTGTCTCGGTGCTGTGGGTGGGAAGCCATGACTGAGCCCAGCAAGCCCTGATGGAAGAAGGGGAGGGCGTTGCTGCCCGGATCTGTCCCCAGGCCCTCTGCCAAGCCCTCTGCCATGCGCCTCGCTGCTTCACATCCATGTTTCTTACCTCCTGCCCAGGGCTCCTCAGTAAACAGCAGTGGGGAGATGTTGAAGATGTCGGCCCCCTTGGATCACCTTAACTTGCATGTCCGTGAGGGTTCCATCCTGCCCACCCAGGTGAGCACCCACCTGCCACCTGCCCAGGGACTGTCCACAGAGTGTGTTCCATCACCTCAGCTCCTGAACTCCCATCCTGGGTGTTCATGATCCTACAGTACCCATGTCTTTGAACTGCAGAAACCGGGGACCACCACCGAGGCAACTCGAAGGAATTCTCTGCACCTTATAGTGGCCTTGTCTCAGACTGGCACTGCCTGGGGGGACCTCTTCTGGGATGATGGAGAGAGCCTGGACACTTTTGAGCGGGGCAGCTACTCCTACCTGATATTCAATGTCACACAGGTGGGACATGACAGGGAAGGCAGGAGTAGGGGATCTCATGGCACCTGACCACCCTGAGCTCATGCTGTCCCCTCCTGCAGAATGTCTTCACTTCCACCGTCCTCCATGCCAGCACTGAGGCCACAGAGGTCACCACAGACACACTGACCATCTTTGGAGTGCGGGAGCCACCCAGCAAGGTCCTTCTGAATGGCCAGGAGAAGCCATTCTCCTACTTGCATGAGGTATGGCTCCATCTTGGAGTGCCCTGTCCTGGAGGTCCCCATTCTAAGGGTATTCATCCCGTCTCCTCCAGCTCTTGTCACAGAGTTAGTGGCCAAGGAGGTGGGTGAGGATTCCAGCATTGCTCTTCTGCCCTGTCGAGGTTCAAGGAGAGTGGAGCTCAGCCAGGCTGGACAGGGGAAAGAATGTTCTGCATCCCCTCTTCCATGGCTGTACTCTAAAATGTCTCCTCTGCAGGTTCTCACTGTGAGCAACCTTGGCATCAGCCTCAGTCAGGGCTTCTCTCTGCGGTGGCTGTGAGCAGAGTGCCACAGTATCACCCCCATCTTGCTGAGGCCACCCATCTGAGAGATGCTCAATGCTCCAGCCTTGAAGGCCAGGATTCTGCAGTGGAGGAGGTGGTGGAGACTGTCACCTGCTGCCATGGGACCCTCTTCCAGTGCGGCTGGGGACATGGGGTGTGATGCAGAGGCTTGGCTGCCAGGTGCCCTTTGTGTGGTGCTAGTTGTGTGGTGTGGGTCAAGGTGTGGGTGCACATGGTCCCTGCTGCAATAAAGGCACTTGGAGAGCTTGTCCTGGCAGTGTGATGAGGGAACAGGGGTGGTGGCAGGGAGGGAGTGATGGGAGGGGGGCAGGTGGTTACTACAAGCCCCCATAATTTTGGTCCCTAATCTCAGTCCTCCCGATTCCATCTCTCTCAATCTCATCTGATTAGTTTCAGTCCCAGTCCCTCCATTTCCAGCCCCACATCCCAGCTCCAGTCACGGGTTCCTCAATTTTGGTTTATAATCTCAACCAACCACAAATTCCAGCCCCCCATCCCAATGCCCGGTTTCAGTCCCTAATCTCCACCCCTAAATCCTTTCCTGTTTCTGCCCCTTTTCCCTCTGACCCCAGCCCCCACATCCCAGCCTCTTGACTCGATCCCAGCCTTCCCAGTGCCGCCAAACAGCCTTCCAATCTGAACACCTCCAACCCCCACCGCATCAATCCTAGTCTCTGGCCTCAGCCTTCCCCAAGGCATCCCACACTACCCCATTCATCGCCTAGACCACGCGGTCCCCCCACCTGCTCCGTCCCACCCCGGGTTGCAGTTCCCCGTTCAGCCCACTGGAGGGGGCGGTATTTTCCCCCCCCACGCCTCCCTGCCGCTAGACGGCGCTGTCCCGCTGGGCGGGCTGAGACGCGCCGCTCTTCAAGGCGGTGAATTTCCGCTTCCGGGTGGTGGCGGTGGTGGCCGTCAGCGGACGGCTGTGCTCGGCGGCGCCATGAACCGGCCGAAGGCGGCTGCCGTGCGGCGGCCCAGCGCCGTGCCCAAGCCTTCTGGTGAGTTCGGGCGGGCTGTCAGCCGCTGCGCTCTGGGAAGGAGAGGAGCGGGGCGCAGGTCGGAGGCGGTCGAGTGCTCCGGTCGCGGCGGTCTGCGCTCACCACTGCTCGGTGCTGTCTCCTCAGCCCCTTTTACCTTGCAGCGCACCCACCGCCGGGAGACTTCATCGCGCTGGGCTCCAAGGGACAGAGCGGCGAGGGCAAAACCGCTGTCACCCTGCTGAAGCCAGCGCCTCCCGGGCTGCCCTCCGAGCGCAAACGAGACGCGTCCGCCGCCTTAGCCGGCCCGGCGGGGCTGACCGGCTTGACCAAACGCCCCAAACTCTCCTCCACGCCTCCCCTCAGTGCCCTGGGCCGCCTGGCAGAGGCAGCCGTGGCGGAGAAGCGAGCGATTTCACCCTCTATCAAGGAGCCGTCTGTCATCCCGATCGAAGGTGAGGCCTCACTTCGCTTCTGCAGTGGCAGGCAGGCAAGGACGTGAACTTCCATTTGCTTCTCCCCAGAGCTTCAGTCCAGGAGCCTTTCTTGGAACTAACCTTTATGTGCCGTCCTTAAGAGCTTTTTTCACTCTGATGGGCATAAGGTCGAAATTAAAGTCTTAGTTTCTCTCTTGTTGGCATTGGATTGTTTCCATTCTGCCAGATAGCAGTTTAATAGCAGCATTTGAAAGAATTATAGAATCACAGAGTGGTAAGGTTGGAAGGGACCTCAAAGATCATCTAGTTCCAACTCCCTGCCGTAGGCAGGGACACCTCCCATTAGTACAGGTCACTCAATACCTCCTTCAACCTGGCCTTGAACACCTTCAGGGAGGGAGCAGCCACAACCTCTCTGGGCAACCACCAGTGTCTCACTACCCTCACCACAAACAACTTCCTCCTAACATCCAGTCTAAATCTCCCCTCTGCCAGTTTAAACCCATTGCCCCTTGTCCTGTCATTGCTAGACCTTGTCAGTAGTCTCTCCCCAGCCTTCCTGTAGCCCCCTTCAGATACTGGAAGGCTGCTACAAGGTCTCCTCAAAGCCTTCTCTTCTCCAGGCTGAAGAGCCCCAACTCTCTCAGCCTGTCCTCACAGCAGAGATGCTGCAGCCCTCTCAGCATCTTCGTGGCCTCCTCTGGACCCGTTCCAACACTTCCATGTCCTTCCTGTGCTGGGGGCTCCAGAACTGCACACAGTACTCCGGGTGGGGTCTGAGGAGAGCAGAGCAAAGGGTCACAATCTCCTCCCTTGCCCTGTTCCCACACTGCTCTTGCTGCAGCCCAGCACTCAGTTGCTGTCTGGGCTGCACTCATCACCCCAGACCCCCAGGTCCTTTTCCTCAGGGCTGCTCTCAGCCATTCCCCACCCAGCCTGGAGTTGTGCTTGGGATTGTGCCCACCCATGTGCAGGACCTTACACAGAAGGACGGCGTAAGGAAATCTTTGTGTCTGGCTTATGGTGTTTTGTTTGTGTATTTCTTTGTCAAACTCTGCATCTGAACAGTGCTGACTTTTTGAGGCATTGTTCCATTTGTTGACGTTTGATACATTTACATTCAAGCACAGATCAACTGAAAAATAGCCAAGGGGTGTTGTCAGGTGTGAGACACAACCTCTAATAGCAATTGGGTAGCTTTGCAGGGATTAAAGGTTAGCTGGGCCATGCTTTGCTTTCCCTGTGGCTGGCCCTGCCAGCATCTCAGGGCAGGTCATTTTGTGTGAGGGTGAGTACTGATACCTGTGTGTTGATGATTGCAGTTGTGCCCACGGTGCTGCTGGATGAAATTGAGGCAGCAGAGGCAGAAGGCAACGATGACCGCATTGAGGGCGTGCTGTGTGGAGCTGTGAAGCAGCTGAAAATGAACAGAGCCAAACCTGATACCACACTCTACCTGAGCCTCATGTACCTGGCAAAAATCAAACCAAACATATTTGCCACTGAAGGGGTTATTGAGGTGAGGGCTGTGCTGTGTTGGCACTTCTCGGCTTATTGATGTGTTGTTGCTACAAACTTGTGAGCATAGTTGGAGTTGGAGTCTCTCTCAGATCAGAGCACAACCTTCTTGTCTTTGTGAACACCATACCTCTGTGGAAAGCTACTGCAGTTTGCATTTCTTTTTCTAAAACTTTTCTGGGTGCTTTCTTGCTTAGATGGTTTGGTTATTATTTTAATTTTTTTGGGTGATATTTCAGGCACTGTGCAGCCTGCTTCGAAGAGATGCCTCCATCAATTTCAAAGCCAAAGGGAACAGCCTTGTGTCTGTCTTGGCCTGCAACCTCCTCATGGCAGCTTATGAAGAGGATGAAAACTGGCCAGAGATCTTCGTCAAGGTTGTTGACCCAAGGGTGCTTCTGCTGGACTGAGGCGCTGGTGGGCAGAGTGGGGCTGGGAAAAGTGCACATGCTGGAGCAGGAGAGGATTTATCCCTGCTGCAGGGAAAGAGGCTATCCCAGTGACCTGTTGCCCAATGTGGGGAATGCAGCTGGAGGAGGCAGAAATTGGAGACTGGGCCCAGGCTGTGCTGACAAGGGAGAAAACCTTTCAAAGAAAAGTCTACTCTAGCTGTTGAAATGCTGTGGCCTCTGTTGCTTATTGTTGCCTTATCTTTTCTTGTTACTGAGATGCCTCTGACAATCTGTATAGGTGTAAGTGTCCCAGGGTCTTACTTTCTGACTGGTCTGGAGTTTTAAAAGCCCATTAACTTAGAAAGACTAAGCTTTTAAAAGACCAACTGCTTATCTTTGCTTGTTACTGAGATGCCTCTGACAATCTGTATAGGTGTAAGTGTCCCAGGGTCTTACTTTCTGACTGGTCTGGAGTTTTAAAAGCCCATTAACTTAGAAAGACTAAGCTTTTAAAAGACCAACTGCCGCATTTTGGTGATAAAAGTTGTAAAATCTTTGCTACAGCTTCATCAGCTTTGTTGCTTGAGAGAGTTGATGTCCAGTGGTGCCTTTAATGTAATGGTTTGGGTTTCTGCTTTTCTGCAGTCCTCTGGTCTGTTTTTCATCCATGCAATGGGTGTGGGATTTTCCTAGTTTACAGCTGTATCTTGAAACAGACACTAACTGGGGAAACTCACAAATAGTCCTTCCATTAACCAGCGACACGCAGAAAACAAGAAAGGCTTGAGCATGGTGTTCTCTTCTACAGGTCTACATTGAAGACTCCCTTGGGGAGCGCATCTGGGTGGACAGCCCTCACTGTAAGACATTTGTGGATAACATCCAAACAGCTTTTAACACCAAGATGCCTCCTAAGAGCATGCTCTTGCATGGAGAAGTTGGACGTAGCGGAGGGGACCTCAGCGCTGGTAATAAGATATTTGAACATGCGGGTACCGTGGCGTAGGGATCTACCATGGGGTAGGCTAATTAATGGGCTGATGAGCAGAGTTTGTTACTGGATGGAGTCATGTCAACCAGCCTTTGAGTTCCAGGCATTGCTTTTCCTCTCTTTGGGGCTTTTTCATGTCTTGGGGATGTTTGAGAGCAGGTTGTGAAAAGAGGCTTGAAGAAGGGACCTGTGAGCCTCTCGGTATTGCTGAAAGGGATGCTTGAGAGAGGGTGAACATGTGAGAGAATGACTGAGTGATCTGTAGAAATGGGAGCTGTCTCACAAAGTGTGCTGTGTGCTGGTCTCTCTTAGGCAGTAGCCCACA
>VWZE01007084.1:288760-329289 GCA_013396675.1 Eubucco bourcierii | reverse complement strand
TGTGGGATTTTCCTAGTTTACAGCTGTATCTTGAAACAGACACTAACTGGGGAAGCTCACAAATAGTCCTTCCATTAACCAGCGACACGCAGAAAACAAGAAAGGCTTGAGCATGGTGTTCTCTTCTACAGGTCTACATTGAAGACTCCCTTGGGGAGCGCATCTGGGTGGACAGCCCTCACTGTAAGACATTTGTGGATAACATCCAAACAGCTTTTAACACCAAGATGCCTCCTAAGAGCATGCTCTTGCATGGAGAAGTTGGACGTAGCGGAGGGGACCTCAGCGCTGGTAATAAGATATTTGAACATGCGGGTACCGTGGCGTAGGGATCTACCATGGGGTAGGCTAATTAATGGGCTGATGAGCAGAGTTTGTTACTGGATGGAGTCATGTCAACCAGCCTTTGAGTTCTAGGCATTGCTTTTCCTCTCTTTGGGGCTTTTTCATGTCTTGGGGATGTTTGAGAGCAGGTTGTGAAAAGAGGCTTGAAGAAGGGACCTGTGAGCCTCTCGGTATTGCTGAAAGGGATGCTTGAGAGAGGGTGAACATGTGAGAGAATGAGTGATCTGTAGAAATGGGAGCTGTCTCACAAAGTGTGCTGTGTGCTGGTCTCTCTTAGGCAGTAGCCCACATCCTTCCATGACGGAGGAGGAAGACAGCCAGAGTGAGCTGCTGATTGCAGAGGAGAAAATGAGCCCGGAGCAGGAGGGCCAGCTCATGCCCAGGTACAGTGTCTCTTCCCCTCTGTGTGGCAGCCCTCTTTGTGCCCTACAGTTCTGTGGCAGAGAGCTCCCTCTCTGCACTAGCTGTCTTGTGGCACTTGCTAGAGGATGTTGAGCATCAGATGAAACTGGTTCCAGGAGAAAAGAGTAGATTTTGCTTCTTTGTGGTGTGTACCACAGACAAGAGAGGACACTGTTATCTGGACAGAACAAAGTGTGACCACGCTGGCTTGTGTGGAAGTGAATAAAAAGCAGTTTGTTTGACCCAGGTATGAGGACCTTGCGGAGAGCGTGGAGGAATATGTCTTAGACATGCTGCGGGACCAACTCAACCGGCGCCAGCCCATGGACAACGTCTCCAGGAACCTCCTTCGACTGCTGACCGCAACCTGTGGCTACAAAGAGGTGCGGCAGATGGCTGTGCAGAAGCTGGAGATGTGGCTGCAGAACCCAAAGGTAAGGACAGAAGCTGCTGAGGTTCAGCTTTTCTGGACCCGGGGTGGAATCCATCCAGAAGGGCTGCATACTACACACAAGTTACCTTTCTGATCTGTGATGTCAAGCGACTGTAGCCTTCCTGCTCTTCCTCTGCAGTTAACCAAGCCAGCTCAGGACTTGCTGATGTCAGTCTGTATGAACTGCAACACCCACAGTTCAGAGGATACGGAAGTTATCTCCAACCTGATAAAAATCCGCCTCAAGCCAAAAGTCCTCCTCAACCACTACATGCTGTGTGTCAGGTGAGCGAATGTCTGGGTCTGTGATGGGAAGAGAAACTCTAAAAGATGTGCCCAGGGCACTGATGGGCTGGGTGGCTCTTCACAGTGGTTTTAAATACCAACTGGGACCGTGGAGTGTTCTGTGTAACATTTAAAATAGGTTCATTGACCCTGGAGTCTTTCAGTACTCCGTGGATATTGCTGAACATAGGTGCTGCTCCATCCTCTTCACTTTTGTGTGTTCAAAGAGAAATCAAAGCAGTGAGTCTAGCTGCAGGGGAACTTCAGCTCTGATAACTTTGGTCTTGCCTTGCAGAGAGCTACTGAATGCACACAGGGATAACCTGGGCACCACGATTAAGTTTGTGATTTTCAACGAGCTATCAAATGCGAGAAATCCCAACAACATGCAGATCATCTATACAGTGCTTCAGCATAGCTCAGAGCAAGCTCCAAAGGTAGGTGTAGTGTCTCGTGTGGCTGACAGTGGTGTCAGCACCCCACACAAGAGATTTACTTGAATTGAGGCTCAGATTCAATCTTTCCATGGGCTGCTCTGTGACCTGTATCGTAGTGTTTCAAAATTTGATTACCGCACTTGTTAGGAATAAATGGGCATGGGCATTTTCCAACTCCCACCTTCTGGGTGACCAACCTTCTGGTAATGAATTTTCTTTCACAAGAGCTGTGTTATTACAGCTGCTGGTGTGTCTGGAGGACAGCTGTATCACCTTGTGTTTCTCATTCTGTGGGTGCAGATACATTGCAATGCACTGAAAGTTGTCTCTCCCTCTTTTTTTGGCCTCAGCACCTAGCAATGGTCTTCCAGGACCTTCTGACTTCTAAGGACGATTACCTGCGGACTTCACGGGCTCTGCTGCGAGAGATCATCAAACAGACCAAACATGAGATAAACTTCCAGGCCTTCTGTCTGGGTTTGATGCAAGAGAGGAAGGAGTTGCAGTATGCAGAAATGGAATTCAAGGTACCACTTTCTTTGACCCTTGTTCTGCTGGATGTAATAGAGGTGTACTGAGCTCTTCTATCTGCTTTTCTCGCTGTTCTTTCAACGCTTGAATAACATTTGTTGTTCAAGTCAGTCCCATTTCCAAACATCTGCCATTGCCATTTTTGATGACAGAACACTATTCCAGTAGGCAGCTTTGGGTGTTGCTGATCCAACTCACTTTTGTTTTAAGGAGCGGTTTGTCATCCACATCACTGATCTGCTGGCTGTCTCCATGATGCTTGGTATTACAGCCCAGGTGAAGGAGGCTGGAATTGCTTGGGACAAAGGAGAGAAAAAGAGTAAGCAGAAAAACCTTTGAATATGGACAGCTTGGTAGATTTCTCTCCCTGAGGTTGTGGGAACACTGCAGCTAGCATTAGGAAGGGATAGAAGCCTCCATTCTGAACAGAGGCAAGGGAGTGCCTGTTGTCATCCTGAGACTGGCAGTTGGGAGGTAGGACATTTGCATGCTGTGGAAGCAGCAGTTGGAGTCTGGGGAAAGCCAACTGTGTATGGAGGGGCCATAATCCTGGAGAATTAACTGCAAAGGATTACAGGGTACCTAATGCTGAGGAGGACAGACCTTTAAGGTGGCACTGAAGTGACTGCCCAGATGTCTTATTGCAATGTCGATTTGTTGTTGCTACATCTTGAGGTTTCATTGCAGCACACCTTGGAAAGTTAAGGGCCTGTGCTATCAGTGCTGGGATGCTCAAGGCTGTCCAATGCACCTCTCAGTTTACTGTTGATGCTTCAGGGCCATAGTTGCTATCTGCTCTGGAAACAACCCCTGTCTACTGCTTGGCTTCTGGTGGGGCTATTGATATATGTGCAGTTTGTAACCTGCCTGTTTTTTAGACCTGGAAGTGCTATGCTCTTTCCAGAACCAGATTGCTGCTATCCAGATGGGGCTGTTGATATATGTGCAGTTTGTAACCTGCCTGTTTTTCAGACCTGGAAGTGCTACGCTCCTTCCAGAACCAGATTGCTGCTATCCAGCGAGATGCTGTCTGGTGGCTTCATACGGTTGTTCCGTCTATCAGCAAGCTGGCTCCAAAGGACTATGTGCACTGGTAAGAGAGCCAGCCTGATCTGTGTTGAATACATTCTTGAGCCTCATACAGGTGGTGCTTACTGTCCTCTTCATCTCTACAGCCTCCACAAGGTGCTCTTCACAGAACAGCCAGAAACCTACTACAAATGGGACAACTGGCCCCCCGAGAGTGACCGCAAGTGAGTGCATGCTCCAACCATCGCTGGGGACAGGTGTGGAGCTGCTGCAGCTAGAGGCAGGGGAATGGATGTTTCCTCTTACATGACTCTCTGTTGGAAAGTCTTGGAACTGTGCTTAGATTTTTCTTCATCTGGTATATTGCCTTAAAATTGAGGGGCATTGCTTCATGCTCCATCTGTTCCTCTTCCTACTTCATTCCTGTTCCCTGTGCCAAGCTGTTCTGCATTTTAATGCTGTAATTGTGAGAGGGCAGCCCTGCACTGCATGGTTTACTGGAGTAACACTGGGGGAGCTCAAGCTGAAGCAGGCTGAACTGCAGAGGTACATGGAAACGTGGCAATATTCCATTAACCATTTGTTTCAGTTACATCTAGAGCTGGAGGACCAGGAAAGGGGCTGTAAACTAAACTGGGATTTATCCTCTGCTCAGATGAGGTCTGTGTAGGGTTTCAGAAGCCCTGCTGTCAGTGTCTAAAGTCGTGTGATTGATGTCTCCTGTCTCATGCAGCTTCTTCCTTCGCCTCTGCTCGGAGGTGCCCATCCTGGAGGACACGCTGATGCGCATCCTTGTGATCGGTTTGTCTCGGGACCTTCCCCTCGGCCCTGCCGATGCCATGGAGCTTGCTGACCACTTGGTGAAGCGAGCTGCAGCGGTGCAGGCAGATGGTAGGCACGCAGAACTCCAGCCAGCAAGTGGTTCCTTCTGTCTACATGTCCTCCTATGGCCACCCAGGGCTGAGGTGGCTCCTGCTGTGTGCCATAGAGCCTTTGCATCACTTAAAGTATATTTTGGTCGTGATGGCTAAGCACTTGGCTCAAAGCCAGACACTGGTTGCTGTTGCTTTCTCATTAGAGAAACTTCTTCTGGAGTACTGTGTGTAGTTCTGGAACCCTCAGCACAGGAAGGACATGGAAGTGTTGGAGCGGGTCCAGAGGAGGGCCACGGAGATGATCAGAGGGCTGGAGCAGCTCTCCTATGAGGAGAGAGTTGGGGCTCTGCAGCCTGGAGAAGAGAAGGCTTCGAGGGGACCTGATAGTAGCCTTCCGGTATCTGAAGGGGGCCTACAGGAAGGCTGGGGAGAGATTATTTACAAGGTCTTGCAACGACAGGACAAGGGGCAATGGGTTTAAACTGGCAGAGGGAAGATTTAGACTAGATGTTAGGAGGAAGTTCTTTACAGTGAGGGTGGTGAGGCACTGGAACAGGTTGCCCAGAGAGGTTGTGGCTGCTCCCTCCCTGGAGGTGTTTAAGGCCAGGTTGGACGAGGCCTTGAGTGAGCTGTACTAGTGGGAGGTGTCCCTGCCTATGGCAGGGGGTTGGAACTAGATGATCCTTGAGGTCCCTTCCAACCTTACCATTCTATGATTCTTATTTTCTCCTACAGTTCATCCCTGTTACTAATTTTCTGTCAGAGAGTATTTGTGGATTTATTGGTTGTGTCAAGGATGAAGAACTGTGAATGCCCACCTAAAGTTGTGAGCTAGCTTCTAAATGTTCATTTTAATGCTTCATAGATGCTGTAAAATTAATAGAAATTTTTTGGCCATGCGAAAAGGAAAGAGTTGGAAGTTAAAGTAATTAACCCATGTGTTGTGTGTGCTCCTCCCAACTCCATTATTCAAACAATGTTAAACAATAGCAGTTGCAAAAGCAGCCTTAGCTCTTGCCCTTTATGTCAGTTCATTTAGTATTTGTCTGAATTCCTGCACCCTTGGGGAACATCACTGTTCAGCTGAGCTGTGTGTGTTGAGGGGGTTGTCAGAGGTTGATTCTAAAGCATCTTACATGCTCTTAGTACTGACTGGTTAATATTAATATCAAAGTCTAATCCAGATCTGATCAGTGCAAGTGCAGTCAGTTAAACTTTACAGTTGACTGTCCTGTGGCAGTGTGTCCAGCCTCTCATGCTGCACCGTTTCTAATACTGGAATGCTCAGAGTTAAGTCAGAGCAAGTCTGAAAACTTGCAGCAAAGTTGAGATGCATTTTGAGTTCCAGAAGTTCTGAGCAGGTTCACTGCTTACCTAAAGGTCTCTGTCTTAGTTCTGAAAAAGATACAGGTCTTGGATGCTTATGGGGAAAAAAATGCTATTAAGAATTTAAACCAAACTGGAGCTGAAAAGCTTTAATATCCTTACATACTGACTTGTACCTCTTTTTAAATGCTGCTGCTTTTTAAGTGGTCTTGGGTTTTTGTTCTGTAGTACCTGAGGCCTTGAGTGACCTGTTCTAGTGGGAGGTGTCCTGCCTATGGTGGGGGGTTGGAACGAGATGGTTTTTGAGGTCCCTTCCAACCTACACCATTCTATGATCATGAGAACAAGCCCACAATAGCATAGCTCCTTGAAGTATAATCCTTCTAACACTGTGATGCTTTTCTTGAAGGCTTTTCAGCCAGGTAGACAGGTCAATAACTTGTTTAGTCTTTCCTTCTCTTTCTCCAGATGTGGAGGTCCTGAGGGTAGAAAGAATCCAGTTGATTGATGCGGTTTTAAATTTGTGCACTTACCACCATCCAGAGAATATCCAGCTACCCCCAGGGTAAGGTTTATCACACAGACAATCTTGCTGTGATCTAACTCATTTTCACCTTGTCACAGCTACCCCAGCTCACAGATTTTATGATAGTTTTTCCTGTTACAATCTGTAGTAATAAAATTATGGGGAAACCTTTTCAGTGTCACATTCAGGTGGGAATTTCTCAGTAGCAATGAAGACTTTAGTCATCCAATGGACTTTCCTCTGCAAGCACTCTGACCTTTCTGCTCTAGAAATTTTCAACTGAACTCTGCTGTCCCTCCTGAGAGAAGGTGCTTTGGGGTTTTGGGTTTTTCATTTGTTTGGTTCATTTTGCTTCCTTTTAAATCACTGAACTGGTAGGACTGAATATGAGCAATGCATGCTTAAAGAGAAAAGCAGTCTTCAGATCAGCTTAAATCACCAAATCTAACCACTTGTATCTGTTGATGGCTTTTGTAGGTACCAGCCTCCAAATCTAGCTATTTCTACCCTTTACTGGAAAGCCTGGCCTCTCCTGCTTGTAGTAGCTGCATTCAATCCTGAAAACATTGGTGAGTGTGGATGTTTCTCAGTGCGCTGCTTCTACTGCAGAAATTGACTGGAGTACTTTCTGCTGAAGCCTGGTTCCCTGTGTTTATGGCATGTACTGGGTTAGTGAGGTAACTGCAGTTAAAGTGCAGAGTGTGGGTATTTGGACCAGCATGTGGCTGGAATCAGTGTGGTCTGTTCTCTAAGTGTGATGAGCTGTTCCAAAGAGAGTTTGTTGTGTGTCTCCTCACCTTGGAGTGTGCTTGAATATATATATATATAAAGCTCCTTACGTTTTCCTGTCTTCCTGATGGCTGTTTCCTTCCCTGCTGCAGGTCTGGCTGCATGGGAGGAGTACCCCTCTCTGAAGATGCTCATGGAAATGGTCATGACCAAGTTAGTATGCTTAAAGCCCTTCAGAAATCAAACAGACCACCCAGAGCACATATTTCTGAATGAAGTTTGTGCCAGCTGGCTTCTTCCTTTGCAATGGGACTGGTGTAAAATAAACTGGCTGGTAGTTTGAGTGGGAAAGGTGCTTTCTCCCAAGAGAAATGTTACAAGCAAGGGAATAAAGATGAGGAAAAGGGAGGGATGACTGTGGTGTGCCTTGCTGAAAAGGTCTCAATCTCCTTGGCCCTGTGGGGAAGTTGCCTTGTTTTTCCTATGGTGTCTAATGGAGCTGAGGTCCTGGGAGCTTTTTGACTGTTGTTTGTGAGTTTTGAATAGGCCAAAACAACTGTTTTAAATCACTGATTTATTTTCTCAGTAATTATTCCTATCCTCAATGTACCTTGACGGATGAAGAGACTCGCACAGAGATGATTAACCGTGAACTTCAAATCTCCCAGAGAGAAAAACAGGAGATTCTTGCATTTGAGGGTCATCTGGCTGCTGCATCTACAAAACAAACAATTACAGAGAGCAGCAGCCTTTTGCTGTCCCAGCTGACGAGCCTGGACCCTCAGTAAGTAGCTTTGTGCAGTCTGCTGCCATCGTGAAATCCCAATTAATGCTAGCCAGAAACCCAACTGCTCACAGAGGGGTTGGTGTGGATGGGAAGAGCACTGAAATTCAGTAGCTTGTGGGATATGTGTCACATATGATCCTTGTCCTGTTTGCATCTGCATGTGGCCCTCATGCACTACTGAACACCAGAGTAAAGTATGCCTGCCTGTGGGTAACTTCTTGTTTCTTTGGCAGGGGCCCCCCTCGCCGACCTCCACCACATGTTTTGGAGCAAGTGAAAAGCCTGAACCAGTCGCTCCGCTTGGGCCACCTCCTATGTCGCAGTCGGCATCCTGACTTTCTTCTCAACATCATTCAAAGACAGGTAGGCTCTTCTGATGGCTTGGCTATGTTGGAATCTGATCCCTTGTCTCTGGAACTTGAGCAGAGTGGAAGGCAAAAGGAAGCTAAGAAAGATGCAGAGGAAGGTGGTTTACTGCTGAGAGACTGTGTGATCAGTGTGCTGCATATCTGCGCTGCTGATGTCGCATTGCTATTCTCCTGTTTCTTAGGCTTCATCACAATCAATGCCCTGGCTGGCAGATCTGGTTCAGTCCAGCGAGGGCTCCTTGGATGTCCTACCTGTGCAGTGCCTTTGTGAGTTCCTGCTTCATGATGCTGCTGATGAGTCAACCTCAGGTGAAGAAGAAGAGGAGGGCGAGAGTAAGGAGCAGCGTGCCAAGAAACGCCAGGTGAGTAATCTCTTGAGGATCACTTCCCTTACCTAATTCCTGTGCATCCTGGATTTGATCTCACTGGAAAGGCCAACTTCTCACTCCACAGAGACAACAGAAACAGCGGCAGTTGCTTGGACGGTTGCAAGACTTGCTGCTGGGTCCCAAAGCAGATGAACAGACCACCTGTGAGGTGCTTGACTATTTCCTACGACGCCTGAGTTCCTCCCAGGTGGCCTCACGGGTCCTGGCCATGAAGGTGAGCAAAATGATAATCTTCATGACTTGTATTTGTCAGAAGCTGAAGGCAAGAGTCCTACATTCTTATGACCCCAGAGCCAGTGCAGTGAAATTGGGTTTTGTCATCCTTCTCCAGTAACTTGTCTCCATCTCCAGACCCTATCAAATGCACTTCTGCTCCCTGCTGTTCAGAAGCCTATTTTTTTTTTTGTTCAACAGCCAAGTAGTACTTTTTCTAAGATAGAGCTGGGTTTTGCTCTTTCCTGTGAAGTTCAGGTGCAGACTCAGCAGATCATGTGCTACATGGAGTAATTGGCAGCAGCTGCTGTCTGGGGGGAATGTAAATGAGTGTGCCTGGTGCTCTGGAGCATAGTCAAGGCAGGCAGAATTGCAGAGAGCTCAAAAGCATTATCTTAGAGAAGACTGCAACTTCAAGCAGGGCAGCTGTCAAGCAAACACATTTTATGAGATCTGAAATCCATTGTGTGCTACATTTGGATCGCTCCATGATGTTTGAAGCTTAGTTTTATTATATTCACTGATATTAAGCTAACAGTTGAGCTGTGGCTTCAAAGGCAACAGCTGTGCCTGTGTGACTTCTGCAGGGCCTGTCCTTAGTGCTGTCAGAAGGAGGACTGCGTGATGGAGAGGAGAAAGATCACCCCATGGAAGAAGACTCTGGGGATTCTGAACTGCTGCAGGGGTATCAGTGGCTGCTGAGAGACCTCCCAAGGCTGCCGCTGTTTGACAGTGTCAGAGCAACAACAGCTCTTGCTTTGCAACAGGTAGGTGTGAAGTGGCTGGAAGGGGTTAGTGACCAGCTTATTCTTTGTCCTACTTGTGCTAAAATCAGTCTGGAACAGGTTGCCGAGGGAGGTGATTTCCACAAGTCCAACTGTCAACCCAGGACCACTGTGGCCATTAAACCATGTCCTAGCCCCATCCAGGGACAGTGACTCCACCACCTCCCTGGACAACATATTCCAATGTCTGGAACGCTTGCAGAAGACTTTTTTTAATTATGATGGTTGTTTCATTAAATTCTGATTTCTGATGAAAGGAGTTCTCATTCTAGGCCATCCACATGGAGACAGATCCCCAGACCATCAGTGCTTACCTGGTGTACCTGTCCCAGCATGCCCCAGTGGAGGAGCAGGGACAGCACAACGACCTTGCTCTGGTGAGAGCCTGGGTTGCTAGGGCCAGAGGGATTGCATGGGGGTAGACCTAGCACATCTCAGGATGGCAGTGGCATATGCCCTGCTGTACCAGCAGGAGTTTTTTGGGAGCGTGTGTATCTGAAAACTGTGTTTGTCTTTCTGCACAAGTGTTGGAAGGTTTCATGCCTTCATTCTGTGTCTCTAGTTTCACGCTACGAAATGATACCAAACCAATAACCTCCAGTCCTGGAGCCTATCAGATGATACGGGGATACAAGGGTGAATAGTGGTTTGAAAGGAATCCACCACCTGGCAGCGTTTTAGGAGTAAGCAGGTGCTAAACCTGCAGTCTCATTTATGGGGGGAGAGAGTGGGAAGTCAGGAATCTTAGTGGTGGGAGATGCACTGTACTAGAGCCAAAATTTGATTTCTAGTTTCTTTCTTCTTTTGAAAAATTTAATTTTTTTATATGTATGGGGGATTTTTTTTGTTTGTAGTTTTTTTTTTTTTTCTTAAAGGGTTCTATCTCTGGGTGGTTTTTGCATTGCTTTTAAACTCATGTGCTCTTTCTAACTCCAGAGATCTGTTTAGATAATGTGGAGAAGGTTAATTGATAAGTCAGCAGATGTGTTTGTTTTTAGAGAAATGCAGATTTTTACTGGGTAAAAGCTCACTTTTAAGGGGATGCATCAGTACAGAGCTGTGCTGTAAGTGGGAACACTGTAAGGTATCACAAGGTGCATGCACAGCACTGGTGACAGTTGTGACAGTTCTCTCGGTCTCTGGAGTGCTGTTAATTAGGCTGATGATGGAAAGCAGAGAGTGAAATGCAATGAAGCAGGAGGACCTGGCTGTGTTAGTCAGTAAAGGCCTCACAAGACTTTTCCCCCTGCAGGATGTAGCCCGGCTGATAGTGGAGCGCTCCACCATCATGTCTCATCTCTTCTCCAAGCTCTCGTACTCTGCCGAGTCAGATGCAGTGCTTGTTGCGCTTCTCTCCATCTTCTCGCGCTACATCAAGCGCATGCGCCAGAGTAAGGAGGGCGAGGAGGTGTACAGCTGGGTGAGTGCCCCCCTTGCCTCTCTTAAGCAAGTTAAAAAAAAGCTGGACAGGTTAACCAAAGAGAGGCCCTTTGTGGGCTACTGACTGTGTACAAACCACGTCTGGTTCAAGAACTCCCCGATCTGGAAAGAAGTGGCTGTTGGCATAGTACCAGTCAGGTGGATGTATATATAAAAAGCTTTTTTTTTTTAACTTCTTGAGTGTCTTTTGTGGACACTGTTGGAGGTATTTGTCTTGGTGGAAGTTTTATAGAATCATAGAATGGTAAGATTGGAAGTGACCTCAAAGATCATCTAGTTCCAACCCCCTGCCATAGGCAGGGACACCTCCCACTAGTACAGGTCACTCAAGGCCTCCTCCAGCCTGGCCTTGAACNTCTGCCAGTTCAAACCCATTGCCCCTTGTCCTGTCTTTACAAGACCTTGTAAATAGTCCCTCCCCAGCCTTCTTGTAGGCCCCCTTCAGATACTGGAAGGCTACTCTAAGGTCTCCTGGAAGCCTTTTCTTCTCCAGGCTGAAGAGCCCCAACTCTCTCAGCCTGTCCTCAGAGCAGAGCTACTGCAGCCCTCTGAGCATCTTTGTGGCCTCCTCTGGACCCCCTCTAACATTTCCATGTCCTTCCTGTGCTGGGGGCTCCAGAACTGCACACAGGACTCCATATGGGGTCTGACAAGAGCAGAGTAAAGGGGCAGAATCCCCTCCCTTGCCCTGCTGCCCACACTGCTCTTGCTGCAGCCCAGCACACAGTTGCTGTCTGGGCTGCACTCATACTGCAGGCTCATGTTGAGCTTTTCATCACCCCAGACCCCCAGGTCCTTTTCCTCAGGGCTGCTCTCAGCCGCTCACCACCCAGTCTGTATTTGTGCTTGAGATTGTTTCATCTGACTAAATTTATCCATTCTTAGCTTCTCCTTTCGTCTTTGACTCACATATTCTCCTTTCTCTCCCTGTCTTTGTTCATCATGGGGTCTTTTTTTTGTCTTTTTCCAGTCAGAGTCTCAGGATCAGGTGTTCCTTCGTTGGACTAGTGGGGAAACAGCCACCATGCACATCCTTGTGGTCCATGCCATGGTTATTCTCCTGACACTAGGGCCACCTCAAGGTTAGTGAAGTGTCCTCAGATTTATTCAAGGGGTCAATCATAGAATCACAGAATGGTAAGGTTGGAAGGGACCTCAAGGATCATCTAGTTCCAACCCCCTGCCATAGGCAGGGACACCTCCCACTAGTACAGGTTACTCAAGACCTCATCCAATCTAGCCTTGAACACCTCCAGGGAGGGAGCAATACAGGGTCATGGGCAATACAGAGAGCCCTTTCTCTGTCTTCCATCTCCTGAAGGATTAGACTGATGTTAATCTTCCTGCTCACAAACTTGTCCCCTGCAGCACTTGTCCATAGCTGTAGCATCCATTGGGATATTGCTGCAGAGTGAAGGATTTGCAGGCTCATTTTTGTGCCCTCTGCAGAGTGAAGGAAATACTGAAATGATGGTGGTGTTCCCCTGCCAAACAGAAAGGTCTCAGAGACTTCCAGCAGTGTGAGAACCAGGCACTGAGACACTGTAGTTGACATTTCCACTTGACA
The DNA here is from genome assembly GCA_013396675.1 of Eubucco bourcierii. Taxonomy (NCBI): domain Eukaryota; kingdom Metazoa; phylum Chordata; class Aves; order Piciformes; family Ramphastidae; genus Eubucco; species Eubucco bourcierii. The sequence goes on along the minus strand of VWZE01007084.1, from coordinate 316,822 downwards.
GCATTCCCAAGTTGTTTCTGACTGTTGAACAAGAAGGTGTCCTGGTGCATGGATTCGTATAGAGAAAGGCAGGGCCTTGTAAGTGCTTATGGACACTGGAGATAATTTTGTGTCCTCTCTTAAGCAGGGGATGGTGATTTTTATACCTTGCTGGACATCTGGTTCCCCGAGAAAAAGCCTCTTCCTACTGCTTTTCTGGTTGACACCTCCGAGGAGGCTCTGCTGCTTCCTGACTGGCTGAAGCTGCGGATGATCCGCTCTGAGGTCCCGCGTCTTGTGGATGCAGGTGAGCTTGTGGGATGTTTGTTCATGTTTCAGGCCCTCCTGAAATGAAGTAGAGGAGCTTCCCTGCTCCAGTCCTCTGTGTGCCCAGCCGTCCCACTCGAGTGCCTGTGGGTGGCGCTGTCCGTCACTGCAGATGCTGCAGCTGCGCAGAGTTTAGAAAGCAGCATGCCTGGAATTTGTGACAGTTGCAGGCTAATCATACAGTAGCTTCTCTGCCATGTCCCTTAGGGCTGTAAAACAGATGTAGAGAGTATCAGCTGGTTCCAGGCCAGGAATGTTACAGCATGTCCTAGAGTGATTCTGTGCTTGGCTGTGATGTGTAGTTTGTGTAGCAGGGGTTTGAGAACTGATAGAACTTGACTGTCAGACCCTGCAAGTTAATCTTCACATCCTTAAGAGCAGAAACCAGTGAAAGGTGAGCCTGAGGAGGCTGCCTTTGGTAGGGCTCCTTACTGCAGCATGGGAGGCAGCTCCTTCCATGTTGATCCAAGTGCTGAATCTTGCTGGCTTTTATATGCAGTCACTGTTCCTGTGAAAATAGGGGAGTGAGTCTGTATGACTATTGCACCTTCTATGTGTTTTAAAGTCTAATGGGGGTCACTGACCTGGAGTCCTATCTTTGTTACAGCAGTTCAGACTGAACTAAGCTGTGCAGTTATCAGACAGCAGGCGCAGCACTGGTTCCATAGGGCATGCTGTGCTTGGCATGTAGGAAACAGTGCCTGAAGGATCTAAGGTACACCTGTAGTTAGCTATCCATGCACAGCTTGTCAATGCTCTTTCTTCTCGGTATTCAGAGCTTTCATTCCTTTCTTACTAATTAAATGACAGCTCTCTATAGCCAGTGATTAAATTATTGGATAATTCCTGCCTGCAGCCATCAACAGATAGGGTGGAAGTTATTTTTTTAATACAAATGATTGGGTTCTTGAGGTTTTGATCAAATTAAACAGAAGATCAAATTATCCAGTGAGTGAATTAACTGGAAGATGCAATAAGAAGGCAGTGATTTGCAGAGGAAGGAAAACATACAGGCAGCTGTCAGACCTCTGGCTTTAGGCTTTCTGCAGCCTTGTCAATAACATGCCACTGTTGGTCCAGCCAGCCAAAAGCACAAAGATCAGGTAATGAAGATGACTTTCTGTGGGTAATGCAGAGGTCTGAGGAGTGGACTCAAGTGTTTGTGTGTTTCAGCCCTGCAGGATCTGGAACCACAGCAACTGCTTCTCTTTGTTCAGTCCTTTGGAATCCCAGTTTCCAGCATGAGCAAACTTCTGCAGTACCTGGATCAGGCAGTATCTCATGACCCACAGACACTGGAGCAGAACATCATGGACAAGAGTAAGAGCTTTAGATGAGGCTGACTGAGCATTGTACCTTTTCTTCAACAGTTCTCATGACTATCTCCTGTGACCTCCTTGGGAAAATCCAGGCTAGTTCAGCACACTGCTCAGGCTGCTTTGTCAGCCTGTTGCTGCTGTAGGTGCCACCCTAGAGGTTGTCAGGATGGGCCTTGGCTGCATTTCCTGAAGCAGAGAAGGATTTTGTGGATTGAATGTAGAGTGAAAAGTGATTTTGAAGCTACTCTGTAAAAGAAACAAGGCTTGAAAAAGTATCTTGGTTACAAAGTCCAAAAGGAACAACAGAGTCTCTTTGCTATGGAAACAACCAGTTCTGTTCTGCTTTACTAAAGAGGGTGAGATGATGATGTCTTCATATTCTTTCCTTTCTCAGACTACATGGCTCACCTTGTGGAAGTTCAGCACGAGAGAGGAGCAACAGGAGGCCAGACCTTCCACTCCCTGCTCACTGCCTCTTTGCCAGCTCGACGAGGTACTGCCTGGGATAGCCTCAACTTTGAGTATCAGATTCATCTTCCAAACTTCCTGAACTACCTTCAAAAGGAGTTGTTTTGCAAAATATCAGTAAGCTGCAGTTAGACACTAGTCCTTGCAGGAGTTTTTGGTTCCTGGCAAAGGCAGAAATCCGAATGTTTTTGGAGTTCGCTACACTGAGTTGTTCTGAGCGATATGGGAAAATAGATCATGCTTGGCCTCCAGAGAAAAGCTGCTGAATTCCTCAGTAGTTAGAGACTGTAAGGCTGAAGATGATCCAGTGTTGGGGCTCCAGATCTTACCTACCATAATGATTTTTTTCATTGTTTTCTTTTATTCCTCTTGCAGACAGTGCTGAGACTGCAAGGTCAAAATCTAGTCCTGAGAACTCTCAAGGCCAGAACCGGATCCGGGCCTTAAGCCAGATCCGGGTTCTGGGCCCAGAAGATGATCTGGCAGGCATCTTTCTGCAGGTACTGCTGTAACCTCTAGCTGATAACTGCTTCCCTCTAGCAGCTTTACAAAATCCATTTCTGTTATTTGCATCTTCTGACTCCTTCCTCCTGCAGTGTTTGCAGGCAACCAGTGTGAAAGTCCTGCATGCCATGAGGCTGTGCCATTACAACCTGGTGGGACTGACACTGGTGGGGTTTTTCCCCGTGGGCTGCACGTGATGTGGCTTTTGATCATGCCTAATGCTGTCAGCACCTACTAGCATGTTGCTGTCTCTGCACCTTGTTTGTTCTGTGTGTAGTCACTTTCCTCTCAGCAGTGCATGCTGAAGTGCTCACAGGGCCTTGGCAGCAAAGCTGTGTGCAAACAGCAGTTGTACTCTGGCTTGTCTGCTCGCAGAGCCTCCCTCTCTCCATTGACTCAGAAGGAGCCTGTGGGGAATTAACTGGCCAAGTTGGATGCCTGTATTTGGGTAGTATGGTGATTCCCAACACAGTCAGTGTTGATAGTCGTGGTGGGGATGCACAGATGCTATGTGTGCTCCTGCATCAGGCATCCAAATATTGAAAAGCCATATCGAGGAGTTGCAGTGAGCCCACTATGATGGTACAAGGTAAATCAGTTCTCTGCCTCAGGATCATAGAAACATGGAATGGTTTAGGTTGGAAGGGACCTCAAAGATCATCCACTTCCAACCTCCTGCCATAGGCAGGGACACCTCCCACTAGAACAGGTCACTCAAGGCCTCATCCAACTTGGCCTTGAACACTTCCAGGGAGGGAGCAACTACAACCTCCCTGGGCAGCCTGTGCCAGTGTCTCACCACCCTCACTGCAAACAACTTCCTCCTAACATCCAGTCTAAATCTCCCCTCTGCCAGTTTAAACCCATTACTCCTTGACCTGTCATTACCAGACCCTGTAAATAGTCCCTCCCCAGCCTTCCTGTAGCCCCCTTCAGATACTGGAAGACTACTCTAAGGTCCCCTAGAAGCCTTCTCTTCTCCAGGCTGCAGAACCCCAACTCTCTCAGCCTGTCCTCAGAGCAGAGCTGCTGCAGCCCTCTGAGCCTCTTCGTGGCCTCTTCTGGACCCGCTCCAACAGTTCCATGTCCTTCCTGTGCTGGGGGCTCCAGAACGCACACAGGACTCCAGATGGGGTCTGAGGAGAGCAGAGTAAAGGGGGAGAATCTCCTCCCTTGCCCTGCTGCCCACACTGCTCTTGCTGCAGCCCAGGACATGTTTGGCTGTCGTTTATGGTGGAGCAAGGCCTTTGATTTGCCCTCTGTGGTGGTTTGAAGCTAATTGGGCTATTTTAACGAAAGAAATGATAGACTGTGAAAAGCAAACAGTGGTGACGTCACTCAGGCTTGCTGAGATGTATAAAAACAATGACACAGACACAGATAACACAGAGAGTCTCTCTCTCTCTTTGGGAGCTGGTGTGTCTGCTGGCCTTCTGCTGTGTAACCTAACTAATCACTCTGCTTCCAACCCTCCTGACCAATCCTCCAAACTCACCTTGCACAAAAGGCAGACCCTGGAGTAAGGTATAGGAGTGGGGAGAAGGTGGAAGGGTGGTTGGGAGCCCCTGCGGGGGACTCTGATTTCTGAGAAGGGTGTTGTGTTTCTGTATTTCCTTTAACTTGTCTATGTCTGTACCTATTCCCGTCTATTATGTATGTCTCTGCTTGTACATTGTGCTAAACTGTAAATGTAGCTCCAGTCCTCAACTTCCAGCCAGCTGAGTCTAGTCTGGGGGATTTTCATAGCATGGGGGGCAGGTAACTCCCAAACCATCACAGTCTCATAAACTCATTCCCTCTGCATCCTACCAGCTTTTCCCACTAAATCCAGACCCACGGTGGCAGAACTCCAACCTGCGCCCACTTGCCCTGGCACTACAGCAGGCCCTGGGGCAGGAGCTGGCTCGCGTCCGCCAAGGGAGCAGCCAGGGCAGCGGCATCACAGCGCGGCTGCTGCAGGCGGTGGCTGCGCTGGTGAACTCCCCGCACGGCGGTGCCCTGGTGATGGCCATGCACCGGCACCACTTCATCTCCTGCCCGCTGCTGCGCCAGCTGTACCAGTACCAGGTGAGCGCTGCGAGAGGACAGCCTGGAGCACTGAACGGAGGGGTGAGGGGAGAAGTCTCTGGCGTATCTGATCTGCTCCGTGCAGACCCTCTGCCTGTGTTATGCTGGAAATGGAGCCTGAGAAGCGTGACACAGAGGGACTTGGGTAGCCTGGGCATAGGCATCTGAGTGCAAGCTGGCCACGTCAGCTGAGAACTGAGGCTTGTGTGCAAGGTTAGGTGTGGTGAGCCTGATATCAGTGGGTAACTGCAGCAGGGCGGTTTTGTGTCTGTGGGTCTCTGTTGCTTTTGGGATCCTAGTCTGTGCTGTTGTGTCTTGCACACCAAAGCATTTACAGAAAACTCAGGAGCTGGGGGCTGTCAGTCCCTAAAGAAATCTCCAGAGCAGACTGAGATTTATCCAGTGAAATGCCTTGTTCCTTTCATCGTGTTACCCTTAGTTACACTGGGAGGTATTTTGTGTATGACTGAGGCTTCTGCCTTGCATTAGTACACTAGAGCCTGCTGCCTTCATTTCAGTGAGTCGTGGTCTGGCAGAGTGGGTGGGCTCCATGTCTGGGCAGCATGTGCCACTACCTGCATCTGTCCTGCTCTCTCTGGTATTCCTGAAGTGTGTATGAACAAGTCTCTTGCTGCACTCCCCAGCGCTGCATGCCACAAGACACTTCCTTCTCCTCGCTGTTCTTCAAAGTCCTCATGCAGATGCTGCAGTGGTTGGAGAGCCCTGCAGTGGAAGATGGTCCTCTGCGTGCTCAGCTGAAGGCCTTTGCTGTGCAGTACTCCTCAAGGCACAGGATCAGTGACGGTACTGGCATTGTGCAGCTTATGGGACTCAGGGTTGCAAAGTGGGACAGAAACAAACCTGCACCCACAGCAGAAAGCATGGTGGGCTGCTTTTTCGAGGCATAATGCTTAGGAGTAGCAAAGAGATGTTTTGTAATGTGCTACATAAGCTCCCTGAGGATGCAGACAAGTGACTTGGTTCTGGGGATTTGCAGCAGGCACCTGGTAGCATCTCACCAAGCAGAGAAGATCTTTCAGGGGAAGATTCCAGTTGCTCTAGACCAGAAATTCTATGCTGGCTGTAGTCCTGAAATAGGAGCATGTGAGAATGCCTCTGAAACAAGGTCACATCATGACTTGTAGAGCTCTTTATCATCTGCCATCTCTTGGGAAGTGGAGTCTATAACCAAGAGCTTAGGTGTGGAAATGGGTTTGTGCTTACAGAGTTTTCTCTTAGCCACGTGTTCTTGTAACGTGCCTAATTGCTGTCAAGAGTTTTGATGGGAGTAAAATTGCAGTAGAGAGTAGTGTGTTTGTGTAGTTGTGCCCTGGAGTCACATGGGACACCTGTAGAAGAGAAGTTTGTGGAGACTACCTTGGCCTTGTGATGCCAGCACTGTGATTTCTTTGCAGTTCGAGGTGGCTTCCTGCACCTCACAGAAGCTCTGACGTTCCGCCGTGAGCCTGACTTGATCAGCTCCACAGTCCGTGCCATCATTGCAACCCTGAAATCAGGAGAGAAGTGTAATGTGGAGCCAGAGATCATCAGCAAAGGTATTGCTTGTCCTGCTCTCCTTCCCTCCTCCAGCCCAGCAAGGGAGGGCCTGCTGTGCAGGGAAGCTGCTTTCTAACTGGATCAGGAAGTGTGAACTGATCTAAACTTGATTCTGTCTTGTGTCACTTCCTTCCCCTGCTCTGAAATTTGGGTTTATACATTGTGATCTGAGGCTGGGGTTAAACCTCTCAGCAAACTGTGGGTTTCCACCAACAAAATGAGAAGCAGAAGCCTGCTATCCCAGATAAAAATGGCTTCCCACCTCCTTATTGAGCCAGGCTCACAGGCATTCTGGACTGATTGCCTTCACCATGCTCTTACAATGTTCCGTGGTTTTCCCTGCATCCTGAAGTTACCAAGTGACACCTTTCTTCCTCTTCTAGTCCTTCAAGGTCTGATTGAAACTCAGTCTCCATACTTGGAGGAACTCTTGACTGTCCTCTTCTCAGCGACTTTTGAAACCACTGCCAGGTTTCCTGCCATGAAACCAATTGCTGTGGTGAGCTCCTTGTTGCTCCAGGACAAAGAAGAAACACCTGTGAAGAAGGAGCTGGACAGTTGCAGGTGAGCCTAGGCAGTGATGGGAATTCACTGGTAGGGCACAGTTCCTGAAGTTACCATTGATACTGGCTTTGTTTTCTCCTCAGTACTGAAGCAACTTGGCTAGGACCCTCCTCTGGCCTTCTTAATGACTGGCTGGAGATGTTGGACCCAGAGGTGATTAGCAGCTGCCCTGATCTCCAGCAGAAGCTACTGTTCTCCTGGAACAAAGTAAGAATTGTTGGGTAGAGGAACTACTGTACTGAAAGCACAGGGGAACTGACCTGCAACTGGAAAGAGGGCCAGGGGTAGTTTTATGTTTTGCCACATGTTCCAAAAGAGCTAACTAGAATGGGGGGTCTCTGGATCTTTCTCAGTGCAAGGCTGGTGGTTCATCTTCTCTTTATATTTCCTTAGCTGTGCATTGCAGACACCACAAAGTCCCACAACCTCCCAGCTGGCTGTGTTTTCATTGGTATTTTTTTGGCCAGATAAAAAGCTTGCCCAGAAGTGCAATGCCAAAGCTAAAACTAAAACCTGAATTTCACAGCCGATGCCATGTTGTAAAGTACTGCAGTTCAAATCCTGAATCCGTGAGTTGTCTTCTGTGCTGTCTGCCTGCCTGGGTCATCATCTTTGTGTAATATACACAGTGTCTCCTGCAACCACCTCTGCTTGTTACATCTCTTCCTTGTTTGGTCCTTGCAGGCAGGGTCCCAGGTGCCCTCTTTCCGCCCATATCTCCTGGCTCTCCTGACTCACCAGTCCAGCTGGACCACACTTCACCAGTGCATCAGGCTGCTGCTTTGCAGAAACAGGGAGCAAAGGTGAGTGTTGAGTTCTGAGGCCTAGCAAGGATTTTTGGGTTGGATGACTCGCTGTGTGTGAGAGAGAACAAACAGAAGCTGAGAAGGAGAGCTGCCACGTTTCACAGTGCTCCTGCCAGGTGTAACCCAGCCAAAAGCAGGCTTTGTGAGAAGGATGATGATTTCAGTCCTGCTGATTTGTGTACCTTGACACAAGTATTACCTGCTGCTTGATGGAAGCAGCACATAAAGCTTTGGCTGTGTTCTAACCAGGAAGTGCTAATGACTAGGTAATCCATCTAGCATTGCCCTTGTTGATCATCTTTGTGAACATGGGCTTTGCAAGATGGCTTGGATAGCAAACTGATGGCAGACTCTGTACCTGGGCAAGCTCTGCTGGATCTTTTGGTTGTACTAAACTCCATGAGCAGTCTTTCCCTAACCCAGTTCCTTGCATTTGGCTCCCAGAAGCAGCCCTAGCTCTGAAATTCTATACTTTGCTCCCAAATACCAAAGTGCCACTTAAACTTAGGGCCAGGAAATGCCAACACCTAATAATAATTCAGAACATAACTAAACTGTCAGTACCACTTCTAAAACTGGTTGTATTTCAGTTTGCTTGGGTTTTTTTGTTGTTGATCTCTTGCTCATAACAATTTAATGTGTGTTTGCAGTCCAGGATAGCAAGCAGGACAGGATGTTCTGTGCATTGGAACAGTAAGGTCACTGGTCTGATGGTACCAGTTGTTTTGTGCTGATGATCAACTTCTGGTCTTGCAGTGCAAGACTCTTATGTAGCTACCACACTCTTGCTGAATGCCATTTGTTCAGCTCCCTACCCTGTGCTGTGCTTATTGCAACAAATATTTAGTCATAATCTGGGAACAGAACCAAACCCCTTCTTGGGACTTAATGGATCCTATTTTTACATTGGCAGATGTTTCTTTATTCACAGTACTCATGATGTTTAGAGATGTTACCATGTGTGTGTGTGCTGCCTGAGGGCTGTGTTGACTCTTAATTGCAAATCTGTCTTCTTTTGTCTTCTGGCAGGTTTGACCCAACTGCGTCCTTGGATTTCTTGTGGGCCTGTATTCACATTCCTCGCATCTGGCAAGGAAGGGACCAAAGAACTCCTCAGGTAGTGGTTCAGTTCTTCCAAGATTCCTCTCTGGATGGAGTCAGAGGCAGTGCTTTCACAATGCCTGATTTTTCCACAGCCAAGAGGTGGCTGAAGTGATATAGGTGCAGCATGCCAAGTCTGCTGCCTGTACCTCAGCTGGTACTTAGCTGCTCTGCTATGTTACATATTACAGTGGCAATTCTGAGTCCAAAAAAGCTGATATGACACACATAAGTTTGCCCACTTGGCATTTCCTCTGCAACAGTTGCCACAATATCTGCTAAGAGATCCAAACACAAGGCTACAGTGGTGAACAAGCTAAAGCCCAGTGTGGGGTGTCCCAAGTTGGGAACTATAAGGTTAAAAGGAGTCCTCTGGGGACTGGAAGATTGTTATTCAATCCCATCATTCTGCTATCTCTTCATAAGCTCAGGGCAAGGCCAACTTGTTCTCCTTTCCTCCCCCTCCAACCTTGTGTCTGGCAGGAGCTCCCTTATCAGGATAAACATGTAAGGATAGGCCTTGTTTGGGGCCTCCAGAGGCTGTGCTTAGGCCTCTGGAGGATGGCATTGGCATGGGGCAGGGGAGGACTGGAGCACTGGGGATTGTAGATTTAGTTTTGGGGTGGGGGAAATTTAGGGGTTTCGCTAATGGCTTCTGTATCTGCTTTGTAATTTCTGTCTGCAACACTCTCTCCAAATACAATTCTGGTTTTTCTCCAATTCCTTTGAGAGCTTCACTCTGTCAGCTCTTTAAACCCATGACATGGGGTAATTCCCATTTTGCAAAGAAAAGGGGGTTGCACCTCTTCTCCACTAAACAATTTCTTTGCTTTGGTGACTGAATCACAGTTTCTGACCCATCACACAGGCTGGGATTAGGAGTAAATTAGTTCAGAAGTGAAGGGGTAGAGAGGTTTGATTTGGGCCTGGAATGCCTGCTTCCAGAGCTCCAGATACAGGGCAGTTTTTAAGTCTAGTTCTAGGAGATGTCCATTCCAACTGGGGAAGGTTTGACTAGAAGGAGCTAAGGGTCTAGGGATTTGAAGTGGATTCATTGTGGCTGTTTTCTTGCATTACAGAAGCGCCGTGAGGAATTTGTACTCCACCTAAAAGCATCAGAATTGATCAGCATGGTGGAGCTGATCCTGGCAGAAGCAGAAACCAGATACCAGAACACTGACCAGGCCTCCTGCACACTCATCCAGTCTCGACTGCCTTTGTTGCTCAGTTGTTCTCATGGGGACCTTGAAAGCATAAAAAAAGTAACAGAGTATCTGACTGGCTGCATCCAGCAGTGGGGAAGCAGGTGAGCCTCTGCCCGGGGAGCTTTGCCTACCCTGATTGTAGTTACTTGTGCATAGGCAACCAGGCAACAATGGCATTTGCCACCATGTCTTCATGAATTGTGTTGCAGAGCCTGTATGAGGAGTGCATGCTGTTTTCCAAGAGGTTTGGGGCAATAATAAGTCATTTTAAGTGGCACTTGGGCTGGGAGGGTGACTTCAAAAGTGAACTTTAAGGACTTTTTTGCTTCTAGGTCGTCAGGATGAAATGCTTGCCATGGTTTGTTTATTTTCCTTTCAAGACAATGATTATTTTTAATTACTAATTCCTAACATGGGATTTTTTGTCTGCTCATCCCTTGAATCACTGCCAATAATGATTCCTGCTTCTAACTATTGTGATTGCTCTCAGAGCTGAATGGAGGTTTAGACTGTTTCATAGAATCATAGAATGGTAAGGTTGGAAGTGACCTCAAGGATCATCTGGTTTCAACCCCCTGCCATAGGCAGGGACTCTTCCCACTATCACAGGTTACTCAGGGTCTCATCCAACCTGACCTTGAACACCTTCAGGGAGGGAGCAACCACAACCTCCCTGGGCAACCTGTGCCAGTGTCTCACCACCCTCACTGTAAAGAACTTCCTCCTAACATCCAGTCTAAATCTCCCCTCTGCCAGTTTAAACCCATTGCCCCTTGTCTTGTCATTATAAGACCTTGTCAGTAGTCCCTCCCCAGCCTTCCTGTAGGCCCCTTCAGATACTGGAAGGCTACTCTAAGGTCTCCTGGAAGCCTTCTCTTCTCCAGGCTGCAGAGCCCCAACTCTCTCAGCCTGTCCTCATAGCAGAGCTGCTGCAGTGCTCTGAGCATCTTGGTGGCCTCCTGGACCTGCTCCAACAGTTCCATGTCCTTCCTGTGCTGTTTCCTAACAGTCATGCTAGCACTGTGGGAGGATCAGGAAGATGGTGTGTTTGTAGCAGTGAAACAAACTGACCTATTTCTAAGTTTGCTTATGGTGGTATTAGAAAACTAAGTAATCTCAGTTGCCAATGCATTGTGCTGCCTCCCAGGACAGACTATATCAGGGACCTGTGGAGGGCACATGTGTGGATGGATCCCTGTAGACTATGATTTGAGTTGTTCAAAAGAGGCAAAGACTAAACACAAGCACTGATGGCTGCACTTCTACATGGTCTGTTTGCCATATGCAGGAAGGATGTTACTAATGTGGGACGTTTGAACTAATGTAGTGAACTCTCTCCCTGATCTCTCCCTTTTATCTTCAGCTCCGTGGGAAAATGCTGTCAGGACCTTCTGCTTCAGATATACCTGCAGCTTCCTGAGCTTCTTGTGCCTTTACCTGAGATGCTTCTCACCAGTGAAGGAGCCAGAGACAGCAGCACTTGCAAGGTAAATGTCCAGGCACAGAGAAGCCCCTTTGCAGTTGTTACCCTGAGCGGATGCTACTTTGATACCCAAGTGTAAAAGGAGAGGACTGGCAAAAGTTTTCTGGGTCACTTTGGTTTCTTCACCTTGTTCAGCTGTGGCCCTTTCACTGCCTGCACTCTGAGGAGGAGAGTTCAGGTGTAGTTTGTTTTGCAGTGTCCTATAAAACAGCACAAACTCCACAAGCTTCTATGTGCCAAAGCCTTCTGTGAAGCACAAGCGTGCAGGCGTCGGATCCTGCTTTGATGTCTGTAGGGACTGTGGACTTCAGATCCTGTGCCAGCTGGAATGTTGCATCTCTCTCAGATTCTACCTGAAAATGATTTGTTAACCCCCTCTGTAGCTGGAAGGGAATTGGGAAGCACTGCTGAAGAGACAGGAACTTCATTAGGCTTTAAACTTCTTGACTGTTTACTCATTACCTTTCTTGCAGCTCGATGCCCTGGTTCACAGATTCATTAACCTCCTCGCAGACACCAGTGACTCCAAGTCCTTGGAAAGCCGTGTGTGGGATGCCAATATGGCCTGCAGGAAGCTAGCTGTGGCTCATCCCATCCTGCTTCTTAGGTATCATTCTCCCTTTTCACATGTTGTGTTGCTGGAGTTCATTGAAAAGCATCCACCCTTGTCCTACAAGGGGAACAAACTTGCACCAATCGTGATGATTGTGGCAGAACCCATGTTTGTGTGAAAAAGCCAAGGGAAAGGGCAGCAAGGTCATAACATCATAGAGTAAGGCAGCATCTCCTTTGGCTCTGTGTCTGGCCACAGTCACCTTGGGTTTGCAAACCAGAGAACCGAACGTGGGTGAAAAATGAGGCTTGCTGATTCTCTGGGAAACAGGGATCAAATCCAGAAGAGGGTAAGGGATCTTTCCTCCCAGGGACTGGGGTGTGACAACGTGTAACTGTTTCTAGGAGGAGGCTAGAACTGGGGTTTCTTCTGTTTGGCCTTTCAGGCACTTGCCAATGATTGCAGCGCTGCTGCACGGCCGCGTTCACCTCAATTTCCAGGAGTTCAGGCAACAGAACCACCTGACCTTCTTCATCCACGTCCTAGGGATCTTGGAGCTACTCCAGCCGCAGGTTTTCCACAACGAGCACCAGGCGGCACTATGGGATTGTCTGCTGTCCTTCATCCGTCTGCTGCTGGTAGGAAAGTCGCAGCTCCCTCTCCATGTGCGGGCTGTCAGCCACTAGGTGGAGAAGCTCTTCTAACGCAGGGCCAGCCATTGGAAGGGAAGGCCTTACCCTAGCCCTTCACATGCCTAAGAACAAAAAAGTCTTGTCAAGTACCTTGGAGAGCTTAAAGAGAAGGCAGGAGATCAATAAACTGCACCTTCATCCCAAGGTGCAGGACAGAGCAGCGCATGACTGCTTTTTTCTTAACTCTTCTTCTCCACCCTTTCTCAGAACTACAGAAAATCCTCACGGCACCTGGCTGCCTTCATCAGCAAGTTTGTCCAGTTTATCCACAAGTACATCACCTGCAATGCCCAGGCAGCTGTCTCCTTCTTGCAGAAGCATTCGGAGCCACTCCAGTAAGCTTCCTTACTCCAGTTAGCCCATGGTTAGCTCACGGAGAGCTTGCACAGTTAGGCTAATCAGACAGAAGACAGCAACAGGATGTGACAAAGCAGTTATTAGTACAGTACTTTTCCACCCCTAGCTCCCTCAAGTCTCTTGAGATGAGCAGTTTATCCTTTTTCCTGGGTGAAAACCTACTCATGTGATGGCCTAAACATCCTGTTGAGGCATTCTAGTGCCCTGCAGTCACTTCCAGAGGGCCATGAGGAGGGTCTTTTCCTGCAGTGGTGGCTGCTGGGTCCCACCTGCAGATGATGGGGAAAATGCCTTTGAGTTCCAGTTACAACAAAAACAAAAGTCTTGTTTCTGCTTCCAAGAAATTGTTTTAGATGCATTTGCTGTTATTTGTCCTCCTGCTGTCATTGCTATTGAAAGCTAAACTTGTCCTCTCTTCCCCCAGCGACTTATCGTCAGATAACAGCGACCTAGCAATGCTGAAGTCCCTCCTGGCTGGGCTGAGTCTACCCAGTAAGAGTGGCATCTTGGACAGAGGCTCTGATGAGGAGAAGGATGGTGAGTCTGAGTGTGGGAAAGGGTGAAACTGCAGTGTACTTAGGAGCCCAGATGCCTTTATGGACTGTGCGCTGTGCTTTCTTCTTGCTTCTTATAGCAGCCTGGTGAAAGGGTATTTAGAGTGGAGAATGGCTGTAGAGCACTCATCAGTTTGGAATCAGTACCTGGGATGGGTTAAGTTGTTTCCTGTCAGTGGTGTCACTACTGGAGCAGAAGAACAGCTCTTCACAAGGGAGAGTTTCATTGTTGGGGATTTTGCCTTCCTTAGCCACACTTAAGGATTGAACTGTCAGGAGTCCTCAGGGTTACATCCACTTCTCCACTGTTTACATGGGAAAATCTTTCAGTATTGCAACATCTGGGAAGGTTCCTTCTCTTTGTGTCAGCTGAGGGGTACCAGAGGGTGCAGTGGAGGCCAGAGACAACATGAGAGCCAGGAATTGTATGACAGTACTGCACAAGATTGCCGATCAGCTCGTGGAACACCGCTGTGGTAGAGAATGCTGGGTCTGTCTCAGTGTTAGAACCACAAGGACTGCCAGAAGTGAACTGTCTGTCTCTCCCCCAGATGAAGCAGCAGCTGGCTCTCTGCCCTTGGTCAGTGTGTCTCTCTTCACTCCCCTGACTCCAGCTGAAATGGCTCCCTACATGAAGAGGCTTTCTAGAGGCCAAACGGTTGAGGGTAAGCAAGGACCTGCAGAGCTGCACAAAGACACAGGGCAAATGCAGACATATGCCAACTTATCAGTTAGCTGCAGGCTAGCTTCCTGTTTCAGTTTTGTGTTTGGAAGCCTCCAGCAGTGAGGATGTGGCTTTGTTTTGGATGAACTTGTCCATAACCTTCTGTAATTCAGTGACAGAGGCTTTCTATGATGCTGTTATCACTTAGCTCAGCAGTGCTGCAACTTCCTCTGCTTTCTTAGCTCAGCAGTGCTGCAGCTGCCTCTGCTTTGGGGCTCTTCAAGGATCTTGTAAGTGCTCTGGAAGATAGTATGAGTAATTCAGGAAGAGCTGCAGTTCATGTGGAGCCAGGTCTGGAGTGCTGATAGCACAGTGCCTTTTTTAATGACAGAAAAATAGCAAACTGACAAAGAGGGAGGGTTTTGATAGAAATCACCCAACAGCCTTCATGGAAGAAAATGTTGTTAACCCTCCATGTGAAAACAAGATGCTGCTTCTCCAGGAGCTTCTGAAATCACAGGTGTGCACTGTTCACACCTAAGTTGTGGTTTGGGGGTGACAGTTTTCATTCCACACTAGAAACACAGGGAGGAAATCCTGCCTGGACACTTTTTAAAAGCGGCTTTCTGTGAAGATGTTTCAGTTACAGAAGAAGTTCTTCTGGAATTGAAATCTCACATCCCACTCCACTCCATCTGCTGCCTAAGGCAGCATAGTACTGGTGACCTCTGCCTGGGCAGGTTGGGATGTTGTTCTGGTACATGACCTACCTGTTTACATCCTTTCTGAAGATCTGCTTCTGTTACTCTAGCTCTGTGTGCAGATGGGGAAAGACTGCTTGGGAGATTAGATTTGTAGGGGAAAAGAAAGAGATCCTTTGGATCAGTGAATTTCAGTCACTCCTTTCCTTTCAACATGTGTCTTCCACCAGACATCCTGGAGGTGCTGACAGACATTGATGAGATGTCCAGGAGGAGGCCAGAAATTCTCTCCTTCTTTGCTGTGAGTATTAGTGTCTCAAACTGCCACTGGAAGGCTGAGATTGTTTTCAGCAGTGAGCTTCAGCCAGCTCAAGTACTCCCATTTGTTTTCCGTGTGGTAGTTGCAGCATGTCAGCAAATTTATCTTCAGTTAGGCTGCCTGGCAGTGGGCAGTACTTCCCTACCACCTTCTGACTTGTGCATACTGATTCTGCCATCAGCTACTTTAACTGCTCTTTATGCCAGAGGAAGAATGAGCCCTCTGTCCTCCTCCCACTACTGGGGCAAAGAAAGAGTAGAACAACTCTAAAAATGCTGCAGCCTAGGGAAGACTCAGCTGTCCCACATGGAATAAGATTACAGAAGGTTACTCTTAAGTATTCAAAACCAGGAGAATCCTTCTTACAAAGAGGGATTTCTGGGCTCAGCCAGTACCTGCTGGGTGTGTGTTGGGCTTGATTGGTGGTGGAGGGGCAGTAATGCAGGTCTGTGCTCCCTGGGTAGCTCTGTGATCCTAGTTTGTGCATCTTTCAGACCAACCTACAGAAGCTGATGAGTTCTTCAGAGGACTCCTGCCGCAATCTGGCTTTCAGCTTGGCTTTGCGCTCCATTCAGAACAACCCCAGGTGAGGACCACTGCAACTTAGGCTGTCCTGAGTCACTGATGGGCACTGGCTGTCCATCTTGCATGCCTCTTGATGGTGATCTGAAGTGTACTGACACTATCATGTTTTACTCCCAGCGTCGCTGCAGACTTCCTTCCCACCTTCATGTACTGCCTTGGCAGCCGAGACTTTGAGGTGGTGCAGACAGCACTGAGGAATCTGCCTGAATACACTCTCCTGTGCCAAGGTGAGCTGATAGCTACCACCTTTGGTGCATGCTTGGCCTCGTGAAGGTCAAAGCTGGGTTCTTGTGCTGGGAACAGCTTCCCTGGGAAGTTGCCAAGAGTCAGTGTTGCCTAGACCAGGCCATCAAACGTGCAGGAGGATCTATAACAATAGAAGCTTTGGTGTGAGCATCACAGGGAAGACTTGGCACAGAGTCAAGGGAGGCTTTCTTGAAGTAGAGGGAGTTGAGGTGGTTTGGTCTGGAGAAGAGAAGGCTCCGAGGAGACCTTATTGTGGCCTTATAATATCTGAAGGGGGCCTACAAGAAAGCTGATGAGGGACTTTTTAGGGTGTTGGGTAGTGATAGGACTGGGGGAATGGATCCCAACTAGAGGAGGGGAGATTTAAGTCAAATGTTACAAAGAAGTTCTCCACCGTAAGGGTGGTGAGACACCGCAACAGGTCTCCCAAGAAGGTGGTGGAAGCCTCGTCCTTGGAAGTTTTTAAGGCCAGGCTGGATGTGGCTCTGGGCAACCTGATCTAGTGGAAAGTGTCCCTGCCCATGGCAGGGGGGTTGGAACTGGATGATCTGAGGTCACTTCCAACTCTGCCGATTCTGTGATTACAGAAGGAGAGAATTCTTTGCACAGCTGCAGGTGTTCATCCTGTTTGAGGCCTTGAGTAACCTGTACTAGTGGGAGGTGTCCCTGCCTATGGCAGGGGGTTGGAACTAGATGATCCTTGAGGTCCCTTCCAACCTTACCATTCTATGATTCTATGATCCTGGTGTTTGTTGGTGGATTGCTGCTGCCTGCCTGTTGGAGCTCTTGGGTCAGTCCTCACAGTGTCTTTCCCTTTGACAGAGCACGCAGCGGTGTTACTGCACAGGGCCTTCCTGGTGGGGATGTATGGCCAGATCGACACCAGCTCGCAGATTTCAGAGGCCTTGAAGATTCTGCATATGGAGGCCATGATATGAACATGTGGTTCATGTTAACTCATTGAACTGAACTCATCAGCTGCATCGAAGCCCTGTAAGAAGATGGTGTATTTCAACCCACCTGCTGGAGCATCACTGCGGTGGTGTGGCCAGCAGATTGGGCTGGAGAAGGAGAGTGCTGACTCAAGATCAGGATCCATCTCTCTGGCTATGACACCATTACTGTGAGAGAAAAATCTCCTGACCGTTGTGCCAAACAGGGACCACTGCCTGGGTCTGGGGGCAGTGGCTGTCAGGTTGTTGTTTAGGTTTTTGTCTCTCCAAGAAGGCAGAGCTGCTGGGAGAGCAGAAGGGAGCGTTGGTCCTCACACTTGAAGTCTGCGCTCTCTGTGTTGGAGGGAATGTGTAGAAGTGTGCAGGGGCAGAGAGAGATCACTTTTGGTTTTTTGGGGGTGGGTGTTTGTTTTTTTCCTTTTTTAATTAAAATTCTCTTTGCTTCCATTGTGCCTTTCTGTGCTTTGTGCTGCCTGGGATGCAGTTTGACATCCCTCTTGCCCTGTTCTGCAGCCTCTTTGTTAAATTTAGACAAATCTGTCTCCGTGGCCAAGTGCTCCCAGAGCTATCTTGGCCTTTTACAGGATATGCAGGAAATGGAGGCAGTTTAGAAGGGTCATTGGGGTATCATGGATGAATGTGGTCAGGGCCAGCTGCTGTCAGGACAATTTTTAAGAGGTTCTTTAGAAAACTCTTCTTTAAAAAAACCAAATAAAGCAGACTTCTTACTGCATCTGCAAACATCCAGCAGCTGGCCAGCTGTCACAGTGGAGTCCTGGAGCAAACAAGTGGGTTTCCTCTTTGGGATCCATCAGTTTCTCCCTGTGACTCTTCTAATCACTGCTCTCTGGTCCTAGCCTGCTATAAGGGTGATGGTTTATTTGCCAGCTGTTGTTTGAGGACAGAAGAGGAAGTGTTTTTCTTCCCTCTACTCCAGAGCAATAACTGCTGTATATCCTTGTTCTCCAGTCTTGCTTAATTCTAGTCACTAGTTCGCTTTCACCTTGTTTGTCTTCATTCCTCTGGCACTCCACTTGTTAGTAGAGAATCTTTGTAGCATTCTAAAGGCAAAGACACTAGAGGAGTTTTATTGATGACTGTAAATAAGTCTGCATCTCCTTACTGGTGGGAGGGAGAGTTCTGACCTCATGGGTGGTCGAGTGGAGAACTACTGCCCACTCTTACCATAGCTGAGCACTTCTGCTGATGTGTCATAATGTGAATCAATGCCTGGCTGCCTTTGCAAAGAGATGGAGAAAAGGGGGAGATCTGAATCTTCCATCAACTATAAGTAGCCTTTCCTGTAAATAAAGAGGTGAGAGCCATCACTTAAGGATGCAACATGCTCCTTTCCTCAGCAGCATCTGCTTCGCATCCGCAGTCACCACTGTGGCAATTAGCTACATATAAATTATGTGGAGGAACAGCTGAAGAAGATCAAGTCAGTGAAATGGTTTTCCTGAGGGGCTCAGTGACAGCAGGATTAATGCCTATCTAAAGGGTTCCCAGTGAGATTACTGGCTCCTCTTACCTTAGTCCCTTATCAGACATCATTAAGGCACTGCTCCTTTTGTTGGAACAAGGAGGTAGTTCTTAACAGTGCTGCTGTGGGCCTAGAGCAGCTGGGAGCCTGTGGGACTGCCTGGAAAAGGGCTTTTCACAGGACTTTAAATCAAGGAGCAGGGAAAGTATCTCAAGACTGATACCACACAAAGACAGTGAGTCAAAGTAGTGATGCCTTTGGTGAAAGTCCTGCCTGGAGATGAGGCTTTCCTGAAATCCTGCTCCAGAGCTGCAGCTAGGAACATTTCCAATCAAACCCAAATTGCTTGGTTGCCCCCACATTTCTGTCTGTCTCCTGAGCAGACCAGCTCCAGGATGCCTGGTTTTGAAGAGCTGGGGATGCTTAGATGTTGGCAGAACTGCTGAACTGACCCTTCAGACCAGGATGACCAGGCTTTGCAGAGCAGTGTAAAAAGAGATGAGGCTAACCATCTCTAGCAGCAGCAGCAGAAGTCATCTTTGGGAGGTAAGGGAATAAACTCAAAAAAAGAGGGACCATGGGTAGAAGTTGGCTCTGCAGAGCTGGGCCTTACCCCAGATCTCCCAATACAAAAAACATCACCTGGGATTTGTTGATTTCTCCTTTTTGCTGTATTAAAGGTTCTCACAAAGCATTTGCTCTGTCACAACCCTCTACTTTGACTCAGTGAAGCTGAGGAGATTCTCCTGGCTTGGGGCATGTCACTGAAGCCAGATCAGGGCTGAGAATGGAGCTGTCAAATGGCAACTGGCTGTGCAGAGACAGCTGATGGGCAGGAGCTTGTCCCTTCCATCTGTAGCAGCTACGACAGCTCTAGAGCAGAAGCCCTGACAGTCGCCTTTTCAACGGTGCTCTGCAACTTCCATGTCTGCCTGGCTGAGCACCTTCTCTCCTCCCATCCCTGCTGAGCTGACACTTATCCTTTACAGGACTGCTGAGCTCCTCTTGCAGGCTGGGGCCATCTTCTCTGCCTACAAGGAGAGCTGCTGCCTTGGCTAAAAGAAGAGCAATGTGGAGATGAAGCTTGGGAAAAGGGGGACAGGACATCTCCTTGCCCATGTGGTGATGGCATTCACATTGGGTCCTCTCAAAGCCCACCTGTTCCTCCATAGAGGACATCAGGGCCTACCTCCCTATCCTGCAGACATCAGACATCATTATTTAACCTCTGCAAATCATAGAATCATAGAACCACAGAATGATAAGGTTGGAAGGGACCTCAAGGATCATAGTTCCAACTCCTTGCCATAAGCAGGGACACCTCCCACTAGTACAGGTCACTCAGGGTCTCATCCAGCCTGGCCTTGAACACTTCCAGGGAGGGAGCAGCCACAACCTCCCTGGGCAACCTGTGCCAGTGTCTCTCACCACCCTCACTGTAAAGAACTTCCTCCTGACGTCCAGTCTAAATCTCCCCTCTGCCATTTTAAGCCCATTGCCCCTTGTCCTGCAAAAGATCAAATGCTTCTCTGACCTGTGATCAAAACATCATGTTTTTATGACCTCCAGTGTGGCAGCTTCAGGAGGGAGATGGACCCCTATGCAGCATGCACACTGAACCTTTGCTGCATTGGCTGGGCACAGCTGGGCATCTCCAGCCTGACCCTACTCTTGCTGCTGACAGGTCTGGTGTGGCTGGGAACATGGCCCCTCATATGCACCAGTGCCCCAGAGCAGGACTGTGGCTGCTTGACCCAGCTCTGGGCAAGAGTGTGTATCCCAGTAACCATGAAGGGTGTCCTGGAGCAGCACAGGAGTTTGGCCATGAGCAGGACATGACTAACCAGTGAACTGCCTGCATGCTTTTGACTCAGTGGCAGCTGCCTGTGGGACATGCCTAGCATTGGGGAACTGGAAATGTCCCAGCACTGAGCTCAGAGGCAAACCTGCCCAACCCACTACATCAACAGTGGAAAGGCAGGAAGAGTTATGCAGGTAACAGCCAGCACATGGAATCTCCTGGTTAAAAAAGCCCTGATGTTCTGCCAGCCATTAGGAAAGAGGAAAGATAGAGAAAGAGAGGTCTTGCTTTGCAAGGAGCAGCATCCAAGAAGTCTTGTGGAATAAAAGGGAGAGGACAACTCCCTCCATCATCTGTGTGTTAATGTGGGTGGTGGAGTCTATTCCGGGGACTGCCCCACAAGGCTCTGTCATCCCCCTCCTCCAGCCAGCTTTACCTGTGACCTCAGTCAGTGACAAACCCAGTCCTGGCCCTGCCTGCCCTCAGTTAAATTCTTCTAGCCATGCCACAGTTCAGGATGCTATGAGCCACACTTAATTTGAGGAGTTATCACCTATAAGCTAAAAATGGTAAGATTTTTGCTAGCTTTGGGGATGTTAAAGCCAGCCCCACACCAGCAAAGCAGTTTGGTTTCTGCAGGGGTAGCATCTGCCTAAGGTGAACTGATTTTTAAATCTCTGCATTGCCTCTCTGTGTGTTTAGATACTTTGCCCCTAAAGCAGCAGAACACAGAGCTTGACTTCTCCCCTCCTTTTAAATTCCAGAGGCCCTTAGAATAACAGATCTGCCTGTCCCATGTCACACCCTTGGTGTTACCCTGTTTGTGTGAACAGCATCTCCAGCACAAGAAGATATTGGGCAAAAACCATCAAGACCCCCCAGCAACAACTGAAAATTTCATTAAGCTCCAATAGGCCAGTCACCATTGGGTCATTAAGCTGTAAGAATTGCTAATTGTCTTATTAGCATTAACCAATTATGCAAATAATGGAAAACATACCATAACAGTAATAAAATTACCTCCCATTTTCTCTCCCTCCTTCCCCTCTCCCTCTCTTTTTAAAATCTTAAGTGACATTTATGGTTTTGCTTTCCAGAGCTTGCTATCTGGAAGGTCTCTGAAGAGGAGCGAGGTCTCTGGGGGCACTCAGCACAGGGACAGCAGGACATCTTGAACCACATAGAATCATAGAATGGTAAGGTTGGAAGAGACCTCAAGGATCATCCAGTTCCAACCCCCTGCCATAGGCAGGGACACCTCCCACTAGTACAGGTCACTCAAGGCCTCATCCAATCTGGCCTTGAACACCTCCAGGGAGGGAGCAGCCACAACCTCCCTGGGCAAACCTGTGCCAGTGTCTCACCACCCTCACTGCAAACAACTTCCTCCTCACATCCAGTCTAAATCTCCCCTCTGCCAGTTTAAACCCATCTACCACAAGTTGTTTTGCAGAGCTTGTAGTGCCCCAGCACGAGGCTGTGCCTCCATTCTGCACCCACTACAGCTGGCCAGGCA
Organism: Eubucco bourcierii; assembly: GCA_013396675.1. Classification (NCBI taxonomy): domain Eukaryota; kingdom Metazoa; phylum Chordata; class Aves; order Piciformes; family Ramphastidae; genus Eubucco; species Eubucco bourcierii. Next base: position 295,018 of record VWZE01007084.1, on the reverse strand, counting down.
GCAGCACAGGGACATGCAGTTGCCCATGGCTTTGGAGGAGCATGCAGAGTTCACACTGCTAGGCCAGGACTACAGAAAGGTTGAACTTTGGCCAATGGGAGGCCCCATTGTCCCCTAAACAGAGCACGTGGTGCTTTGGGTTTGGTCAAGTGAAAACACTGCAAGTTGTATTTTTCACATCAATATTCAGTGCCCACGTGGAAAGCTTTGCCCTTTAAAGTTATGCTGGCTGCATTTTATTACCATCACATTAGTAGTAACCTGAGGTAAGAGCTGGCTTCTTCTAGGTGAGGTTCCAGCTGGATTTTGCAGGTCAGCAACAAACCAACTAGTGAGCAAGTGGGTTTCTGTTCCTGTGAAACAAGACTTTGTTTATCCCCACTGCCAGGAAAAGGAGACCTCGCATGTTCACGTCCACAAGGAGCTTGGAAGAGGCCAAGTGCTGCGTTAACATCGTTAATGACTAACAAACACTGTTTGTTTTCCAGGCTTTCAACTCTGCTCTGCCGATAAGACACAGCATTTCAAATCAGCCAAGCCAGCTCCTGCCTGCTCCAGGGTGGGTCTTGTTCCCATGGTGATGACATGTTAGATACGGGTCAGCTCACTCAGTCTTGTGATCCAGGCAGGTTCTGATTTGCAAAGTACACCTTTACTTTCACTTTCTGATAACAGCAGGGGAAGTTTGCAGCTCCTGGAGGAGCTGAGGGAATGTTCTGCCACAGCAAGGCAATGATGAGGGATCAGCACTGCTGGCTTCAGCCTCCTCGGAACAGGAATGGATGTCACCTCCTGACACAAGCACCATCTCTGATTCTCTTGGAGAGCTGCTTGTAGGTGCCTGGAAATCTCTGGTGACTCACCAAGCAGCTATTTATGGCCTCTTCAGGTTTTCCTTCTCCCCTGGTGTGTAAGATGTGGCATGTGAGCAGTCAGTCGCTCACCCTTGTTGACTGGAAATGACTTTCTGACACTGAACTCTCAGCTCACTGTTTGAGGGGCCAGGAAAGCCAGCAGCCCATCTTGCTGATGGGCAGGAGGACAGCAAGGGAGGGAGGTTTTTTGCTTCTTTGCTGTGACGTTGTGTATCACAGTATCACCAGGGTTGGAAAGAGACCTCAAAGATCATCGAGTCCAAGCCGTTACCACAGCCCTCAAGACCAGACCATGGCACCAAGTGCCACGTCCAAACCTGCCTTGAACACCTCCAGGGATGGTGACTCCACCACCTCCCTGGGCAGCCCATTCCAGCAGTCAATGACTCTCTCAGGCAAGAACTTTCTCCTCACCTCCAGCCTAAACTTCCCCTGGCACAGCTTGAGACTGTGTCCTCTTGTTCTGGTGCTGGTTGCCTGAGAGAAGAAGGTAATCTCCCCCTGGCTACAACCACCCTTCAGGTAGTTGTAGACAGCAATAAGTGTGATACGTGGGTGACAGGACAGGCTTTGATGCTCACTGGTTTTGGTCCTTTGAGGTTGTAGAATAATGGATTTACCACTTCTGAGCTTCCCAGAGGGATGTGTCATGGAGAGATTTACCCAGGTGCCTCTTTCTGGAACCCCACATCTCACTTTTGTATTCTTTCAGTGGAAATTCGTGCTCAGACTTGAATTCTGTAATAACTTTTTATTCTGCTGCTTTGCAGGTCAGACCAGGCAGATTCCAAGGAGCGGCTGGTATCACGTGGAGGCATTTCTGTGTGAGTAGCTGTGAAATTGTTGGGGCTTTCTTTTCCCTGGCTTGGGCCTTTCCATCTCCGTGGAGTCAGCCTGGCTGCCTTCTGGGAAGACAGCTGATGAGGCATGTTACTGATGAGACAGAGTTTTTCCTTCTGGTTTTGAATCCCTCAATTTAATACAAACTGTTGGCACGAGAATGTGCGAGAGCTCTTGGCTACAAGACACACTGCCTATTGTTGGGAGTGAACAGCTTTGCATACAGCCTGCAGCAAAATGAAGTAGCTCCATTTGATCAGCTGATTTCCCACAACAGTTAAAAGGTGTGATTTTTCTATGATGTTATGCTCTCATGAATAAAGCTGGGGAGCGAGTTTTGACAAAGGCTTGGAGTGATAGGATGAGAAGCAATGGAGAGAAGCTGGAAGAGGGGAGATTTAGGCTGGATATTATGAAGAAATTCTTTGCAATGAAGTGGTGAGACACTGGAATGGGTTGCCCAGGGAGGTTGTGGATGTCCCCTCCCTGGAGGTCCTCAAAGTCAGCTTGGATGAGGCCTTGAGCAAGCTGGGGTAGTGGGAGGTTGGAACTGCATGATCTTGAAGGTCCCTTCCAACCCAAACCATTCTAAAACCTGCATCACTTGATTCTCAGCTCCATGAGGCTCCACAATTCCTGACAGAAGGAACCAACAGTCTCCCCCTCCCTCAAGTCCTCAAGCTAACAAACTCTGGTTGTTTTTCTGTGGGGTTTGGGGTGGACTTAGTCATGTATTTAAGTTTTTTCTCTACTCATGGTAAAGTGAAGGCTGGGGCATATGTGGACCAGGATAAATTTAAGTGATAATGCCAAAGGGTGATAGTCATAGCAACCATGAGGAAGCATTTAGCATTCCTCAGTTGCAGTTTGGTATCTAGGAAGAGAACTGAAAGAACTGTGGAGGAGAAAGAAAAGGAGAAGTGTATGTAGTAGAGAAAAAGAAATCAGTACTTGTCTGTGGGCTTCTGCTTTCCAACAAGCTTCCAAACACACCCTGGGAAGGGATCTAGGGGAGCAGCACGGCACTTACAGGATGTACTCTGCTGCATAAGCCAGAGTTACATCACAGGTGGGAAGTTCCAGCAGCACTGGGGGAAACTCAATGAGTGTGGGAAAAGTCCAGATAACAGGATAAAGATGTATAGGACTCCTCCAAGGAAAAGATGTAGAAGGGAAAACTACAATCCAGAGTAAAGATTTGTAAGCATCACCCTACAAGGAGCATCCTGGGAGAGCAGTGGTTGTGGGTAATGGATAGGCAGCTGCACAGGCAGCTCTGCTCCCTGCCGGCCCCACTCCTCCTGCTAGTGCTTGTTAGTTTACCTGTTGGTGCGTTGAAGTCTCACCATAGCTATAAACTCCTGCAGAGCTCTCCTTAATCACCACCTAAGAACACGGCACTGATGCCTGTGTTTTGAAAAGCCATTATTGGCCCAGCAGTAATACCACTACTGCATTAGCTGGCTCCTTCAGAGATGGCATTTTAATCACCTCAGCATATAGTGTGGACCTGCTTCTTTTGGTGGACCAAGTGCTGTACCCTCTCTTGGGATGCACAGCTTGGAGCCAGCAACTAATAATTTCTTCTTCTGGTGCCTGCAAGCCTGGATGCCTTTCTGATAGAACTTCTTGGTCAGACACAGATAACCAGGCAGAGCGCAGGAAGGGATGAGGTGAAGTGGAGTGGCTGTGATACACAGAAAATTGCAGCTGCTCTCCAAGTCCAGCCTGGCTTTCCGCTCCATGGGTCTGTGTCCCCTGCCACCCAGCCCCAGCTGCCCCTTCCCCAAGCACAAGGTAATGGGAAGGGACTAACGGCACCGACTCATTAAGCCGGGTTTGCTAGAAGACAGATTGTCACGTTAAACAAATATATTGTTAAAAAACCTAAATATCATTCCCTGGGTCGTGCCCCATCTGGGCCATTAAGTCTGAAAGAGGTAACTGCAGCTGCGTCAAAGCTGGGCTGGGAAGCCGATCTTCACGATTTGTACTAGTTAGCGATTGGCAACAGCTCTGTTTTCAGCCATCATTTTCTCCTCCTCGTAGATTGCAGGCACGGCAGGGGATTCACGCTGCTGAACAAAACAGTCTTTGGGACTCACAGAAAGAAACCCCATAAAACACATTTCCTAAAACCACGGCATCCTCTTTGTTTCTCAGCAGCTCCCAAGTTAGCCGATGGCAGAAGATAGGCTGGGCTGCCAGTCCCTAGCCAGTTGCCTTTCGGTTAAGTGATGCACATGAAAAGGTGATGTGGGAAATGAAAGCAGGACAGCTCAGCTTTCAGGGCTCCAGCGCTGCAAGTTTCCAACTTGCAAGAAAGCAAGTTTTGGTTTTTTGTTTTTTTTTTTTTTCTTTCTGAGTGGAGAGGGGGGAAAAAAAGCCCAACTTCGTGTGAATCCAGCATTCCTTTTGATTGGTCCCTTGGCAGTCTGATTAATTTTGAGTGCAGATGCTTATGCTTTCCATCCTAGAACACCTCCAGCACTCCGGAGCAGTGCTCATCATGCTGTATTTCCTCCATGCCACACCGTTCTTGTTATGGTTGTGCAGCAACATATGCTAAGGCCTTATTACAAGGGATTCCTATAAATGGCATAAAGGATTAATAATGTATTTATAACACAACTTTGTTTTAGTATAAAGCGATCTATAAATTTGTAATAAATGTTTTATAATGTTTTTGTAGCCTGTTATAAATGATAAATGGGAGACTATAGATGCCACATCAAATATTCATGCTGCATTGTGTGCATTATTATGCTGTTACTGTTCAGGAAACCATTAATAATAAAGTGAATGGAGATGTAAAAGTTGCTGACATGCTCAGCAAGCCATTTATAATGAAATGTATAATCCTTACCATAAAGTAAATACATTGGCCAGTGATTGTTGATGAAATGGAAACACACTGAATTATTTGTGGGGTATTTATATATTAATGTATATTATCCATATCATGTCATAGAAATGCCATTAATATATTATATGTATTATTAATTATCTTTACCTAATTTATAGGCAGCTCTCGAAGTGCTACCTTGTCTCTCTGGCTGTTTTGCCAGCCACCAGAGATCTGGTGAGTTATTCCATGTGATGTTGTGTGCTGCAGGGTGGCCATTTGGGCTGGCAGTGCTGCTGCTGTCCCTGGCTGCGACTAGCCCAGCTGAGCCACAGCAGGCAGCTGCCTTTCCTGCTCCCTCATCCAGCCCCCCTGCCCTTGCCCTCAGCAGGGGCAGGGAGTGGAAGTGGCTGAGGGTGATGGTGGACAGCCACTGGTCACTGCAGTAGGTTAGGTATCCCCTATGGCCTGGCCATCTTCACAGGATCACAGGATGTCAGGTGTTGGAAGGGACCCAAAGAGATCATTGAGTCCAACTCCCCTGCCAGAGCAGGACCAGACAATCTAGCTCAGGGCACACAGGAACACATCCAGACAGGCCTGGAAAGTCTGCAGAGAAGGAGACTCCACAACCCCTCTGGGCAGCCTGTGCCAGTGCTCTGGGACCCTTTCAGTAAAGAAGTTGCCCCTTGTGTTGAGCTGGAACCTGCTGTGCTGCAGCTTCCATCCATTGCTCCTTGTCCTATCCCAGGAATCAAGTGAGCAGAGCCTGTCCCCATCCCTCCCCAACCCGACTCCCAGCCCTCAGATATTTATAAACATTTATTAAATCCCCTCTCAGTCTTCTCTTCTCCAGCCTAAACAGCCCCAGGTTCCTCAGCCTCTCCTCACCAGGCAGTGCTCCAGTCCCTCATAGCCCTCCCTTGGACTTCCTCCAGCAGATCCCTGTCCCCCTTAAACTGGGGAGCCCCAAACTGAAGGCAGTACTCAAGACGGGGTCTCACCAGGGCAGGGTAGAGGTGGAGGAGAACCTCCCTTGATTCACTGGACACACTCTTCTTAACGATGAGGCCTCTGGGCAGCCATGTGCCATCCTCCCTTCTCCTCCTCGCACCTGCCATGTGCGGCTGCCCCTTCACTACCTTCTCTTTTCACTTTCTGTAGCTCCCCAAAAGGAGGTTTGAGAGAGGCAGGAATCATCCTCCTCTCCCCAGGCGCAAGTGACAGGACAAGTGGAAATGGCTTCAAGTTGTGCCAGGGGAGGTTTAGGTTGAACATCATGAAAAAATTCTTCCCCAAGAGGCTGTGGAGTCTCCTTTTCTGCGGCCTTTCAAGGCCCATCTGGATGCATTCCTGTGTGCCCTGAGCTAGACTGTCCGGTCCTGCTCTGGCAGGGGGGTTGGACTGTATGAGCTCTTTGGGTCCCTTCCACCCCCTGACATCCTGTGAGCCTGTGAAAAGGGTTGTCAAGGTCTGGAACAGGCTGCCCTGGCCAGGGGCAGAGTCTCGGTCCCTGCAGGGGTTTCAAAGCCCTGTAGCTGTGGTATTGAGGGACATTGGTTTAGCGGTGACCTGGCAGTGCTGGCTTAACGGTTGGAACTGATCTTCTTGAAGGTCTTTTCCAGCCAACCCCCTCCTGTGTTTCTATAAAGGACATCTGGGTGTTGTTTTTGGTTTGTTGTTTTTTTTTTTTTTTTG
>VWZE01007084.1:248447-288425 GCA_013396675.1 Eubucco bourcierii | reverse complement strand
AGCCGCCCCGGGGCACGGGGCCTGCCGCCGCCGCCGCCGCCGCCGCCTCCCGGCCCTCCCGCGGGGGCCATGGCGGCCATCCAGAACCTGCAGCTGTGGTGCAAGCAGCAGTGCGAGGGCTACCGCGATGTCAGTATCACCAACATGACCACCTCCTTCCGCGACGGCCTCGCCTTCTGCGCCATCCTCCACCGGCACCGACCCGACCTCATGTGAGTACCCTCTCCGGGCGTCGAGGCTGATGCTGGGCTGTAGATCTGGCCCCCTCCGCGCACAGCCGAGGCCCTTGCTGGGCTGGGGTCAGCTCTCCATCCAGCTGATGACCCCCAACCCTCTGTCCACCATGGGTCCTCACCTTCCCCGCAGACATAGCCCTAGGAGAATTCCCAGCTCCCCTGGCAGATGCTCCGGGCCAGCAGCTGGCACCAGAAGCTCTGCCGGCGCCCACGGTGAAAATCTCTACGTGAAGAGCTCTGCTTTTGCTGCCTACATACCTTTTCCCTCTATATTTTTCCTTCTCTCCCTTTCCTCCCTCTGCAGCTGAATTGCAAACGTTTTAAATGCATTTTTTCCGTTGCAAGACAGTTGAGGGCTTTGAAACCCATCAATCAGACATTGATTCTTGGGGGAGTGTTTCCTTCTCGGTTGGTGTTTGCTCAGGCTGGGCTTTCCTGGCTCATCCAGATGCAGCCCCAGTGCTCAGGAGTGTGGAGGCGAAGGCTATTTAAACAAGTTACGATAGGAGGGCAGGGCCCAGCAGCTGCTGGATCCCTGCACATCAGTTGTTTTTTCCCATCTGGAGCTCAGGCTGTGGGAGGCAAAGTGCTTTCCACCCCTCGCTGATGCCATTGCTGGTGCCTTGTGGCTTTTGACCTGCCTCTGCCCAAGTGTTAACAGCTGGAAAGGTGAATTGTCAGAGAGAGACACTGGTCCTGTTTCTAGTTGGTTTTGGTTTTGCTTCTGGGCTCTTTGAACTTTGAGGTGGGGGGAATGAGAGGGGAGGTCAAGGCAAGAGGAGCAGTGCAAAGATTGCCCAGAAGTATTGATTTAAGCATTGGACCTCTCCTAGTCAGATGTGTTCAGCTGGTAGAGGGCCAGGGTGGATTTTCCTGTAGTGCCCTGTTCCTTGCAATTCTGCCTTGTGCTTCTAGGATAGCCTGCCACTTGGCTTTGTGTGTGGAGAGCTCTCTTACAGGTGTCTCACTTCTGGTGGAAGCCCGGGGAGGTCTTCTCTCGTTCTGTCTCCTCTGCTGTCTCGGAAGAAACAGAAGCTGGCTTAGTCAGCGAGAGGTTAATGTAGACGCTTCAGGCACCTTCTCTGTAATGCCCAGTGCTTGGGCAGTCACCATGGTGTTGCTGTGTATGGCTTCCTGACATGCTGTCATGTCCATGTGACTTCAAATATTTCCTTTCCTTCCTTTAATTCACAGCCCTAAAGATCTGTAATACCAGGGCAGAAAGGTTTATGTGATCAGGAAGTGCCCCTAGAGGGATTGTGGTGGCTTCCTGGCCAACTCTGAATCATGGGTGTACAGAGGGGCTCTGTGACTCAAGAGCTGGAGTAATCCTGCTCACCACTTTAGTGGGTTGTTTATAATCCTTGAGCTGTACATCAAGAGTTGTGGATAGACATACTTAAAATAAATTTTCCTGTCATGAAGAGGGAAAGTGTTCCTTGTGGCAGCTCTCTGTTCCTATTTATTTTCTTTTACAATGGAAATTCTGCCTGACTGTATTCAGGACCTTACAGAAGCTCTTTATGTCTGGGACCAGCTCAGCCAAACTTGTCTGAGGGTTCAACCAAGAGAAGCTTTTATCACTGCCCTCCCTGTTCAGTGTCGGTGATGTAACACAGGAAGGCACCAGGTATATCCTTGGCTGAGCAAAGTCCTGCTGGAAGGAAGTGATACCTTCAAGGGGTTGTGGCCAGGGCTACCTACTGTCACGTGTGAGATCCTGGGACTGAATGCCTGTGAAAATTCTCCCTGCATCCCCAAAAGCTTCTTCAGTGTTGCCAGCACAGGAACCACCAGCAGAGAAGTGCAGCAAGGGTCCACGTGTGGCTTCCGAAGGGTTTGAAGCGGTTTATCCCGAGCTCCTCCCCATGCTTCTGGCAAAAATCTTCATTGAAGCTTAAAAGCATCACATTGCAAATAAAACTAGGAAAGGCTAATTGGTGTTTGGAGTGCTCTGGTGTGCTTGCAAAGCTCTGCTTTGTGAATCACTCGGGAAATGTGATCAGTCGTGGCACTGGAGTTTTGCAACAGCGTGCTTTCTGTCTTGGTTTACACAAATGGCATTCTTGGGCCGAGGATTTCTGCTAGCAGGAGCTTGAGAAATTCCCAGGAAAACTTGAAGCAATTACAAAACATGGCTATAGGGATGGGCTGCTTTTGTGGGATGTGTTGATCAAAGGAGAGGGTAGTGGGGGGGGTCCCTCTTCCCTTTCTGTTTTCTTGCTGGAAAACATGGAGACCTCTCAAACTTGGCTGATGTCAGTTTGTGTGTTATCACTGAACAGGGCTGTTTAAAATGAGAAATGGCATTTCCCACTCACTTCCCACTCACCCAAGGATGCTCTGGGGGTGTGGAGACACACACTGAATCACCATGGAAATTCATTCCTCTTTTGTCCCAGCTGCAGAGTGCTTCATAGCCATCCCCAGGCAGGCACACACACTTTGTCGGGCAGGTCCTAGCCCGTTTTCTGGAGTGATGATGGAACCCTGAGGCTCTTTCATTTAAGGGATGTGAATCCTCATGGCAGTGTGGTGGGAGGCTGAGGTCAACAGTTGCCACATGTAGTGGCAATGGCCATGCAAGCTCTTACCACGGGATTAGTGGCCTTGGCTGGATGAGTGAGTTAGGAGAAGCAGGGGAGCTGTGCACACTCGCTCAGATATTAATGCCAGATGTGGAGGAAAGGTTTTGATTAGGCTGCTGCTCTTTGTCCAGGATCTTGCTCTTTCCCAGACTGTAAGCTGGTATTCAGCTCAGAGTTCTGGGATTTGACTGGTTGTGAAATTCTCCTTGGCAGCTGAGCAGTAGTGGGTGCTCATTCTGCCAGCAGCGTTTCCTGGGACACTCTGAGCTCAGTGGGGCAGAATGAGGCTGACAGTTACCAATATGGACAGAGAGGATCCCAGCCATGCTGAGGATGGGTTGCCTGCAGTCTCCATCTCCTTAGAAAAGGGCTGGGGTGAAGTAGAGCTGCTGGCAGCTTGGCTTCCATGGGCTTGTGGTTTGTGTGACAGGCGTAGGCGAGGGGAGAATGGTTCTGGGGTCAGGGAGTCTCAACTGCTATTAGTCACCCCCAGCAACACACTGTAGCTTGCTGGCAAGACCAGAGTAGCATGGAGAAAGCATTGCTGGGAGGAGGGTGAGCACATAGGGAACATCTTTCACTTGTGATTGCCAGCCCTATCCCTTCTCCCCAGGTCACTGGCACCTCCAGAAAGGGCACAGCAGAAAGGTCCTGTTCCCAACAAAGCACACTGGATTTGAACCCTCTGTTATGATCCGTGAGCTGTTAAAAAGATGCTTCACATTTTTTTCAGTGATCTTTTTGATTGCACATCTTATCTTTTTTGGTACCATCATGGCTCTGGCATTTTTTTTGCTCGCTCTTCTCCAAGGTCAAGCTACCAACCAAGTGAGTGCTTGCAGCAGCAGCAGCAGCAGAGATTCTTCCTTTGGAAACATGTGCTTGCAAAGGACTGTGCCATGCTCTGCTAGTGCTGGGTCTGTGCAGCTGGAGCAGTGGGTGGTCATGGAGATTTGTGGGCATGAGAAATGCTCATCCACTTTTTGCTAAAAGAAGGATTTTTTTGGCAAGCTGAAAACTTCACTTCTCTTCCTCTGCTAGTCAACTCCAATCTGATTTGTTTCCAATACTGGAGGCTCTCTTGGGTCAGATCTATGTTTTACACTTCTTCCAATTAATTCAGTTTCTTGTATTTTCTCAGTGGAGAACTCTCCTGCTTCTCCATTTGTATTAGCTTTAGTTTCTAAGGATTACGTTGGTCCAGAGAGCTTTGATGTTTCATGATGGGAGATGCAACAGCAAGATCAGTTAGCAAAAGAAATATTAGATGTAAACAATTCACCTGACTGGCTAGGTAAGGAGTGATGCTGAGGGGGCAAAAGACTCTTGAAATGACCAAGTATACTGATTGGTTGTACTCTCCCTAAGGAGATTTCAGACATTTACCTTCAGAGATTCAAACTTTCAGATCTCAGTTACATGACCATGCAGTGTGAAGCTGCACAGCAGTGTTCAGCATGGGAGGAAAAGTCAATGACCAACAATAAATAGGTAACTCCAGTATGTTTAGTCTTATGAGTCAGCATGACCAAGGAAGTGGAGCTTGCTTTTGCTCTTGCACATGTTTTCCTGCATTCAGGATGTCCCTGGTACAGAGGCTTTATTTGGGAGTGAGGCAGAGAGCTGCAATCACATCCTACAGCTGAATCTTTTAAAAGCTGGTTTTCTTGCCTGACACAAAACAACATGATTGCATCTATTGTTTCACTGAAAATATTTTAGCTGGTGATTATTTTCATTGCTCTTTTTAATCCATTGTCTCAGAGAAGGGAAATCTCTGGGCAGGAGCACTGCTTGAAGGAAAACCTCTGCGTGTCCCTTTGATTTTGCACAGGAAAGACTACATGATTTAGAGGTGGGATGTGCCTTGCCTTTACGTGCTTCTTGGGGGAGTCTGCCCTTCGGGTCTTATCAGTCATTCATTCTGTCCTTATCTCACATAACAATGCCAGATGTGGGAAGCAGGGAGAAGGCACAGGCTGTGGCATGATGGACAAACCAGTCTGAAGGCCTCTCTCCTACTTACAGTGTAATGCTTCACTTTCTGTACGAAACAGATAAAGGACCTGGCTTGCTCCTTGCTGTTACCAGTCATGGAAAAAGTTCCCCTGCTGCGATACAGATCATGTGTTTGCTTCATGAATATGTTGCTGCCAGGCAGCATTGCCCTGGCTTTCACACAGTTATCCTGGCTCCTCTCAGAGGTGAGGGACTGCCTAACAAGGCTAGGTCCACATCGGTTGCAAAGGTGCTGCCTACCGAAATGTAAAGTTGGTGCTGTAGACTTTTCTGTTTATCAGTGAGAGTTTCCTCTCTGCTCTCAGCCTGTCGCTTAGCTCTGCCAGCAGGTACCAGGATTGTAAAGTGAAACAGGGTTATCAAAAAGAAATTGACCCTGCCTGCTTGCCTGGGCAGAAGGAAGTGGTGTTGGAGAGCAGGGCTGCCAGCCAACAGTCAGTTTTGTATTCCCGATTTAGCAAGTGACAGGCAGTTCAAAACAAAGCTCACAGTGGCTGTTTCCTCTGTTTCCNGTCCTGGGTTTTGAGCTTCCAGCACAGTGCAGAGAGAGGTGGCATCAGGGATGGACCAAAGAGGGGGAGAGCAAATCTGGAGAGAGAGAGGAAGCTATGTGAAAGGAAGAAGGGTTGTTGACTTTGGCTTGTAACTCCAAAGAGTAATTGTCTCTTCCTTTTTAGTTATTGATGATGGTAACCAATCAAAAACGATGGCCCTAGGGAAATGAGAATAAGATTTTTACAGGCACCTCTGCTGTTATCAGCTGTGGTATTGTGTTGTGGGCAGAGGTATTTCCCAGGCAGGTTCCTGGTGCTGGTTTTGAGGAGCTCTGCCAGAGGAGGAAAGAGGATCTGAAGACAGAACAGGTGCTGGTGGAATCCCAGCAGGTTCTGAGATGAGGAGATAGGGGTGCATTGGAGAAGCATGTGATAGGTGCCGTGTCTGAGGGCTCCACACCTCTGTGGAGCTCAGGTCTCTCTGTACAGATGGGAGAAGAGCATGGATGTGACTGTTTGGAAAGTATTTCCAGGGAGGTAGTGTTGAAAGTCTGACTGAAAGCATTGCTGTATCTTTTTGAGGTGGGAGAGGAGCAAGGCTTATTTTGAGGGGAAAAAAACCCACCCTAGTAGTTAAAGGTTGCTTCTGGTTGTCTCAGCAAAACCCCTGTATCTGCATGGGATGTTTTGGCATCAGCATGCCCTATCTGCAGGAGGCTGCAGGAGTCAGCCCTGTAAGTCTAGATGTGCCAAAAATGTGTTGTGCTGCCCACGGGCAGATGGCTGTGCCTGCTGGGCCTCCTGCGCGTCTCTGTCCTGGGATGTATGGCAGGGCTGTGGCTGACTTGAACAGAATCTGTCACACTGCTCCCTCCAGAGTATCTCTGAGAAGGCAGAGTGGGAGGAAGTCCCCCCAACCAGTGAGGCTCACAGGGGGTTGAGAAGCTAGAAGTGTGTAGTGGTCTAATCCCAGCCAGCAACTGAGCACCAGACAGCTGCTTACTCACTGCTCCGCAGTGGGATGGAGAAGAGAATTGGAAAGAGAAAACTCAGAGGTTGGGATAAAGGCAGTTTTAATTGGTAAAACTAAAAGCTGCATACACAAGCAAAGCCAAACAAGGAGATCACACAGCACTTGCCATCAGCAGGCAGGTGTTCAGCCATCCCCAGGAGAGCAGGGCTCCATCACACAGTGCTTATTTGGGAACACAAATGCCATCACTCCAAATGCTCCCTCCTTTCTTCTTCTTCCCCCAGTTTCATATATTGAGCATGATGTCACAGGCTAGGGGATATCCCTTTGCTCAGCTGGAGTCACCTCTCCCATTTGTGTCCTCTCCCAGCTTCTTGTGCACCCTCAGCCCACTTGCTGGTGGGAGGGGTTGAGGAGCAGAAAAGGCCTTGGCTGTGTGTAAGCACTGCTCAGCAGCAGCTAAAACAGCTCTGTGTTATCAACAGTTTTCAGTACAAACCCAAACTAGAGCCCCATACCAGCTACTGAGAAGAAAATTAACTGTGTCCAGGCCCATGCCAGCTACTGAGAATAAAATTAACTGTGTCCAGGCCCAAACCAGCACAAGGTGAAGCAACCTGTTTGGTATCACCAACTTGAGATTTTTTTTTTCTTTCTGTATTTCAGAAACTTTGACTCCCTCAATAAAGAAAATGTGTATGAGAACAACAAGTTGGTAAGTGACTTTTAATGCTTTAGTTTTGGTCCAGTCCATGCCCTGGTGCCTTGCTTCAGTGGTTTAGCAACAAAACCCCTGCAGATGCAGTGTGCTGAGTATGCTGTGTTCTGCATGGCTCCAGCCTTCTGATTTGAATCCATGTCCAAGCTTGGTGTCTGCTTGAAACCACCCTCAGACTGTTCACACTTTTCACTGGCTGCACAGTGATGCCTGTGTCCAGTGGTGTCCTGTGGCAGCAGGAACTTGGACTGAGATGCTAGAGGTTGGTTGGACTACATGATCTTAGAGGTCTTTTCCAACCTGGAGGTGTTTAAGGCCAGATGGGATGAGGCCTTGAGTGAGCTGTGCTAGTGGGAGGTGTCCCTGCCTATGGCAGGGGGTTGGAACTAGATGATCCTTGAGGTCCCTTCCAACCTTGCCATTCTATGGTTCTATGACTGTATGAAAACATGGATGTGATGCTCCCAATGGATGGAGCAGGAGCTGGGAGGTAGCTGGTGTGAGAGGGGAAGCATAGGGAGTCTCCCCCACTTCTGCTCACTCCTGGTGTAGGTGGTGAAGGCTGCTGGGAAGTGGAGACATCCTAAAACCTCACCCTGCTGAGATACTTCACTCTGGGATAGGATTTGAGTTTCTGTTCTTCTCTCCATGAAGAAAGTGGGCAGTCTAACTCCCTTCTGCACTGGACTCAGGCATGGGCTCAGTGCTCCAAGGAGGAATTTTTCCTCCCTTTCTCCCTCACAAAGAGAGGCAGCAGATTAAAATGCTTCTCTTCCTTTGGCATTGCTCCACAGCTTCCTGGCTGTTTGGCAGGAGCTCAGGATGTGAACGAACCAGGACAGCTTACTCTTGTCTGCACTGGAGGCCTGACATCCTTGGATGCAGTGAGCCATCTGACATGGTCCTTGCCTCTGGGGGAGCTAAAGCTGCCCCTCCATGCCCCTTCGCTTCAGCACCCCTTCAGCCCCAGCTGTGCTCACAGTGATGTGATGGAATACCCCACCCTCCCCAGGGATGTTTGCTGCAGTATGTGAGCAGTGACTCACACTCCCTCTGTGTTTCTTTCCTTTAGATGAGATTCAGACCAAGTGGTTTTGCCTTGGAGTTTTGGTATCTGGCAGGTGTCAGGGGCTTTTTGCTGTGGAGTGTCATGCTGTGAAGGCCTGAGTATTGCTCCTTCCCAAGCAGGGCTGGTGCTGTCTGCTCTGCTGGCAGCTTTGCTTGTTTCTGGGAAATGAGCTGTGTGAGCTGCCCCAACTGCTTGCATTGATGAAAAGCTTCTTTGTGTTTCTGATAAAAAGAGTAGCTCCCCTGCTTTGTTGCTTCCTGTGTTTCAGTGCTTTGCCCTGCTCCTTCTCTTGGTTTCTTCCATGTCCTTTATTTTGCTCTCTTCCTTGTTCCACCTGCTGCAGGATAACTGCTCTGTGTTGTCCTTTCACTGCTGGTATCCTGCTGCCTCAGCTTTGCTGTGAGTGAGGTTGACCCCTCCATCTCCCTGTGTGCTCCTGGGCTGAGCATCCTTCTCAGACTGCTCTCCATCCTTGCTCTGACTGTCCTTGGGATACACGTGGGTCTGATTTCTCCCAGTGATGTTCCTCAGCTATTGTTCAGCTCCTCCTTGATGCCTCACTATTCAATAACTTCTTTTTAGGGGCTGTGTTATACAACTAAAAAAAAAAAAAAAATCTTGTTTGGGCTGCAATTTGCCATATAAGGCCTTCTGCAGAGGAAGAATGTGTCACTTCTCAAGTGCCAAAAAAACCAACCCTAAATCCTAGAAAAATTTCAGTTGGTGGCAGATTTTTGCTGAAAGTTTTAAAAATACATAAAGAGGAGAAAGGTTTTTTTTAGAGGCCTTGCATGCAGTTCTCTCAGTGCTTACGGATAATGGCTTGGTGTAGCAAATGCAACAGTAGCCTGTGGCAGAGCAAAGCTGTGGCTGGCTGGTTCAGATTCCTTTAAGCATATCACTTTGTTTCCTCTGCACAAATTGGGGGCAGTGGCACCTCCTTTGTAAAGCACTTGGAGCTGCCTGATGGGAGGCATTATGCAGAAGTAACCTGTTGCTTCTTTAAAGGCCAACCTGAGCATGCAGGTAGAGAAGACAGGCAACTGGACCACGTTAGGTGGTGATCTTGGTGGATCTCCAGGCAAAAAAAACATTTCCCTGGAACATGAGGATGCTGTAGGCAGAGGGAACACTGCATTCTAATGCTGCTTTCTGCATCGCTCACCTGCTTCTGGCCATAGAGCATCCTCCCCTTTGTGATCCAGGCAGCCTTTCCCAGTCCTGCACCTGTTGTGTTGTTCTTACTCTTGGCACCCTGTGGCAGGAGGTGACATGGTCTGTGTTGCTGCTAGACTGCACACTGGGAATGTCCAGCAATAAAGCTCCACTGGTCAGACCAGTTGTGCAGCCAGAGCACTGCAGAGCACTCCAAAGATTATATTAAGTACCAGGTTATGAGACAGGTGAGTGCCAGGCTGGGCTGGCAGTGGTGACGCACCGGAGGCAAGTGGCTGAAAGCAGGCTTAATGTCAGCACAGTTGCTGTTTTACTGGGACACTCAATGGAAAAAAAGGGCAGTTTTCTTCCCTCAAAAATAATGGCTGTTTGTTTCTTCTAAGCAGGAATTGCTGGCTTGTACACCAATACTGTTGTTTGTCTGTGACAGAGGTCAGATGTGGAGGGTTTTAATGAGATCAAGTCTTTCTTTAACCCTTTCACTATGGGTTTAAGCATTAGCCTTCCTTGTGGCTCTCTTTTCCTTTACTGTGTTGACATTTCTAAGGAGATGCTCCAAAGAGGAAAGGAAAGGATTTTTTTTTTCCTATAAGTCAGGAAGTAAGAGGGCTGGAGAATGCTCTTAGTAAAAGCCCTATGCTGAGTTGAGTGGAGGCAAAGCTGCCTTATGTGTACTGCAGTTTCTTTTTGCCCTCTAATAAAGGCTCCTTGGTCTGACTTTGATCATGCAGATTCAAAGCAGAGAGCAATATTTGCCCCCAGATACATGCTAGGCAGCATGGAAATGGTTAAACTGGAAGAGAGCTAGGTGTCAGGAATTCTGCATTATTCCAGTCTAGTCTTGGAGAGAGAGCTGCCTCCTGCAGCCCAAATTTCCCCTTCTTCAGATGGGGAAGAGCAGGCAGGAGGCATTAACATTTGCACAGTACTCGGAGCTCAAAAGCTGTCTGCAAACACCTACCCATGCACCGTTAACTGGGGAGTGCTCCAGCCTGGGCTGGAAGCCTGGAAGCGAGTCTGCCAGCCTGGACTGGCACAGCCCCTTCTGCCAGGCCTGCCTCTCTGCAGCTGTGCATGCCCAGATAGAGGCAGGCTCGAGGAAGAGCAGGGGAAGCCCAGGTGAGTTCCTGTGCAGTGAGCTCAGGCCAGCTTGCCAGGCAGATTTTTGGCTCCCTTCCTGAATTTCTCAAGGCAGTGGCTGAAAGCCATGACTCTGTTGGTTCCTGTAAGGACTGTAGGATGTAGGAGCTAAACTGGTGCAGCTGTTCCCCAGTAGAGGTATTACTCAAATGGGGTTGTTTGCAGTGGAGTTTCTTACATCTGCTGAGCAGCAGCTCTGCTGCCTGGGTTGGACAAGACCCCTCTTTGGTTTTCTTCCTCCTCTAGGCATTTCAAGTGGCAGAGGAGGAGCTGGGGATCCCAGCCTTACTGGAGGCAGAAGATATGGTTGCTCTGAAGGTACCAGACAGGCTGAGCATCCTCACCTATGTTTCCCAGTATTATAACTATTTCCATGGACGGTCTCCTAGTAAGTACCATATTCCCTGGAGGGGTGGGAAGGATCTGGGCTTAATTTTGTGCTTTCCTTTGTCTTCTGACAATCTCGGAACAGCAAAACAGACTGCAGAGAGGACTTTTGGTGCCAGAACTATTTCAATGGAGGATGTCAATCCTTTAGACTCTGGCCTAGAGTAGCACCATTGCTCTTGGAAGGGTGCAGGTCTGTGCCTCGTTTTGGAAACTGCTTTAAACTTTAACGTACAATATAAAATTTCTTACAGTTCAACCATACAGGAGCAATGAAAGTTCCCCTCTGGGGTTCCCACCTCAGCTCTCCTTTCTTAAGCATCTCCATCTCATCTCCAGTCCTTCCCATAAGTGAGGGCTGGTGAGAAGAGAGTACAACGAGGCTGGGCTTGTCTGTGAGGCTGTGCCAATGGAACAGCATCCATGGTGGATCTTGTACAGGACAGCAGCACTGGTATAAGGAAGCAGAAGAAAATGACCCCTCCTGACTGGCACAATTGTGCCACATAAAACAGGCCACAAAGCTGCCAAGACATTACATTCATGTACTGCAGAGTATATCTGGGCTCACAGGAGCTTTATTGTAGACCTGGTTTATATTTGGCTTTAAGCTCATAGAAAATGAAGTAATGCTATAAACCAATTTCACAGGTTCCTCCAGAGGAAACTTTAGAAAGTGGGACATGAATGACTTAACTGGTTAAGGTGAATCTAGATGGAGAAGACAGATATGCATTGAAAATGTCCTACATCTTGGAAAGAAAGAGCAGTTCATTCTGGGAGCTGCCTTTCATGCCTGAACTCTTTCCCCTTCTCCACCTCATTACATATTTAAGGATACTTTTTCTCTCCCTCCACAACCTCTTATTGCCCCTCTTTTATTTTTTTTTTAATGTCTTAATTTGTGTTTTTTTCTGGTTTTGAAACCATTCTGATTGAAGCTAAACAGATTCCATCATGTCTGTGCCAAGTGGTGGGAATCTGGGTCACTTTGGGGTCTTTACCCCCTCCCCCCAGCATCTTGCCTACCAAGTCACCAAGCACAGCACATTTTTATACTCTCTTGTGTCCCACAAAACACTCTGGTTGCATTCCTGTTGCTGGGGTGAATGTGTGTGCCTCGAAATGAGCCCAGCCAGGAATGTGCCCTCTGACACCAGGCAGACTCCTAATGCCATAGTCATGCCCTTCGAATGGGCTCTAGCAAGACCATGGAATAAGCAGGACACGGGAGGGCAGAGAGGGCAAGCAGACAGTATTTTATTGAGGTCAGGTGTTCACAGAAGAGCAGAGCTGAAACCTTTCTGCTAGGCTTTGGGAATTGTATAAGTGGCACATGTGGGAAGTGAGGGGGCAGCTGGAGTCTAAAGTGTTTGCTGTGCTGCCTGTCACCAGCCCCCTGTGACTGATCGCTGTGGTAAGGGAGCCCTGAGTGTTTATCTGGTTAGGCAGCTTTCTGGAGAGAAGGTTTCTGGGAGCTGGGCCCAGACTCAACAATATATTTACTCAGGGTATAATCTCTCCTCAGATGGGTGGTCATTTAATTGGCTGCACTTAGAGTGAAGCTGTGGCTCAGTCATCCCACAAGGAACACAGAGACATCTCATTCAGAATAGGAAGTGGTGCAAAAATAGCATCCCTGGGAGACAGAGGAGGGGTCTTGTCTGTAAAAACTTCCCAGGGAAACTTCCCTGCAGATTCCAGGCACAGGGCATCATTCCTTGCTTGGCTGAAGTGTCTTGGAAATTCTCTTTTCTCTGCTTGTGAATTTGGAGGCTTTCTCTTTCATCTGCAAGGAAGAGGGGACTGGACATCTGCAGGCTTCTTGTCAAGTCTTGATTTCCACATCGACACCACCATGGTACTTCCAAATCTTTGTCATTGTAGAACTGCCCATGTTTAGTGGCCATTTCTGCATTCAACAAGCCTGCTTGTTCTGTGAGAGTCCCAGCTGGAATGTGGGGTGGGCACCCTCAGCAGTGTGTAGGTAGTCTGGAGCACAGCAACTCCCTCTGCACTTCAGTTCCTTAGCTGTGAACACCTGACAGCAGTGCTTACTTCACTGCTGATCAGTTCCAGCCAACCTCTGGGCCAGGTACAAACCCACAGCCTTGTTCACTGTGCTGGAGAACTGTTTCTTAATTAAGCATGTGTCAGTTTGTATGCTTTGCATATTATCCATCAGGCACCTCCAGGTCTTCTTGTATTGTAAATGACTCCTTAGCCCATGGCTTTTCCTTTATGATCCTTTAAAATCCTCCCTTCTTCCTTTCTTCCAGTTGGAGGCATGGCTGGAATCAAACGTCATTCCTCTGAACCTCAGGAGCAGCCCCTTGGGAAGAAAGCTGTGTCAGAGCCTCCTAAGGCAGTGCCACCAAAACTGCCTCCTGCCCACCCACCAGCCAGAGCTAAGCCAAAAGAAACCTCCCCAGCCAGCATGGTAAGAAGTGTGTTTTGGGGTGTTCTTTATACCCTAAATCTGTTCAGTGAGCTTGAGTATGAGGCTAGCTCAAGGACTCTGAAATTTCTGCTCATTGTGGGGTACTGAATCGAGGGAACTGCATACTGCACACTGCACAGGTTCGTGTGGGAGTCACTTGAAAGCTATCAGTCAGCTGGGACTCATTCAATGTTGAACAGGACATGGGTGTCTTAGGACATGCCTATGCTGTTCCTAGGTGAATGGCTGAGAGCAGCCCTGAGGAAAAGGACCTGGAAGTCTGGGGTGATGAAAAGCTCAACATGAGCCTGCATTGTGTGCATGCAGCCCAGACAGCAACTGAGTCCTGGGCTGCAGCAAGAGCAGTGTGGGCAGCAGGGCAAGGGAGGGGATTCTGCCCCTTTACTCTGCTCTCCTCAGACCCCACCTGCAGTCCTGTGTGCAGTTCTGGAGCCCCCAGCACAGGAAGGACATGGAACTGTTGGAGTGGGACCAGAGGAGGCCACAAAGATGCTGAGAGGGCTGCAGCAGCTCTGCTTTGAGGACAGGCTGAGAGAGTTGGGGCTCTTCAGCCTGGAGAAGAAAAGGCTTCCAGGAGACCTTAGAGTAGCCTTCCAGTATCTGAAGGGGGCCTACAAGAAGGCTGGGGAGGGACTATTGACAAGGTCTTGTAAAGACAGGACAAGGGGCAATGGGTTTGAACTGGCAGAGGGGAGATTTAGACTGGATGTTAGGAGCAAGTTCTTTCCAGTGAGGGTGGCGAGATGCTGGCACAGGTTGCCCAGGGAGATTGTGGCTGCTCCCTCCCTGAAGGTGTTCAAGGCCAGGTTGGAGGAGGCCTTGAGTGAGCTGTGCTAGTGGGAGGTGTCCCTGCCTATGGATGATCTAGATGAAACTTGAGGTCTCTTCCAACCTTACCATTCTATGATCTATGAAAGCACCCTGGTCCTTGGGCTTTGTGGGAACAAGTCCCTCTTACTCTATGCTCCCAGGGCTGTTTCATCTTGTATGAATGAGGGGTAGTTGGAGCAGGGATTTTCTGGCTATCAGTTCTCTCTCAGTGCATGCCAAATGCTCGCCTGCCTGGGAGATTCATAGCTGCATGCAGCCATGGTGCTGCCTGCTCACCCACTGCGTCTCCCCACAGAGAGGAGTCCTGGCAGAGAGTGGCAATATCCCTAGCAGCAGCTGTGGGATCTGTGGCAACCATGTGCACCTGGTGCAGCGCTACTTGGTTGATGGGAAGCTCTATCACCGGAACTGCTTCAGGTACAGCTTTTCAAAGTGAGGCTGCAGGCCTGTGGGTCACAGAGGGGCACCCTGGTTCTTTTGGGACTGGAGAGAGTGGTGTGGGACTTCTTTTTTTCAGAGTAAAGGCAACCCAGATCTACTTTTGACCCCATGCATAGAAGGAGCTCTTTGCACAGATCTGTTTTCATCCATGCCTTGTGTACTTCAGGCCATGCCATCAGCAGCTCCTGTTTTGGTGCCCGAGGAATATGCATATGGAAGCTTGCTCACTACTAGTGTGTTGCCACCCTCCCTGTGCCACTAGTGGAATCGTGCATGCACTCTCAGCTGTGTGTCAATGGCTTTCCAGTGCCCTGGAGGATGTTTTCTGAAACTTTTGTATCCACAGGTGCAGGCAGTGTTGGATTGTGCTTCTTCCTGGAAGCTATAAAGCTGGGCCTGAGCCTGGTACGTTCATCTGTACCAGCCACCAGCAACCAGACAGTGTCCAGGCCTCTGGTCTCCGCAGCACCGGGAGCAAACCTGAGAGTACCCCAGCCCCTACTGCTTCCAAGGTGTTCCAGAAAGCAGCAGAACCCAAGAAAACAGAGCAGGTCTTGAAGAAACCCAACCAGGAAGGCCTTGCTAATTCAACCAAACCATCTGTTTCATCTTCTGGAAGCTCAGGTTTCAAAAGTGTAAATACTCCGTGGTCCTCTTCAGCTGTAAGTAAATCAGAGGACTGCAAAGGTACCACATTGGGAAGCAGAACAGACCACCTTAAAGGTGCCCCAGCAGGGCCTCCATG
Organism: Eubucco bourcierii; assembly: GCA_013396675.1. Taxonomy (NCBI): domain Eukaryota; kingdom Metazoa; phylum Chordata; class Aves; order Piciformes; family Ramphastidae; genus Eubucco; species Eubucco bourcierii. The sequence goes on along the minus strand of VWZE01007084.1, from coordinate 273,147 downwards.
GACAACCTCCACAACAAAAACACAGCAAGCCCGAGAAAACTTTTTTCGGTCATTAGAGTCCTCCAGCAATAAAACCTCTGAGGCCAAAACCCAGATACCTTCTTCTCACTGCCCTGAGAAAACTGCCTCTAGCAGAACCACTACTGAGGCCAGTCCAGTGAATGCAGAGAAGGCTCAGGCACGAAACCATATTATACAGGCTCTGACTGGTTCAAACACTTCTCCAAACAGGCCAGGAGCACTCAGTTCCACTGGCTTTTCAGCATCCAGCAGGTAAGGACTATTTCTCTTTCTCATTTGACTCCCAAGATGATCCTTGGGATAACTTGGAGAGGTCCCTGCATCGTTCTTCCCTTTTTGCTGACTGCTTTTGTGACTGAGCTATAAAGACACATAGAAGGACTCATACAGGTCTTTGGAACAGAAGCCAATAAAAAGGTCCATCCTTTCAAAAAGACTCACTAGGTTGTTTTCTTTTGCAGTGGCAAATTTTCCCCCACCAATTCTCCACAGCAGAGTCCAACTCCAAAAGCACAGTCCAGCAAAACAGGGTACACAGCAGTAAAACAGCAGAAGGCTGCAGACCCTCCACCCAAGAGCCAGGCTACCATCAAACCTCTTGACTCTGTGCACAAGCCAGAGTCAAAAGGCCTCAAAGGTGAGGATGGCTGATCACATACAGCTTTGCCTGGGCACAGCATCCCAGCTTTGTGCCTCCCTCTTGGAAGGCTCACCCGGTCTCTTTGTTTTGAGCTTCCACCATGGTGACTGAGCAGTGGGACACGTGCACTTCCAACTGGCCTGGGTTTTTTTGGGCCAGAAGCAATATATCTCTGGAGTTTGTTGTGAACTTGTGGAGTTGTCTCTCCTCCTTCCTGCCTCATCCTTTGGTCTGAGATCTGTTTTGTGTTCCACTGCTGCTAGCCATGCCTGCCCATTTACATCGAAGCTGTGTTTCTGTAGCTGCCTTTTTGCTGAGAGGGGCAGGATGCCACCAAGGTTATTTACTCCCTCTTGAACCTGAATCTGTCCATGTCAAACTTGTTGAACTAGTGCTGGTTTGCTGCAGTAACGTTGTAGTGCATGATTTATCTCCTCAGATCCTCCTGAGACTCGAATCTGGCTCATTTCTACTTACTCAAGCCTGGTCTTATGTTCCTTTCTTTAGGAAGCCTGAATGTTGGTGAAGACAAGACTGAGAGCCCAGCAGATTGGAGATCTCGGTTGAAGCCTGTAGCCAACAAGTGAGTGTCTTGGAGCCAGAGGCTCTCCTTGACAAATGAATGGGGATGTCCATGCTTGCACCTGTGTTTGTTGATGCAGGTCTGTGTGCTTGTAGGAGGGAAGAACTCCTGTGTTTTAATGCTTCTGTTTTCAGCAAGTGGATGAGAAATGACTTTCATTTCTGGGGAGGGAAAGCTTATTGCAAATTTCCAGACTCCAGTTACAAAAGGATGATCATCCCAGGTGGAGACCCAGCCCAGGATGTCCAGATGCCTTCCTGTGGACCATTCTGCAAGAGGGGCAGTTTCCTACCTTTGTCTTTCTTCCTTGCAGAGACCAAGGTGGCTCTAAGAAGCCTACTGATAACTCCCAAGTGGGAACAGGGAGCCCAGCGCACAAGGAGGCAAAGCCAAGTCCGTTAGTTGTCCCACCAGCAAAGCAGGACTCTGGTATGAAGGAAATAAGCTTGACCTTAATTCTGCTAGTCAGGCAGGGGACAGGGATTAGTGCTGCAAGGCAGGTGTCAGGAATGTGTCAGTGGTGCTTGTGACTTGCTTTTGTCAGTTTTTGCCCTCTGCCCCTGCTTTGGCTCTGTGGTGCCTTCCCTGAAGAGAAGGACTCAGTCTTCACAGGGTGCCCTTCTGCAAGACAGTAGCAAGATTTCACTTTCTCTTGCATAGATGTGTAATGGTGAGAAATCTTGGAGATGATTCCCAGCTTCTCTTGTACTCTGACCTTTCTCATACTCTGGCCTTGTAATTGGTGGCTTCTCTCTCTTCTCTTTGGGCTTCTGCCCCTTGCTGGCATCAAGAGAGGAGAACTAGGACTAGAAATAAAGGTGGCTAGTGGTGAGTGCCAGAGATGCTGGACAGTAAAGGGATTTGTATGAGATGAAGGTTGAAATTTCTTACCCCAAACCTGTCTGTGCTTCTTAATCCAGCTTCATCTGGTGGTTTCATGAAGAAGAGATTGATCCCCAGCTCAGATCTTATCAAGAGCTGTCAGAATTCAGAGCAAAGCTGGGAGGACCCTGGAGGCTCTGCCAAGAAAGAGGAAGAGGGCAACCAGCTGAAGAAAAGCACTATTACATGTAAGGTCTCCTCTGCCTTCTTCAAAGCACTTTCTCCTCTGCACTGTCAGGCTGGGAGATGTCCCCTAGTTGCCTGTGGCTGTTGTCATGGGGGAAAAATCTGTGTCATTAATTTTTATTAGCCAGCTTGACCTAAGCAGGAACTAGTGAGGCCAGAGAATTCAGTGGGAAGGGAAGAAATTAAATCAGGGATTTGTCAGGGTCACTGCCCTGTCATTCTTCATACTCAAAGCTATGAAGGGGACCATCTCCTAATTCAGGAAACAGGGATCTAGTTGATGTCTCTGTTCCTCTCCAGCTGAGTGGTTTTGGGAAATTAAAGGAATGCAGAGAACTATCAGCCAGAGACTCCAGCTGGCGGGACCCGTGGTAGTAACAGCAGCCAAGGATCTTGCTCCTTGGACTTTCAGAGATGTCCTAACCAGTTCTGACCAGTTTGTCCCTACCCTTAATCTGGTTTCTTACTTCTGTATGTTCAACCATAGCTTAACTCTGTATCATTCTTCCTTTGCCCAGTTGTCCTTGCTCCTACAATGCCAGTGAAATTCCTGGAACTCACCTGATGCTTGCTGCTGACCTCTTTTCTCAGCTTGCTTTCCTTACCCCATCTTGCTCTATCTTACTTATTTGGACTAGAAGGTTCTCACAGCAGGGCTCAGCCCTGGCTCTCAGGTTTGTCTCAGAGCAAACTGCATGGGTCCCAAAGGCTTGGTGGCCTCATGCTTCACTATTTGTTAGCTGGTTCCAGCATTGTCCTTGGCCTGCACCTCTGATAGCTACAAAGCATTCAAACTCCAGTCATGTTGTCTGCTTCAAAAGTTTAGCATGTCTCCACTGCCAACTTTTGGGAAAACTTTTCCCAAAAGTTTTCATCTTCTTTTTCCTCAGTCAGAAGGTGCAGCAGTGCATCTTTCCCAGGAAGAGATATCTGTTAAGATAAGGGAGGCTGAGTTTATATTTGTCTTTCTAAATTTAATGATTGCTGTTGGGGAGTGTCCACCATGGGAAACGTTTTTAGCAGTCTCTCCCCATTTTTCACGTGTCTATAAGCCTGTCACCTGAAAGGCTGTCCTCTTGCTGTTGTCACTTGGCAACCTGTGGCTTAAGGACAGCTCCCCTGTATTGGTCTCTACCTCAGGACTCAGAGGCTGTGAGCAGGCAGCTACCCATTCTGCCAGCAGGCAGCTCCCCATCCTGCCCTTAACCCTATGTGTGTCCTGTGGGGCTGTAGATGGTGAGCATTTTCTTTGTGTCCTTTGGTGTAGGTAGCATTTTCTGTTGAGAAAAGAGACTCCAGGGTTTTCTTGCCAACTTGTCCTACTTCCACTTTTCTGGCAAGCAGCCAACCTATTCTGTGTCTGTGAAGACCCAAGTTGGGGATATCAGAGACATCAGACCCTGAGCTGGTCAGGAGAGTGTCGTTTTACAAGCTGTTCCCTTCCAGTGACCTCAGTCTTCTCATGATCAAATGATGCAGCTTCCTGCCTTGGTTGGAGGTGCTGCTGAGGTCAGTCAGAGCCTGGAGATGCAGGGCTGAGTGGGGAGAGGGAGGTGTTGTTCTGGTAGCAGCCTGAGTGGGGAGAGGGAGGTGTTGTTCTGGTAGCAGCCTGAGTGGGGAGAGGGAGGTGTTGTTCTGGTAGCAGCAGCAGGCTGCTGGTGGCAGGCCAGGTCTCTCTCAGAAGAACCTTTAAGAGAGGTGTGAGTTGCAGAAGGTGTGCAGGGCAGCAAATGAGCAGCATCCAGAGGGAAGACTGCCCTGACAGAGGGCAGCAGTGCTGGGACAACACAGTGCCACATCCAGCATCTTCTCCTTTTGCATTCTTCCTAGCAAACACAACAGAGGGAGGGCTGGGCAGCTAGAAAGCTGTCCTTGAACTCTTCCTCTAGTCAGCATCAGGGACTCTCATGAGGTTCCCCAAGTCTGTCTCACCTGTCTTTCTCCTTGTGTATGCTGAGCCTTCAGTGCTGCTGCCTGTCTTGCAGCTATGCTCTTTTGATACTGGAGTTTTCCTTCCTTATCACATCATCCACGTACACCTCTGTTCTCTCTCTGTAGTAATTATCCAGCCCAGCCCCTGGGGTATCCAAATACCTCACACTCTCCTGTAGTTATCCTTGCAGCACAGTTGGGCAGAGGAAGCTGAGGCACAGTGGAACAAATACACATTGCTTAAGGATTGATTTTAATAGGTGTCCAGGGCCTAAATAATGCTTTGTAGTGGGGCCCAAGGGACTTCTCACCTAGAAAGTGTTTTGTGAAAGAAACTAAACCTTAGTTTCCCACACCTGTGCTAAGGTCCCCTAGACCATCTCTGTTTCTTCAGTATTTACTGATACTACTTTGTACAAGAGCACTGGAGGGGCATTTTCAAGTACATCTTGGTGTTTCTTGCAACAGTAACCCAGCATTTCTGTTCTGTCCTTTGCAAGCTTAGTAAAAAGTAGGTTTTGCCACAATAAATATCTTTGATTTTCAGCAAGGTAATGAATGAACATGGGAGTCAATATTCTCAAGTGCAAGGTCCCAAGTCACACCTGAGTTATGTATGTCCTGGGGATGAAAGCAGCACCATGTGACTGGAGGGTGTCTGAGTGTCCATCCACAAGGATTAAATTGGGGTGTGCTGTTTTACAGGCTCACAGGATGTCAGGGGTTGGAAGGGACCCAAAGAGCTCATCCAGTCCAACCCCCCTGCCAGAGCAGGACCAGACAATCTAGCTCAGGGCACACAGGAACACATCCAGACAGGCCTTGAAAGGCTCCAGAGAAGGAGACTCCACAACCTCTCTGGCAGCCTGTGCCAGTGCTCTGGTGTTCCTGGGGACACAGCTGTCACCTTAGGCACTCAGTGCTGTGTGTTGGGTGGTGAGGACCTGTTGTGCTCTCTGGTGGTGTAGGCACTGTCCTACCACAACATTTTTGAACTCTTCTTGTGTTGATTTTTTGCTTGTTTTTTTCTCTCTTCTAGTTACACCTTCTGTTCCAAAAAGCATCCAGAGGTCTGAGGCAGTGTCCCCAACAAAGGTATGGCTTAAAACCAGGTATGAGTGGAACAGGCTGGAGTTGTTGGGTATTCTACTGGAATGCTTACCCAGATATATCCCAGTTTGTTTTATTGGGAGGCTTTATTCCCAGAGGAAAGGTGGAAAGGTCTGAGGCAGAGACAAGGTGGAGAGACTGCTGTTTAACTCTCATGCAGGGTACAATAGAAGCTGGGATAAGGCAGAACCAAACAACATTCTGATGGACATTGCATCCCTCAGCAAGGGAGGGAGAGTGGCTGTGGATTGCCAGGTGTGCCTGTGTGTTGTCACTCACAGTGGATGTATGGCAGTGCTGTGAGGTTGCAGTGGCCACTGCTGTTGTGAGCAGCCAGCTCTGCGTTTCTGCTGACTTGGCCCTTCCAGGACACAGCTCTGCAGTGGGGCTGCTTGTGTCATCTCCTATCTCTTGGGGCTGTGACCTCAGCAGGCAGTCTGAGTGCCCTGAGCTCTATGTGATCCTACATTTCTTTTCCCAGCTGCACCCAGACTACCTCCCTGAGGAGAAGATTCAGGAGAAGGTGCGTGATATTGAGAAGCAGTTGGATGAGCTGGAACTGAAAGGAGTGGATCTGGAGAAGCAGCTGCGTGGCTGTGAGGGAGGTAAAGGAGCCTGAGAGCCAGCTCTCTTACACTGGGGAGGTGTGAGGCTCACATCCTATCCCTGGGCATTCTTGATTCCATTTCTGAGAGCTCACACTACACGTGAGATGCCAGGTTGCCAAAGGTACCTGCTGTATCAAGATAAAGCCCTGGGAAATTTGAACCCACTCTGGCTGCTCCCAAACCAATTGTTTGGGCAAGGCTTTGTGTTTATTTGGCTGAGAATCAGGGGTTTTTGGGAGGGGCAGGCTGCTATTGATCTGCCTTTTGGATCCTAAGCCAGACTGGCTGTCAAGGCTGGCTTGGGTTTTGCAGGGCTTAGTGGGTGCTTTTGGAATGGCAGCGCTGAGCCAGCCACGTGGAAGATGAGCTGAGTGCCCTGTGGCACAGTAACTGTGAGCAGCTTCTGTGAATCTGCAGGGGGTGATCTTTCCCTTGTGCCCAGGAGTACCAACAGTGAGCTCTTCCCACTTGAGGTTGCCTGTGGCTCGTATAAGTGGTCTTAGTCGTTGTGCATTTGAGCCAGGGAGTCTGAACTGATGCAGCTTCTGAAGGAGTCTTGCTTTTTTGTCTCCTTTGCAGATGAGTCTGAGGATGCCCTCATGGTGGATTGGTTCAAGCTGATCCATGAGAAACAGCTGCTGCTCAGACAGGAGTCAGAGCTGATGTACAAGTAAGTACAACCAGAAAGTCACTTGTCTGCTTGTGCGCTTCACCTGTGAGCAATAAGCAAGGAAGGAGAGGAGAGTGTCAGCCAAAAAAAGTAAAGTGTTAAGTGGTGGGATGAGGGAAGGCTGCAGGACCTTCTGGGAGAACTTCCTGAGGTATTAGCTGATGGCCCTTTGACCACTGATGAGCATCCAGGGTCTGTGGTGAATTTGTGGGGAGGGAAACCTTACAAACATGATGGAGGAAGATTTCTCCCAACTCACAGCCCTACCCAGGTGGTGGACACATCAGAGATGGGGCTTGAGCATGACAGGGGAAGGGTCCAGCCCTGGGACATGGAGGGGCAATAATTTGTCACTTCTGTGGTCACTTCCAGAATGAAACAGCAGAAGCTGGAGGAGCAGCAGTGGAACATTGAGACAGAGCTGCGAGACCTCATGAGCAAGCCAGGTAAGGAACAGCTGCATGAAGAGTCCTGCTAGCCTCTGTCTGCATAGAGCCCTCTTCTCTGCATGTCACACCTGGAATGTCCTTCAGATCTGAATGATGCTGCCAGGGATTCAGTTTCACTGTGGGGTATCTCCTCCCCGTGCTGTGAAGCTCTCAGTTGTAGACACCCTGTGACACCACACCCACCTGCACCTTCTGGAGGGCTGCAAGGTGTGCCCCTGAGCATGAGGATAATAAAACCAGGGTCTGTGAGAAGAACTTGTTGCAGCAGGCTGGAGACAATGGGGAGATGCTCCCCTATAGCTGTGACATGAGTTTCCTTTGTCTTGTGCAGAGGGACTGAAGACATCCAGGGAGAAGGAGCGAGAGAAGGAGCTGCTGGAGTCGTACCTGAACACAGTCAATGATCGCAACAGCATCGTGGAGTGCCTGGATGAGGACAGGCTCAGGTGAGGGCCCTCAGATGGCAGGAGATGAGCCAAGACCAGGGATGATTTCCACTGTACTTCCTCTACTGCCCAAGCTGTAGGGGTGGATGAATGGCTGTAATCCAGACTTCTGCTCCATGAGATGTGGGTGGTGACCTGTCACCAAGCATCTTGTCCTGAATGCTGCTGCCATTGCTTCCTTGGCAGCTGTTAGACACTGAGATCAGGACTGCAGCCATGTTCAATGCTCTTTCAAGCTAATGCTGCTCTGAGGACAAGGGCTCTAAAAATGTAGAAGGCAGAGGGAAGGGAGAGAGAAGCTGGAGATGGGAAAAATCGAGGCAGAAGAAGAGCTGCAGGGGAATTCTGGGAATATGAAGCTGGGAATGTGTTTGTCTGCTGCAGCAAGTGAAAGAACATCTGTAGCCAAGAGTTGGATGCTCCCCAGGTTGAAAGGAAGGCTGCCATGTCAAATATCTGGACTTGTGCCTTCTGTTTCTGAGAGCAGCCTCCATTTCTTGACCTGAGGGCACTGATTCCAGCTCCAGGAGCCTAGTGATTTCTGTATGATTTTGGCTCTGGCCTTGTCCAGGCCCAAGGAGACAGTAGTGTGTTTGTCCACAATGTCAGCAAGCATCTCTGCAGCACCAAGCTGCTGCTGTTTCAACCTTTATTCATCTGCTTGGGTGTGGTGGTGTCTCACAACTCAGTGAACTGGGAGGATTGAGGCCAGCTCAGGGAAGGGCCTCTGTGCTGCAATGCTGGACTGACACTGGAAATCCCCACACAGGGCTTTGCTTTCAAGGGAAACAGATCCAATCTGCTAATGTCTAGGACTTCTCAAGCTGGGTGGTTTTTTTTTTCCTGGAAGCTTCTCAGGGTGTGCTGTGTAGGTTGTTAATTTCTGACTGGGAGGTTAGCAGTAGTCTGCATGGTTCTCAGTACCCACCACCTTGTCATGAAATGCAGCAGAGTTTTCTAATGCCATTCTGTTCCGTTACAGAGAGCAAGAGGAGGATCAGATGTTGGCAGACATGATCCAGAAGTTGGGTAAGGGCCTCTTCCACTCTTACAGGGCAGCACTGAGTGGCACTGAGGCTGTGGGTCTCACCTGCTCTGTGCCTGTTCCTTCTGCTGCAGATGGATCTCTCGAGAGCCAGGAGAAGAAGAAAAACAAGTTCCGCTTGTCCAAAATATGGAAGCAAAAAAATAAGACTTAAAGCTCAGGAGTGATGTTCCTTTGCCCAGTGGCCCAGAGTGGTCCATGAAAGGTATGTTCCTTCCTCAGTACTGCTTTCCAGGATTCCTGCAGTACCACAATGAGGCTTTTCAGCTTCCTGAGATGGATGGAGACTGCAGGTTTGTGGACCAAAAGGACAGTGTGAATCGCCTCTGGCCCCAGCGATACTTTTCCTAGAAGATGAACTTCAAAGACTTTTTTTGGATCTAGCTCAGAGCTGGCTTCAGCCTCTCTGGCAGCTCAGGAGGGCAGAGTTCAATTTGCCCACCCACAGCTTGGGTTGCTGCAGTCCTGAGCATGTCACCCATGGTGCCCCACCTGTGTCAGCCAGGGCTGCAGCACAGCCACACTGCTCTGCAAAAGGACCTTTCTCCCTTCCCTCCTCCCTCTCTGTCTGTGCTGTGGCTCTTGGGCCAGGATCAGAGACACAGAAAGGGAGGTGTTGTGGGGCAGCAGCAATTAAGGGGCTCGCCCTTAGTACACCACTACCCCACAGCTAGGGGCAGGCAGGGAGCAGGACCCTCTCTCTATCTGTGGCGTGGGATGTCCTGGACCCAAAGCAGGTTCAGTAGTGCTCTGTTAGCAGACCTCCTTTTGGGAGTTGCTGTAGGCTGATTTCTCAGAACCATAAAGAGTTGCCCACTGTTTCATTCCCTCTGTGGGGGAGATTTGTAGCTTCCTTCTTTCTGACTGAACAGTGAAGCAGGGTCTGTGGCCCATCTTGATGAAAAATGAACAGAAGTCTTCTTTTAACAACCCGATGCTCTCTGGGAGCAGATGGGAATTTAAATGGGTTCACCTCACCCATGAATCTTCTGCATGGGACCTGAGCTTTCAGGTCCTGAGGCTCTGTCCCTGGGAAGCCAGCACCCTCAAGGGGTGCTGTGGTTCCGCTTGAGGAGACCAGGAGAGTATGAGCAGGTCCTGGGCTGTTGGCAGCGACTCTTTCTGCTCATCCTTCAGTCCAGTGACTGCAGCCATGCACCTCCCCAGTGTGGCAGCATCCTCTCTTTTCAGGCAGCATCTTCTCTTCCTAGGCAGCTGGGGAGCAGAGATGGAGACAGGCAGGGAAAACTCAGATCAATTCATGATGCTTCTAGCTCTTCTGTATGTTGACTTCTCTCCTCCTTCCAAGCCAGATACTTTGAGACTTCTGTGGGTCTTGTCTCCAGCAGGGCCTGGGATTTTGCCCAGAGGAGGTTTGCTGCCCGCTGTGCCCGGTGGCAGAGCAGAGGCGATGCATCCCTTACCCACGAGGTGGCAGTGGGACTCTCTGTCCCAGGCTGCATGCCCTGGGCAACACAGGGGCGTGCTCTCTGAGGTACCAAGTGCTCAAGGGGGGTCCTGGTGCCCAGAGTGTGCGGTGTGTGTACATGTGGTGGGACACCCTGTACCTGCATACACTTTTGTCCAATAAAGAATTGCTGGAGCAAAGATTTCAGAGTCCCAGTGCAAGTTTGGATGTGAGTTACTGGGTGGGGGCTGCCCTGATGATCCCTCTCTGGAGCTGAGTGGTAGCAGGAGCTTGGCATACCTGTGATGGAGAGGGCTTCCCAGAGCCTGCAGACCAGCTGCAGGTCCAGGGAAGGCAGCATCACCAAGAGGTTTCTCAGTGATTTCTTTTACTCATCAAACTCCCCTGGGTCTCAGGTAAGTCCATTTTCCTCCTTTCTTTAGCACCACACATCTCCAAGCCTTGTGAGATCTGAACCAAGGCAGCAGTGCAGGGGCAGATTTTGCTTTGCCACCGTTGGCATTGGTGAGATGAATGGGTGAATTGTGGTTTTGTCAGGTAAAACACTCATGGAAGTGCTGTCATCACACTCTCTGCTCCATGCTCTGGCCTGTGCTTGGCCAAAGGGGAAGATGAGTTGGTTTGGGGGGACATGCTGACCACAGGGCCTGGTGCACTGTGCCCTGCCATCCCAGTCTCCTTGTCAGGAAGCTCTTTCTTCAGGCTATGTGTAAACATGGGGGAACAGAAGATAGCCTCTCTTCCAGACCTGGGCATTGGCTGCAATCCCCCAGAAAGAAACCTGCCTGGGTGAGCTCCAGCTGAGAGGGAGGGAGCCAAAACCAACTCTGAAGGAGAGAAATACCCTTCCTAATGAGTGGTTCCCTCTCCTACAACTATCCCAGGCCATTCTCATCTTTTCAGGCTCAGATTCTTTACCCACAGAAGTTTAGTCTCTATGGCTTTGAAGGGGGACATCTTCCAAACTCCTTGGATCCTCCTCTCTTCAGGAAACAAAGGGCAGTTTAACCTTTTACCCACCTTAAAGGCAGGCAGGAGATGGCTCTATGCAAGAAGGTGATCACAAGGTGCATAGACAGCAGGGCCTGGGGCCTTGCAGTGGCAAGGAGAGCATGGTTTGACCTGCTGTAGTGTTTGCTTTCATGAGAAAGCCAACTGCTGCCAGAAATCAGGCACTCATTCCACCTCCTAGCTATAGGCTTACCTGCCTCCAAGAAGAGGTTTTGAAGGGAATGCTCTGCTGGTGTTTGAGAGGGTTACCATGGTTTAGGGCCTATGAAGCTCACCTGGAATTGCTCTATGGGTTTAAGAGGTTTTAAAGTGATCTCTAGATAGAGAAATATTGAGAATGGGAGTGGAGACAGGGCCCCAGCCTTCATCGCCACACTACCAGGCACAGGAGGCTATGGGCTGGCCTAGGCCTGACTTAGAGACTGACCTCAGTTATTTTCACACCAAAGATGAGCAGATAAATATGTGGAGTGGAGTAGTGATCCAAATGCATCCTTACCAGAGACCCAAATTCTTGTCCCTTGCTCATGGAGGGCTGTCCTACCAGCCAGGGTAGGGCCTACCAGTACAAAGGCCCTTACAGCCCACCACAGCCCCACAGCTCCTACACACCCAGACAGCTGCTGGTTGTGAACAGGAGGACAAGCCAGATTGTTCCTCCTTTCTCTACCTTGAATTTGGGACTCAAAGGATTTAAATTTCCACCACTCTCCTAATCCAAGGCTTGAAATGAGCCCTAGATGAACTAAGCTGCTGGCTAAGGTGGAGAAAGGGAATGGCTCTTTGGCTTTTTTCCAGCTGGCTGCTTTTGGCTGCGCTGATTCTCCTGCCTGACCCCTGTTTGCTCTCCTGGCACAAGCAGCTTTACTCACCCTGTGGAAGAGCTCCAGGAGGCAAAGCAGGAGGATTTGGCCTTAGGACTGAGTGGAGAGAGAGGTATTGGGGAATCAGCTCTTAGCTGCCTCTCCATAGTGGTCACTCCTGAGTAACTGGACAATTCAGACACCCTCCTGTAACTGAGAAGGAATGGAATTCCTCTCCTTCTCCACGGGAAAGGGCTGTTTGTGTTCTGCTCCAGCCCCAACTGACGCCAAGCCCCGAGGTCAGGCGAGCAGGGGGTTGACTGAGAGGATGCATGTGCATGTGGGTGTCTGCATTTCAGTGGTGACTGAGAGCTTAATTACTCTTCTAGGTCAGCTACTGCACTTCCAAAATGGTTTTAGGGGGGGCTGAGCTTCCTGCTCATTTCCTGATGCCTTCCAGTCGGGTTCATGGCCTTACCAGCTCCTGGATACCTGGAGTGCTGCCGCTGCTTTCTTTGTAGCTGAAGAGAAGCATCAGGAGCTGTATGGGGGGGTGGGGGCTGTGCACCCCTGAGCCTCTGCCACTAGGAAAGCTCTTGGGAGTCCTTCTGCAGGCTTAGGATGATGGGGAGGCTGCTGTCTGCTCCAGCACTTGAAGACTTGCAGCTGAAGCTGTGAGGAGGCAGTGTGTGTGTGTCTCTGCCGTTTTCTTTAATTACAATCTCGGAGGTAATTTCTGACGCATCATTAACAGTTCTGAGTAAACAAGGGGAATTCTCCAAATTATTCGCCATGAGCACAAAGGGAAATTGGCTTTCATCGTCTCCCACTTCATCCAAGGGAGAAGCTGCTCTGTAGTAGGCACAGAGAGGAAGGGAGTTTTGTGGCTGCCCTCAGCTGCCTCTAGTCAACTTGAGAGAGCAGCAACCCATCCACTCTATCCAGCTGACTGAGGCCAGTTCTGCCTGCAGCTTTTTGTCCCTGCTGCTGAGTTAAGCGCCTGGGACTCATTGTGGTTGTGACTGCAAATGCGAAGTGACTCTTGCTTTGGGTGCTGCTCTTGAGTGTTCACCACCTGGTTCAGGGTGGATGAATCGATGCCTGAGCTGCTCAAGAGACAGGACAGACAAAAAGCATCCTCTAGGCTGTGTCTCGGTGTGGAAGGTGGCACCTTGGTCCATGGCTGTTGGGTTGAGGCCAGTGCAGGGTTCAGAAGGAGAGGAAGAAGTGGTGATATGAAGGGACATGGGGCTTGAGAAACAGGGTTTGGTCCAAAGAGAGAAGTCAAAGGGATGTTGGTGGGGAAGAACAATCCCATGGATCAGTATAGGTTGGGGACTGACCTGCTGGAGAACAGTGAAGAGGAGAAGGACATGGGAGTCCTGGTGGATGGCAGGATGGCCATGAGCCAGCAGTGTGCTCTTGTGACCAGGAAGGCCAATGCCTTTCTGAGGTGTAGAAGGGCTATGGTTAGTAGGTAGAGGGAGGTTCTCCTTCCCCTCTACTCTGCCCTGGTGAGGCCTCATCTGGAGTGTTGTCTCCAGTTCTGCCCCAGCTCAAGAAGGACAGGAGCTGCTTGAAAGAGCCCAGCACAGAGCCACAGAAATGATTAAGGAAGTTGAACATCTTCCTTCTGAGGAGAGCCTGAGGGAGATGGAGCTTGGGGAGGAGGAGACTGAGAGGTGAGCTCATTTGTGTTTATAAATATGTAAGGGGTGAGTGCCAGGAGGATGGAGCCAGGCTCTTCTCAGTCCACAGGACAAGGAGCAATGGGTGGAAGCTGAGGCACAGGAGGTTCTATGTGAACCTGAGAAGGATTTTTTTTTCCCTGTGAGCATGACAGAGCACTGGAACAGGCTGCCCAGTGAGGTTGTGGAGTCTCCCTCTCTGGAGATAGTCAAGAATCGTCTGGGTGCATTCCAGTGTGAACTGCTGTAGGTGATCCTGCTCTGGCAGGGGGGCTGGACCAGATGAGCTTTGGAGGTCCTTTCCAGCCCCTGACAGTCTATGATTCTATGGTGCACCCTGTTAGAGCAGCAAATACACCTAGCAGCTAGAGTGGGAGAAGCTTGCTGAAGGTCACCTCTTTGGTAGACATCCTTGAGAGGGCATTCCAGCCTAGTGCAGGCCTTGAGGAGAAGGGGCTGTGTTAGATGGGTGGCACATGTAGCTCAGCCGAGTCAGCTGCACCCACCTGAGCACCCACCTGAGCACCCACCCCGTGTGCCGCCCTGACAGCATCTTCGGGCAGGCTCCGGCGCGGCACTGCTGTGTCTGCGGCAGCAAGCAGGGGAGCGGAGGTTATTGATATTCACGCTGCAGCTCTGCCAGCCGTGACTCTGTTATCTGCCATGCATGAGCATCGTTTGAATGCCGAGCTGGTCGTGACTATTCTTCCGCGTGAAACCAGGGATTTGCTGTGGGATGGGAGCCCTCCCTCCGGCTGTCAGTCAGGAGGGGTTTCCTTTTCCTGTCTCGGTGGAAGCCGCGTCCCCAGCAAGGTGAGACAGTGGACACTTTTTCTCTTGTTAATATCCATGTCTAATCTCCTCTCAGAGGGGCCCTTTGTCCTAGACGGTAGCCAAGATGAGTAATTCAGGGATAGATGAGACGCTATAATTGGTTTGTGACAAATTAAAACATTTTTCCTTCGGAGCTGAGAGCGGGACTGTGGTCTGGAGCTGTCAAGCGTCACAGGGGAGGGCGATTTTCGGAGTAAGCGCATTGCAAATTGGCTCCAGATACGCCTTGGAGTCTGAAATTAAACTCCAGCTGATGACTTTTCTCGGCTGGGGTTTTATTTTAGGAGGGGGGACACAAAGGGAAGACGCTGCAGGGAGGGACAGCCTGGGCTGTAAAAGGAACGTGAGTTTGGGTTTTTTTTTGGCATCGTGCTGTGAGCTGGGGACCAGAGCAAGCCATGGTGGAGATGCTGGGGAGCACCAAGAGGTGTGATGGGAGCCCATCGCTGCCTGCCTTTCCTTCACACTGTTCTCAGTGGTTCCTCCATTGCATCCCATCAAGGAAAGGCCATGACTTAAAGCTGCAGCTCACACCATCTCTTCCCTTGGTTGTGAGTGGTTGCTGAGTACAGAACCTTCTCAGGAGCTGCAGTGTGGTCCTCACCCTGCAGTTTTCCACAGTCACTCACCTCCACCTGGAGAGCAGGGCACCAGCTAAAAGTCAGGAACAAAGAGATGGTCAGGACAGACAGTTTGTTGAAGTGCTTGGTTTGACCCCAAGGTGGTTTTGAGCTGGTTTTAGCAAAGGGATGGAGTTGGGAGGAAAACCACTTCCTGGTGCAACTGCTCAGCGCTGCGTAGTGGAGAGTGGTATAGCAATGCCATCAGAACATGCAAAGCCCAAAAGCTGTCAGCAGGTTGTAAGATTTCAGTCCCTGGAGGTGTTGAATGAGGAGAGGAAGAGGAGATCTGGGCATCTAGATATGATGAGTATAACTAGCAAACCGTGGTGGCAGGGTGATGGGAGTTGGGGAACCTGGGAGGAAAGATCACAGGATCTAGTTTAGCAATGGAAAGTGCAGAGATGCAGCAAATCCTGAAAGGCAGGATCAGATGGTGAGCTGTGACTGGTGTCACTGGCATTAAGACGTTAGCTAATCCGATTTAAGGGGATAAGCCCAGGAAAAACTGTGGAGACCTAAATTGGAGCTTGTCACTCTCCTGTGGAAAGCAGAAGTGTGGAGGAGGTGGAGGCAGAGGAGGATGTGCTGCAAAAGCCGTGGTTGGTCAGAAACAGGGCAGCTAGAGGAGGGCTGTGAGGATGAAAGGTCAGGTGGTGTTGGGTAGGAGTCCCCAAGAGCTGCATGGAGTAGAGAAACGATTCGCTGTGACAAGGAGAGGTGATGGGACAACCTCTGTGAGGGGTGGCCAGGGCAGAAGGTGATCTAGGGAGTGTGGGAGGGGAATGGATGGGAGAACTGAGGGGAAGGCTGCTTAAACAGGGATGCCTGTGCCTTAGCACAGGGAGGGCTGTGCCGCATTTCAGAATTCACACTTCTTACCCTAAGTGTGATGTCATTGCAACAGAACAGCAAAAGGACAGATCAAGTTCAATTGTCTGGCTGGTGAGGGTGCAATAAACACTTGGCTGTGTAGTTTTGATTGGTACTGCTGGATCTATTTCAAACAGAAGATTGGGAAGGCACTGACAGTTTGTAACTGGAAAGTACAATGTCTGGAAGAAATCACAGATCTAGCTCCAGTTCCATATGTAACTTCCCTTGTTGCAGTTTGTCCAGGAGCCTTCTGGGCTGCACAATCTCTCACCTAATAGCTGACCTGGAGCCCATCCTATTGGTGAAACTGGTAAGGTAGCAGCAAATCTATGGGAACCCAACGATTATGGTCTGGGAAGCTTATGTGATGCATATCAAAGCCAGTGTGTGAAGTGCCTAAGTGTGATGTAGGTCTGGCACTAAAGTGATAAGAGTCATATCAGGGGAATAACTTAATTAACTGGTCTTGATCAAAGAACTATATGAATTCAATAGCCCAGTTTCCAGCACTAAATGAGGAAGTTTAGAGAAACTGCACTTGATGCAATTATCAATTTTCCCGTCCGAGGAGCTTTGAAGTGGCATTAAGAAGGGACAGTCTGTTGTTCCATTTAGGACAACTTTCTCTCTCCAGTGCTCAGGAGGCAGAAGGGCTCCCTCTGCTTTCCAAGTGCTCGTTTGAAATGGTCTGGAGCACAATAAACACTGGATGCCAAGGGGAACAGCCTCCCTGCTTTCACAAGTTAATTGTTTCAGATGGTGTAAATCAGGAACTGTCCTTTCCCTGCCAGTCAGAAAAGAAGTTCTTAAGTTTCTCTGTAGCTTTCATTTTGCTCTGGATTGTTGAGGGGAAGTGGCCCCAGCTAACTTCCAATGGTCCTGGACCTTTTGCCCTGTCTTCCCAGCTGCATGGTGTTCAAATATGATGCTGGGTATGAAAACAAATGGGGAGTTAGCCTGTAGAAGGCTTTCTGGAAGTCTTTAAAATACCACGTGTTATGTGAGTTTATCCACTTTGGATGTGTCTGTATGTACCAAGTGATGGTGTCTGTCCCACAAGTTGGATTTCTGTGCTGAATGACCCTTTGGGCCAAAGGGAGAGGGAAGGATCAGGTCAGCATGAAGCATGGTGGTCCAGATTTGGGCATTTTGTCCAGATGATATCTTCTAGGCGAGTTCCTCAGCTGTTGACTCACACAGGTACTGAAGTTGGGTTTGCCTCTTGATTGACCAGTGCCTGTCAAGCATTGACACAGTCTCTGGAAGATATACACAAAGGTGTCCTGCCCAAACTCACTCAAGGATGTGGATTTTCCCCTGCTAGGCAACTGCTGCATCCAGATGTGGCTGCAGGGTGGGAGGACGCGCAGGTGCTCTGCAGAGTGAGAATATCCCAATCCCTTACTTGGAATTCACTCCTTACCAGTGATGAGGTTCATGCTGAAAGGTGATATGTGAGAGCAGAAGATGTCCTCTGCCAAAGGGGCATCAACTCATGGCTCACATCAAAGGACAAACATTCCCAGAACACAGTTATATCAAGTCTAATATCTCTTTATTTTGTCAATGGTTGTAAAAATTAATAGAAGTAAATGCTGAAACATCCTGAGGAATAGCAGTGAAAGGTCTCTTTTGCAGAGGGGTAGGGTTTTAATGGCCTTTCTGAGCAAAATCTGGCCTGTGTATTTGGGCCAGAACTAAACGTGGTGTCAGGGCTAGTCAACAAGATACTTGGCTGATGAAATCCACCCTATTATGGAAGCTGAGGTTCAGCCTTCTGCACAACCTCACAGCTCTTTGAAAGGAGATGGGGAGGTGAGCAGCCCTGCACCACACTCTGTGCCATGGCTTGTGCCTTCCTCCATCTGCTGGTGGCTTCTCTCAGGTCCTTTGTGTCCAGCTATCATCTTCTGCTTAGGTAGGGTCAGTGCAGAAGATGGTTCCTTTCTCCATGGCTACCATGGCAGACCTCAACCAGGCCTTCCAGGCAGGCAACCAATGCATTTGGATATGCCTCCTGGAAAAGTATACCTAAATCTCATTCATCCATCGGTGACAGTGACCGGAGAAAAACCCTACTGCTTCTAGCTGCTGCCACCTATGCACAGACAGCCCCACTCTTCTCCATCCCCTGGGCACTGTGTCCTCCCCACTGGTGACTGTCTCATTCCCAAGGCAGGGAGAACTGGGCATGTGTTGTGTCTGCCAAGTATGATGTGAGGCTGCTGTGAAAAGCAGAGAAGCCTCAGAAGGCCCTTGGGAAGTCAAGGATTAATTCAATTTCCTTACGACTCCAGGACTTCCCGCTGCAGAACACAGATGGGCTTTGCTTTTGCTCTGTGAAACGAGGTGATTCCTCTCCCTGGGCAGAAAGAGGGAATGATTTCCAATGACAGCAAGCCCAAGGTCCACTTGCTTGGGTCTTCCCTAGAACAGGACAAAGCAGTGGAGGTGGGATGATTGGCGCTCTGAGTCGCACCGCTGGTTTTTGCCTCCAGGAGAGGGAAGGGAGCTGGGTGCTGGTAGCTGGGAGGCGAAGCTGCAGCTGGCCACGCCAGCTCTGAGCAGCGAGGGCAATTAGAGATCAGAAGAGCTGGGGTGGCTTCGTCACATTTCCCTGCTGCCGTTCTGGAGGTGATAATATAATTCATATCAGAAGAGTTAGTGGGCTGAAAATGAATTGGAGAAATCAATCCAGAGGGTATAAATGAATTAGCATGTAAATGAGGACACTTGCTCTACATAGTTTAATATTGCCTGCAGCTGTAAATAATTCCAGGGATGGAATCAAAAGCCGCAAACAACTTCATTTTTGTGCTCCTCCCCCGTCCGGGAGTACCTGCAGCTATGACCGACCCACCCTTGCAGAATCATCGTATTGCAAGGGAATTAAAGGAGATGAGATGTAGGCACAGGGGTTTTTTTTCCCCCTGATTGGCCATTATTTACATGACTGCTGCTCCTGGTTTGGTGCACCGAGGTGCTGTTTGTGCATGCACGCTGCGGTCTGAGCGCGGGGAAGGGGGAGGTGGGCACCGGCTCACGGTGAGATCTCACGCAGTGCACCACGAGTCAGCCCGGGCACCCTGTGGTAGGTTGGCATGTGTGTGAAATAGCAATTTCTCACCAACATCTGCAGTGTGAAAGGCCTTAGTTAGGGTGGAGGACTTACCTCTCCTGGGGTGTCTAAAGGTGGGAGGGGTGGCTGCTTGGAGAGTAGGAGCCAGCTGCTGGGAGCGGCTGCTTCAATAAAAGGGTGCTTGGAGGTACCTGGAGAGATGGCATTTCCAGGAGAGAAGGAAAGCCTTTTGCACTAGAAGGACTGTGGGACTTTGCCTGCTCTGTGTGGTCCAGAAAACTGGCAGAGGTGTGGAGATGGGCCATTAGAGTGGGGAAGGTGTTGGAAAGCCCCTTCATGAAAGGCGACTAAACAGGCGTAGCTTATTTAGCCTAACAAAATGAAGGCTGAGATGTGATTGCGCAGGCAGATAAACGCAAGGGAGGGAGAGGAGCTAGTTAAACTAAAGGCCAGTGCTGATACCAGAACATGCAGATACAAACTAGTCATGAATAAATTTCAGAGGGAAATGAGATGGAAGTGTCTGAGCACCAGAGCAGAGACTATGGACGAGCAGTGGAGAGTCCACACAACCAGGCTGCTCTTGCGCTGGTGTTTGACTGTAAAATAGGATTATAGGAGCAAGTCCCTCGAGATCAGGCAACTGAGGTTTGTGATCCTGGAAGTCCTGCCCGTTGCCAAAAAGCCCCTTTAATATTCTGGCAGGGGAAGGATGCAGATCTGAGGAGGGCATATGTCTTATTGAGTGACTCCAGGAGCAGTTGTTGAGAGCTTTTTTGGAGTGGTGCTGATGACAGGAGGTTAAAGATGATCCTCGACAGCCTTTTATCAGTGCTTCCCTCTTGTTTTTGACACTGACGGATCACTGAGTTCCCTCTCTCATCAGGTTGGAGTTTCAGGTTCTGCACTAACTAGATCTCCCAGGTGGACTGGAAACACTGATTAAGATGGATAGAGTGAAAGCAAGTCCATTAAATTGTTAATAAAGAATATTACACACATACCTTAATCTGCAGCTAGCCTGACACTTTATAAAAGTACATTAGGATATAATCCAATTGAAGCCACAATATCGAGAACATCTTATCTCATCACAAATTGAAATTATATCATATTCCTCATTTCTTAAATTAAAAAGCTAAAACCTTTTAGTTTGCTCTCATATGCTTGTGTAAAACTTAATCAGTGGTTTTAACAACATTATTTTTCAATATGGGCCATTTCTCCTCTCATTTATTTACAAGAGAGAACTTCCTGGTAGGAGAAGTGATTCAATTTGCAGGAGGATACATCAAGCACTTAAGGATTTTGTAGGGATTGATTGATTATTTATCGTGTTATCTTGCCTGGAGACGTCTGATATGCCTCTGCTTTTGCTATCTCTGGTTCCACCTGATGCTCTTCCTTTGCGTCTCGCTCCCCTCCAGTGCTAAAGGGCACTCTTCCCGCATGCTTGTGCCTGCATGAGTGTGTTGGAGGAAAAGAGGGTCATGGAAGGCAAGGCTGAGGCTGTCTCTGTTGGGAGGAAGATGCTGGACTGGGCAGATATGAGAGATTCATTTCACTGGGAGCTAGCACAGAGGTAAGAAAGGTTAAAGGCTGGTTTGAAATTCTGCTGGATTTTCCCTGTAGGCTGCCTCGTAGCTCAGACGTAGATCTCCAAGTGTGTCAAATGTGTCCTTCCTCACACAGAAGGAACCGTGACACTGAGAGGCCGTATGGTTTGCTGGAAGTCCCCCCCACCCAGGAGCAAAGAAACAGCCTAGAAGGGCTATCAGCCCTGGTTAATAGCTGGTCACCTTGGGACACTCTTCTCAGAGTCACTGTCAACCCCTTCAAGTTGCCTGGTGAAGCGCCAGGTGATGCCAGGGTGCCTCTGCAAGGCAGCTGAGCTGTGTCAGTCATGTACAGCCAATGGCTTGCCCTGGGCTCTTTGCAAAGTCACTGTTGTCCCTATACCCGTAATGAACTTGATTGGGGTGTGCAGAGCAGGGGGCCACCTCCTCAGCCTTAAAGGAAACTGCTCTGGTAGCAGTAGGCTCAAATGGAGGGGGATGCTTATTCCCTCCCACTGTCTCACAGTGGCAGGGCAGTCAGTTACCATTGACACATCCTCCTCGGGTGTGTCAAGGTCTCAAGCCCAAGGGCTGAGGCCAGAGGTCTCCATCTGAGGAGGGAGGACCCTCAGGAGCCATTCAAGGGGGCTGTGGCTTCAACTTTGTCTTGAACATGGGCTGCTCTTTGGCACTGGGGTATCGGTGGGTGAAGGAAGGATGCTGCCATGGAGGGTCTTGGCCTCACATCTCTGGTGGGCCTTTGGGATGTCTGACACAGCAAGAAAGAAAACTTTCTTAATTTTAAGTAAGATAACAACAACACCAGGGACTCCATCCAAACTTTCAACTGCTTGGACTGTGGTTGTCTTTCTGGCAGGGGGAGGAATGGGGAACAAGGATATTTCAGGTTTACTCTTTTTGCTGCTGCAGATTTTGGCAGATTGCTCTCCCTGCCATAGTTTTTCCTGAGCAGTTTGAGATCATATGGTTTTATTCTTTTATGAGTATTGGAGTGCAGGAATCGCTCTCTTCTGGTGAAAATAAATACAGAAATCCTGAAGCATGAGTCCAAAGAGAGATGAGCCTGAGAAAAAGCACCACGCTGGAAGAGGGAGTACCTTTGGTTTGTCTCATTTTCCTTTGCTTTATGGGCTTTTAGGGTTCCTGTTGTAAGGTTTTGTGTTGGTTTTGGCTAGGATACAATTAGTTTTCTCATGGGGCTGTAGTTTGGGTTTGTACTGAAAACACTGTTGATAACACAGAGCTGTTTTAGCTGCTGCTGAGCAGTGCTTACACACAGCCAAGGCCTTTTCTGCTCCTCAACCCCTCCCACCAGCGAGTGGGCTGAGGGTGCACAAGAAGCTGGGAGGGGACACAAGTGGGAGAGGTGACTCCAGCTGAGCAAAGGGATATCCCCTAGCCTGTGACATCATGCTCAATATATGAAACTGGGGGAAGAAGAAGAAAGGAGGGAGCATTTGGAGTGATGGCATTTGTGTTCCCAAATAAGCACTGTGTGATGGAGCCCTGCTCTCCTGGGGATGGCTGAACACCTGCCTGCTGATGGCAAGTGCTGTGTGAATTCCTTGTTTGGCTTTGTTGGTGTATGCAGCTTTTGTTTTACCAATTAAAACTGCCTTTATCCCAGCCTCTGAGTTTTCTCTCTCACTCTTCTGTTTCTCTCCCCCCGTCACACTGTGGGGGCAGCAAGTGAGTGGCTGTGCGGGGCTGAGCTGCTGGCTGGGGGTTAAACCACAACAGGATTGCACCAAGATCCCAAACTAGAGAGATTTAAAAAACTGAAAACACAACCCCCTGACTCCAGGAGCTCAGACTCCAATATCAACGCGTACCTCAGGATGCCCTTGCGAGCGCTGATGGAGCAGCTGACTCGGTGAGTGCGGAGGTGAACGACTCCAGAACCCTGCAGGGCCTCGCGCTCCGGATTTGCTGAACCCAGTGGAATAAATTTCTCTCTAGGATGATCCATGAGCACAGGCTCCTGCAGGATCAGGGCCAAGGTTTGCAAAGCGCTGTTGAGATGCTCAGATGAAAGGGACTACAGAAGCACAAAGTATTACTTTTTCATGATTACTGCAATTGCCATCCTTGGGGCTGTCCAAACGTTGTTGTTCCAAGTGCAAATAATAAAAAACCTTTTTGGCACATTGCTTTTTTTTTTTTTTTTTTTTTTTTTTTTTTTTTTTTTTTTTTTTTGCTTTGTGATAAGTAGAAATGCAGGAGGGGGAAAAAACCAAAAAAACAAACCAACCAACACAACAGTGAGAGAAGGAAAGCAGTCCCTATGCAATTTGTTACACATCTCATATGTCTCTGACTGCTAGCTGCAGAGATATTTAGAGGGAGTATTTAGCCAACCCAGTGCACAGCTTCTGGAGTGCTGGCTTCTGCTTTGGTCCATGCTTGGTTGAACTTCTACAGCAGCTTTATGTTGTTGTGGTTATTTTTTTTGACACAGCATTTCAGGAGAGGCTTTGATTCTGGAGGATGCCAACTGTGCTGAGTGGGGCTAAGATGATTAATCAAATTATTTGAATGGTGCCCGCCAGAACTGGGAAGTGACCAGTCTCCATCCTAATCTCTGGATTGAGTTGTCAAGCCAGTCTCCAGCTTGGAGCACTGAGCTCGCCAGGAAGCAGAGGGTGGAAAGAAATCTCCGGCAGCAAACAGCCTGGCAGGGCTATCCATGACAGAAAGGGATGCTGGCCCTCAGGGGTTCTGGAGTGGTGCTGCTGGGTGGGATGGCTGAGGCTGTGGGACCTTTGCGCATCAGGAGGGCCAGATAAAGCTTCTCCAGGCATGGCTCTGCCTCAAGCTGCCCTCCTCAAACCAGGCTGTGGGGAGCAAGGGGGAATAGATCATTTGTGCTGTCCTCCTGCAGCTCTTGACTGGCCACAGCGAATCAGCTGCTCAGCTCCCACCTTGACTTTAGGTCTTTTACAGGGAAGGATGGAGGAACAAGCAGGCTGGCATGGACGAGAAATAAGCACATTTTTAACTTGGTGCCAGTGTCAGGTGCTTCAAGGAGCTGAGCTTTGGTTGAAGTCTTGCAGTGGATGACAGCTTAGGATAGACAGTGTGGGACTGCACTGATGAGGCTGGCAGAGGGTTCTGCAAGATGAGAAACATGGCAAGGAGCAGGGACTTGGCTTCAACAATGCACTTCTCTCTTAGGGACCAGATGAGTCCATTGCCTATCTGATGTTGCTTTCAGTAAGTGTTTGGATTTATCCACAGTTAAAGATGAAGCCAGAGCACCCAAGAAGGATGTGTGCTGCAGCAGCCATAGCACAGGACAGCCAGGGCTGGGGTGAATATTACAGGGTTAAGGGGAAAGCCATCTACATGGGGTCGAGAGACCTCCTGCTGCCCTCCTTCCCCTGCCTATCCCTGCAGGCAGATGGGCTTTCCTCAAAGCCAGGGCGAGCACTTGGCACTGCTCTGCAGGGAATCGCAGGGTCTTGACTCTGCTCTCCAGCTGGCTGTGTGACACTGCTCGTGTCTCCGTATGATGCCCAGAGCATGCTGACATGCCCTTTGCAGCATGAGCTGACAGCACCTGGGGCGTTTCACAGACACATTCCTGAGTGGCCTGCCCTAGGTGATCCTGCTTTGGCAGGGAGGTGGGACTCAATGATCACCAGAGGTCCCTTCCAAACCCCACCATTCTATGATTCTGTTATTCCATGGATCGACAACCTGAGCATCCTCACTAACTGCCCTCCCTAGCATGCTCAGTCCCATGTTCCTACCCACTACTCAGTTAATCATAGAATCAGTCAGGGTTGGAAAGGACCACAAGGATCATCCAGTTCCACCCCCCTGCCATGGGCAGGGACACCTCACACTAGATCAGGCTGTCCAGAGCCTCATCCAGCCTGGCCTTAAACACCTCCAGGGATGAGGCTTCCACGGTTACCTTGGGCAACCTGTTCCAGGGTCTCACCACCCTCATGGTGAAGAGCTTCTTCCTGACATCCAGTCTGAATCTACCCATTTCTAGCCTTGTTCTGTTCCCCCTAGTCCTGTCAGTACCTGACAGCCTAAAAAATCCTTCCCCAGGATCACAGGCTCACAGGATGTCAGGGGTTGGAAGGGACCCAAAGAGATCATCCAGTCCAACCTCCCTGCCAGAGCAGGATCAGACAATCTAGCACAGGCCACACTAGAACACATCCAGACAGGGCTGGAAAGGCTCCAGACAAGGAGAC
>VWZE01007084.1:219999-247100 GCA_013396675.1 Eubucco bourcierii | reverse complement strand
GGGAGAGCTCTTGGCTCTGGTGGAGGGAGGGGAAGGAGCACGGCTCCCCAAACCAGATGGCTTGGATGCTGAATTATTAAATTATGAATATTAATACAAATCAGACACGGAAGAGGTAATAATTTTGCTGCCCTACAGAAATAATTAACATAATTTTGATAAATTACATGATAAGAGAATCTCAAAATTGAGGTAGATTTATCTTAATTAATATCTTGGACTTGCTCCGAAAGGTAAATTGTTCCACTGGGGACCAGGGAAGGGTGAAGAAGGGGCCCCTGGCTCCATAAGCTGGACCCTTCCTGGTGTTAGCACAGAGGGGGGACAGGGCAGCCCCACCAGGCTGCTCTCCAGCCCTGGCTCAGCTGCACAGAGGGCAGCAGTGCCAGGGTTATTCCCACCCCCATGGGGACTTGGAGTGGCTCCTTTTAAGTTGCACGGGTCAGTTAGGAGAGCAGAGCTTCGAGCTGGTCTCCAAACTCCCATTTATCCAGTGCTACCCTGGGCTAGGCTCTGATGGGCGTTTTGCCCTCTCTTTCCATGGAGGGAGTGCTGAGCATGCCCCAAAGAGCCCATGGGATAAATGGCTTCAACAGGAACTGTTCTTGAGTGCCTCTTGACTTCACTTCAGGCCCCTCTGCTTGGATGTGTGCATTGTGACACACCTGCCTCTGATATTCACCCACCCATGCTGCTGCAGCGGGCACAGGAAGGTGTGTAGTGGCTCTGCTTTCACAGTTCATGCAGTAATGTGGGCGTCTTCTCCTGCTTGTGCCTAGCCAAGGGGTGAGCGTGCAAGTTTTCCTCCTGTGCTTTATGTGCACACATGGTTTTTATCCTTCCTTTTACCTCTAGCACCTTCATCCACATGCTGGAGATAAGTGTACTGCACAAGTGGGTGAGAACTCTTTGCCAGGGCCTGCAGAGCAGTGTCCATGCTGCACATCTCTGCTGACTCGAAGGGACCAGGGCAGGGCTGGATCCCAAGCAGGCAGAGATGCACCAGGCAGGTCCAGTGTCTTTATTTGCTGCTGGTGAACACCAAGAGCTGTATGTGGCTGAACCAAAGTCAGTGTGGACATCTCAGGGTGGTGGTTAGCTTGGGAGGAGGACATTCATTTATCTAGAGATTAGCTTCACCACTCATGATCGTGGCATGGGGCTGCTTTGCTACTGCTCCATATTGTTTCCCTTCAGCTTGTTTGACTTCAGAGAAGCCTGTGTCCCTCTCCTAGTGTGGGAGTGGTGAATGGGCAGTGCCCTTCCCCTTTGCCAAGCAGTGGTTATTGCCAGAGTCTTTACCTTGGTGCTGCTGCTGATTATCAGCTCAGCCCGCAAAGGTGCGGATCTGCCCCCAGAGGGTGTATGCATGGGGTGTGCAAATTGCTTTTTCTTGCCTTGAATTTTGCACTCAGATCCCGAAGTTGTTCGGGAGAGAACAGCCTCATATCTTCAGCAGAGTAGCTACCAGAGCAGGCTGGGAAGTGGTGACTTAACCCCTGCAGCAGCAGCAGGCATCCCCCAGGCACAGGCATTTCATATGGTGGTGTGAGTATGTGGGTGGAGATCATCGACAGCTTGTGGCATCAAAGCTGCAACACAAATTTCAGGGTTAATTGCAAGATGAAAGGAAATTATGCTTGACTCTGACATTTTTGCAATACCAGTTGAAGCAGTCTAGGAGAAGATGCTATGTGCACGTGGATGGTGCCCGTTTAACTGTCTGGAGCAGCAGTTCCACTGCAGTTACATTTCAAGGATGTTTGTGCTGAAAAGGCTTACAGCTTGGTTACTTGATGTATTACTGACACGGGTGAGCAGGAGAAGTGTGAGGAGCAGCCAGGAGAGGCTGCTCTCAGGAGGCTTTGGTCTTGGTCTGGAGCTCAAGAGGTTTTTAGATTCACATCCATGCGTTTGCCAGCTTAATTGGCAAAAGCTTTAATTTTTTTCAGAAGGGTTAGAAATCTTGTTGATCTGTTCCCACTGGCAGGATTTAAAGCCTCAAACACTTTTCCTTTTCAAAGAGCTGTACAAATGTTAACTAATACAGCCCCAGTTAAGAATAATCTCTAGATGGGGAAACAGAGTCATGAGTCCCTTAGCCTGAAAGAGGGAGTTGCTGGATCCCTGGCTCATCCAGAAGGCACTGTCATCTCTGCCAAGCCTTCCCTCCTCTACCCAGCACCCTGGCCTTACCACTCTAAAACCAAGCTGCAGTCCATGGGTTTTGGCTGGGTAAAAAATAATGGTAAGAAAAAACACTGACTGCCATAACACCAAGGCACAATCTGGAAGCAGAGACTTGTCATGATGTGGCAGCAGTGGTGCATCCTGGTGAGACCAGAGATGATGCCCCACATAATGAGGGAAATTCTTGGGGCACACTTGATGATCTTTGAGGTCTCTTCCAGCCTTGGTGATACTGTGATACAAGCAGCTATAGGAACCAGTATTAAGAGTATCATTCATGGTAAATATGCAACAGGAGAGCCTTTGCCTTGCTAGGAGCTTCTAAATACAGACTGAGTGTTGCAGCCACAGGTTAAGCTTTTTTAGGGTGAGTCAATGCTGTTATGGACCATGCTGGCCAGGACCCACAGTGGGCACCCTGACACCCTTTCTGCTCTCAACCCACTTTGTGGTAGAAGAGGAAAGTTTACCTTGGGGTTCCCTCTTGCATGGATTCCATCTGATGGTCCTTGTGGCTGGAGCTGTCAGCAGCTTTGCCAGCAAGTAAGGGTGTGAAGCCACATGTCTGGACAGTGCTGGAGATCCTGCTAAAACAATGGCACCCTGCTGAGTGGCACCTAACGTGGCTCTGTTCCAATCACCACCTCAGCTGGGTCCTGCTGGGGCTTGGCCACGTTCACCTTCCCTGCACACGTACTGATGGGTGGCCAGCTCCCTCAGGGTGGATGCACCTTTGGTTCTCTACACACACTTCTAGACATTCTCCTTGCTACAGCAGGTTGGAGCAGCCAGGGTGTTGCAGGGAGACCTTGTGTGCATCACACCACATGCCCCCAGAAGTGGTTTCTGACTGGCAAGCC
Source organism: Eubucco bourcierii (assembly GCA_013396675.1). Classification (NCBI taxonomy): domain Eukaryota; kingdom Metazoa; phylum Chordata; class Aves; order Piciformes; family Ramphastidae; genus Eubucco; species Eubucco bourcierii. The sequence continues at coordinate 244,050 of VWZE01007084.1, read as the reverse complement.
TCATGCTGTGTGTAGATGTATGCATGCACACACAGATGGACGGCTGGATGGGCACCAATGCCCGCTGCATCCAACGATTCAATTTGAGTCCAACCTTAACCCCTTCACTGCTGCAGAAGGCATGTCATTGGGAGTATTGTGCCCAGTTCTGGGCCTCTCCAGCTCAAGAAAGACAGGGAGCTGCTTGAGAGAGTCCAGTGCAGAGCCACAAAGATGATTAAGGAAGTTGAACATCTTCCTTCTGAGGAGAGCCTGAGGGAGATGGGGCTTGGAGCTTGGAGAGGAGGAGACTGAGAGGTGACCTCATTCATATTGATAAATATGTAATGGGTGAGTGCCAGGAGGATGGAGCCAGGCTCTTCTCAGTGATGTCCAGTGACAGGACAAGGGGCAATGGGTGCAAGTTGAGGCATAGGAGGTTCCATGTGAACCTGAGGAGGAATATTTTCCCTGTGAGGGTGACAGAGCACTGGAACAGGCTGCCCAGGGTAGTTGTTGAGTCTCCCTTTCTGGAGATATTCAAGGACCATCTGGATGCATTCCAGTATGATCTGCTCTGGGTGGTCCTGCTCTGGCAGCAGGGGGCTGGATCAGATGATCTTTGGAGATCACTTCCAGCCCCTGACAGTCTATGATTCTATGATTCTCTGTCCTAGGGCTCAGTCCTGTTAGAAAAGGAGACACATGCTGCTGGTGGCACTTCCAGTGGAGTTGTTGAGCTGGGAAGGATGTGGCTGGCCACAAACCAAATTGTCCAGCTGTGTCTGAGGCAAGAGGTGGAGAAAGGAAAATGAAGCCCAGTGTAATGTGGGATACAAATGAGGGATTTTTGAAGGTCTGGGTGAAGGAGGGATACAAATGAGGGATTTTTGAAGGTCTGAGTGGAAGGAGGGCTGGATGGAGAATGGGGCTGCCAGAATCCCTCACTTCATGCAGCAAACCCCAATCTGTAGGAGAAGGATGTGTAAAGTGGGGGAAACTGAGGCAAGGAGAGTTGGACACATATGGAGAGGGGCAGTTGTTGGTGTGACTTCCCTGCTCCTGCTGAACAAGGGCAGGATGCGGGGGTGAAGGGCATTTGTAAGGAGCAAGGAAGCCAAACAGACACCAGGGAAGCACAGGGGCCACGCTTAGGCGAGCACACACATGGGTGCAAGCAGGACATTTCCACCGGGGAGAACACATCTGAGATGCAGAGCTGGTGGAAACCCTACCCCTCTTGGAGCCTCCCCTCTGCTGGGGCTGAAGGTGGGGACACTGCCCCTGCTTCTGCCTTTTGCGGTTGCCATTTCCACTTTGTTTCAGGTTCCTCCTCTGTTGGGATTTTGGGCCTTCCCGTTCCCCAGTAATTATATAATTACTTCACAACATGCTGCAGGAATAGTCGGGGAGATGGCTACAGCTAGCACAACAATGGTGACAAGTAAAACATTAATTTCTGGAGTTCTTTTAATTAATTCATCAGGAATCGTGCTGTGCGGGATGATTACGTTAAAGTGTTTAATTACAAATTTATATGTAATGATGCACTTTAATTACTTTGGACTGGTACAATATTATTGGGCCCTTTTCCCAAGATTCCTGGCACCGGGTTCGGGCTGCACATAAGCAGTGCCATGGATGCTTGTGCCTCTAAATTATTTACATGGCATGGGAGAAATGCGCTGCTGATTGATGAGAGCATATCCTCCCCTTAGCTGAACAGGAGTAAGGGCCGTGGGGAATCTGGAGAAGGAAGGTCAGCACGGCGTGCCTGTGTCAGGCAGAACATCAGGGCGTTTTTTGTTGGAAGAATCGAGGTTAACCTGGTGGAAACTGAAGTGATAGAGAGCCAGGCGTGATAAATATTTATCAAAGGGACCAGTGTCAGAATTCTGGTTCACCGATGCAGATACATCCCGGAAGGATCTCACCAAGCGGCACGAGCTGCTGCTGCTGCTGCAAACTGCCCTCGCCAAGCACAGGGGGTGGTTTTCTCCAGCTCTGCTCCTCTTGCTTGCCCCTCTCTCCTTTGTCTTGCCTGTCTTTGTGTGCACATGTGTGTGTGTGTGTGTGTGTGTGCGTGCACGCTCATTTTCTTTCCCTTTAGGCTCCCGTTCTCCCCTCATCCTCTCTCTATTTGCCTCCGTGCATGGGGAGCATCTGTCATTCTTCTTTCTCCTTTGTTAGTGTCCTCCCAGGCTAGACAGAGCCAGAGGGGCAGCCACACTCTTAGAAAGCCTGAGAGTTAAAGTGCTTCAAGTTAACTTTGAGGGAGGCCTGTCTTTAAGCAGCTCTACATGCAAAGCAGCCAGTTACGTGGTGCAGATATGTGTGTGTACATATGTATAGATATACATATAGATACACATACATATATATATACACACACACCCCTGTGCTGCACAGTAATGTGCAGAGCAGGCACTGCCTTGCTGCCATGGGTTTGCAGCATTTGGCACACTGAAGGCTGGCAAAGCCTGGTTTGTTTTGCTTGAGTTTGGAGAGCAGGGTCTGGCAAGGAAGGAATCTGACCATTTCCTCTTCAGGAGAGAGGGAGACAGAAGTCAGCATTGGGTATGTTGCACTGATGGACTCTGGCAGAGGCAGTGGTGAGGCTGAGGGTCATGTCACCAACACTTGTCTTGCAGTGGGTTTGTGTCACTCTAATTGGAACCAGACTTTGCTGGCAAATGGACCCTGTGAGCTGCTCTGCTCCCCTGGAGCTGGGACTTTGCATGCTTATTTCTTGTGCAGTTGCACAGATGATGCACTGCTTTGTGTAGGACTGCAAGGTCCTGAGGTCCAAGCCATTTAGTTGCACTGCTTGGGTTTGAAAACACACACACACACACACACACAGAGAGAACCACACACTGTCACGTGCAGTAGCTGATGTCACACTGCCTGTGTGGGCACACGTTGTTTTTACTGGCAAGCTAGGTTCCTCTGGAAATGGGATTCAGCAGAGGGTACCAGCCCCCCATCTGCTCAGCTCTGGACCTGGAACACCTCCTCGCCTGCAGAAATGGATCTGTTGGTAACCTCTGAGTGGCTGGAGGCACACCGCTCGTGTGATACTCAGTGACAGCCCCAGGAATATTAGTTGCAATTCAGTCTAGGGCCATGGAGAACTTCATGAGAAGAGAACAAAAAAGCTCCTACAGGGCTTAAATGGACAGGAAAGCTCATTGCTAGGGTGACTGGGCAATAAACTTCAATGCAGAAGGGTACAGGCTCCTTGGGTCCCGTCTGAAGCGCTTGGTGTTCATCTGCTGGGGCATCAGATCATTGATGTGTGTAAAAAATAGGGTGCCATAAGGAGCTGGTCACTGAGAGGTTCCCCACGTGAGAGCTTACAGCCAGCACTGCCTGTGCTCATGCTGTCAGCTGGGTGCAAATATCAGGAACGCTCATTTATCTTCTGGATAGTGCCAGGGCTGTTACAAGAGGTGATGTAGGTCTTTCACCATTAGAAAGGATGGCAAAGGGGTTTGGATGCCCTTCTGGCAGAGCAGGCAGGGCCTGGTCCAGCTGATGCAGAGACCTGCAGGGAGCGTGTGGCAGCATCAGTGGGCCATTTCCTAGTATAAATTATGGATCCAGGTTTGCAATCCAAGCCTTCCCCTGAGCTCCTGGCAGTCACTGCTCACTGAAGATGGAGAGAGGCAATGATGATCACATCTTCCAAGAAGATCCAACACAGGGCATGTGGAATAAACCCTTTCAGCATGGGGTACCCACACTGGGCAAACAAGAGGCCAATTGCTGAGCAAGAGAGGTCCTGCTGAAGTGAAGCCATTCATGTGGGCTTCACCTGAGTAAGCAAGTTGGAAAGACTCCCATCAGGAGCCAAAATATGCATTGCCCTTCTGGCTCACAGCAGCTGCTGCTCCTGATGATGCTGTAGCTGAGGTGAAGGGGCAAAAAGCCTTTTTGTCACGTGAGGACAGGGTGTTTGCAAGTCCAGCTTGTTTTAGAAAGTTTTGTTTCCCACATACCCACTCCTGTGACAGTCAAGCTTTGCAGAGCTTGTCCCAGCAGGTGGAAATGGTCACTCATTACACCGCAAGGGGACCAAAGAACTTCTCCCTACAGGCTTCCTGTGTCCCTCTCCTCTGTTCATCAGCTGCAGCTCCCCTGCATTCTGGTGGGGGAGCTGAAAGCACTGGACATCCCATCGACTGCAGAAGGGCTTCCTGCCACAGCTTGAGTGTTTCCAAGCCAGAGCTGGTCCCAGCATTTGTCGCTGCATGTGCTGGGCCATGCAAGTCACCTTCTGGTAGTCTGTAAGAGGAGCAATGCAGGAGTAGGGCTCTTCTGGAGGGTGGGTGGGATATGGGGGCTGTGATCTGGATACAGGCAGAGTATGTGAGCATCAAATAGATTCATGTTCATGCTGACTTCCTAGAGTGGGATATATCCTGCAGGCATTTGTAGTAGCTGTAGAGTCTGCATGATGGAGTTTGTTAGGCTGTCATGCAGGCTTCAGCTGTACCTTCTCTTTTTGTTCACTTTGACATTAGTCCAGACATCCAGAAAGGGGTTTAGTGCTGGTACTTACCACGGGAGGAGGAGATGAGGTGCTGCACAAATAGGCTGTCTCCCAGGTGCTCTGTGCCGGTCAGAGGCACAAGGGCAGCTTTCCAGAGCAGACCTCCTGAGCTGAGCTGAGCTTCATTCTGCTGTAAGTAATTCCCTTTTGTGGCTTTTCTCCTGCCCGCACCAGGCTACTTCAGGCCCTGGAAGCAGAGGCTGCTGCCTTGCCACGTTGTGTTGGAGCCCCACTCATCATGCCAGGGAGGACTCCCTGTGATGTCAAAGAGCTTCCCAATGCCACCTCTCCACTGCTTGATGCTTGAGGGCCTGGGGGATGACTGGGTGGCAAAGAGACGATGCCTGAGCTGTTTTAATACTGCTGAGGCTTGCCGTGGGCTGCCCTTTGCCTGGGGTCAGGCTCCCAGCAACAAAACCCCCACTCCCTTCTCCAGTTCTTGTTCCCAGCGGTACCGTGGCACCTTGGCCATGCCGAGCATGGCTGGCACCATCCGTCCGTGCTGCCAGCGCGGGGAACGGCTCCTCGGGCATCAGGCCTGCCAAGGCCAGATGGTGTTTGCGAGCGGCGCCAGGTCCCAGCTGAGCGCTGCCCGGCGAGACGCGCGCTGAAGCTGCCGCCACAGCCGGCGCTGCCAAACCCGCGGCATATGCTGCGCTCTGCCCTACACCTGCCGATGGGCAGCCTCCGCCCGCTGCTCGCGTGGCACCGGCGAGAAGGAAGGAGGAGAAGCGGCAGCCCCATCTGGAAGGAATTTAGCAGATCGACAAGGGCAGCAAAAACCCAACGTGGAAAACAAGAAATGAGAAAAGAAAGATGGCGCCAGGGGAGGCCCAGCCAGCCCGGTAAGACGATGGGGCATGTGGGGCAAGGGCTGAGCGGCACCCAGGGGCCATGGTGGATGGGCACAGGGTGGCCAGGATGCCTCGCCTTTTTTGTATGGGGGAACCCCAAGTTGTGCCAGGACTCCTGTTTCCCTGCACGCAACCCTGGGCCAGCTGCCCTGCCGTGTTCCCACCAGCCCCACCAAAAGGTGCTGGGAAACTGCTGGGGGAATATTTAACTTCTCCATCTCGGGAGCAAACCCCCAAACGATCATGAGCAGAGCTGCTGGGGGATGTACTTTGTGCCTGCTCTTCCCTTTGGTGAAGTCGAGGCTTGGGTCTGTAATTTAATGAAAGGAACCAGACTGGAAACCAGCTTCATACTGTGAGTAATTTCTAGGATCTCTGTAATCTATCACTGGCAGACAGGGCACTTTGTTTCCCTGAAAAATCATTTTTATAGTTGGCTTAGTAACAACAACAACAATTATTATTATTAATATTAATAACTACTTGTGTAAGGCCTTGCGTGCGTGGCTCGGGAAGTGGCTTGCGCATGGGTCAGTAGGTGTTAGCTGCTTCTCATGGGGAAGGGAAACCGAGGCACAGATTTGGATGCTCCCTCACTTAAGCTCACCTTAGTGTGCATTGTCCTCACCTCCCAAAATCCAGCTTGGAAAACAGGATGTCGATGCCCTTTGTGTATTTGTGCAGTATCCCATGGTTTAGTAGTGATGAAGCAGAAGATCAGGAAACTATTTTCTTTAAAATTTGGATCTACTTGGATTCAAAAAATCGTTCAGCAAACCCTAGAAAGAGGTAGCCCTTGCCATGGCAGGGTGACTAGAGCTGGTCATGTGGGTTGTCCCCCACATGCTCCAGCTCATCTCCCAGGAGAGCACAGAAAGAAGCACAACATCTCAGTTTGGAAAGAGTGACTCAAGCACTTCCTGCACTTACTTGTAGTGTCAGAGAAGTAGAAAATTTCAGAAGCCTTTGATTTCCCTCAAACTGGCTCTCCAGAGTCCGGCCTGTGGCCACTGAGGCCCCACACCATCATCTGGAGGTGGAAGTGAAAGGGCTGGAAGTGAAAAGGACATGACCTCAGTGGCAGTGGTGCCAGGTCTAAGATCCACAGGACACCCATCCTTAACTCCATGCTGCCAAGCTGAGCAGCTTGGCTTATGAAATAAGATGATGCCACTTCAGAGGGAATGTCCCCAGTCTCACTTTCCAGAGTGGAAAAATGCCATTTTTGGGTAGGGAACAGCAAAGACCTGCTGCTGAAAACACACTACATGCTGAGAATGGGGGAGAGCCCCTGCTCTGGCTCCTGGGGCAGACAGATGTGGATGGGGACACCCCAGAGTCACCCTTTCATCCTTCGTGCTGCTTAGGCCACATGAAAACTGAACATGGTTGTTCTGGACACTTGTGAACTTACTTGTAAGTTAGGGAATAAAACTATTCCAGGGGATAATTTCATTCTCCTGTGGAAGTGGTGTAAAGTTTCTTCCCATACAACCATTTGAGATACTGTTTTACCTGTAATGAGAGAGCTCTTCAGCTGAGCTTTAGCTTTGTCTCTTTTTACTTCTTGCTTTGTAGCAAGAATAATAATATTTAACATTTGTGGAGCACTTTACATCTTCCAAGGTCATTTACAGGTATTAACTAAGGAAGCCTAGAGCTGCTCCTATGAGGTGGAGTGGCATGGCAGCATTGTCTGTGTTTCCAGGTGGGAAATTCAAAGCAAGTGAGGAAACAGGGCAGGATGAGGACTGGAGCCTGGGCAACCCACCTGCCCCAAGCAGTGCCTTGCTGTGGCAAACCATCTCTGGGTTCCCTTGCAAAATGTTCACATCCAGTAAGAAAAGTGGGTTATAAAAAAAAACAACCAAAAAACAAACAAACAAAAAAACTCCCAAAAAACCTCAATAACCCCCAAAGTAGTATTTGACTTTTTTTTTTTTTTTTTCCTTCCTCCATTAGGAATGTTAATGCTTTTTTGGCATTCTTTCTTTATTTCATTAACACAATGAAAATTGTTCAGAGCAGAGCCATGTTCCTTAATCCTGTACAGCAGTAATATAATCTGCATTTGTTCAGAGCCATTCAACCTGAATCATCCCTGAGAGCTGAAGCTGGCATGCAAGCAGTGCAGGGTGATACATCCACCCCGTGCCTCGATGGGGCACTTCCACTGACATCACAGACAGCAGCCTGGGCACAAGTGGGGCAGGGTGAGGACACTCATCCAATCATAGAATGGTAAGGTTGGAAGGGACCTCAAAGATCATCTAGTTCCAACCCCCTGCCATAGGCAGAGACACCTCCCACTAGTACAGGTCACTCAACTCCTTTACCCAGCAGCACATCAGCCTGGAGCCTTTTCAGAAGGTGCCCATTTCGCTGTGCCAGGTTTGGATGTGTAGGATTTGCTGTACAGGTATGTGCATGCTGGGCACATTTTGTCTGTGCTGTCCTTCTGTCGAGGGTTTCTGGACATCAGCAGTTCTAGCAGGGTCATGCAACACCTGCATATCCTTGGGGGGAAAAAAAAAAAATCTTCTTTTCCACCTGGAAAAAAATTTCAGGAAGGTGTGTTAGGAGAGACCCGATGTGGTGGTGGTGGTAGTTAATTATCCAGTATCCCGGTGAGACTGAGCTGTCACCGTCACCGTTAAGGCTGGAGAAGCGGAGCCACAAGGAGGGCAGCTCCACAGCCCCGCTCACACGCAACGCCAGGCATCAGATGGAAAAGCAGAGTGTTGATGATGCCAGAACTATCATCTCCGCCTGCACAAGTTAAAGAGGAGGGCAGGCAGCATCCTGGGGAAACCCAGAGCACATGTAACAACCCCCCCTCCCCGGTTTTCTCCCGTTTCCCAGGACTTTCGAGGGTTCTGCTGTTCCATAGCAGGGTGAGGGAGCCAACAGATGGCACTGTGCTGTTTCTGGAGAAGCCTAGCCCTGCTGAAGGCCGGGCACGGGATGCCTGAATTCTGGAAAAGCATCGCACTTCAAGGAACTTTCTCCCAGTAGAAAGGCAGAGCCGAAGTCTCCCCATGACACACCTTCAGCTGCTGCTGCTTTGGCCTGAAGCAGGGTGCACAGTGAGTGTGTTCATAAACAACCAAGGGACCTTATCTGCTAACAGGAAAAAGGAGATGCAAAATCATCCTGCACAACCATCCTGCAAACCGAGCAAGTGTTAGAAAACCTCAGATTCCCCCCAAGCACATTTTTCTCCCTGCATCCTCTGTGGCAGGCATGGGCAGATTGGACACCGTCGGTGTTGTGGGAGTGCCCAGCTGAGGAAATGAGTTGTGGGGAGCTGATGCTTTTGGCAGGAGGTGCAGGGATCCTTGGGAGCATGGTTGGATCAGTTGGTGACCCTCCTCTGGAGTGTGACTTTAACCCCAGGGACTCCTACTGTTTGGGACTGGCAGAGCAGAGGTGAGGGATAGAGTGATGCTGAAGGTAGTCCCTGGCAGTAACCCCCTGCCTGTTCTTTTCATCAAGCCTGGCAAGAGTGCCCTTTATTTCACATGTCCCACAGATCTTCACTTGCTGCTCTAGGGGCACACTGATGGCTCCAGCCACAGGAGCCTTGTGGCAGGGCTGAGTGGGTGTTTTAGAGTGAATTATCCCCACTGCTCAAAATGTGCCTGCTTGCCAAGCAGAATCTCTAACTGCTTTCCAGTCCAGTATTGCAAAGTCCTGTGCAGCCATTTCCCAGTGTTCCCAGTCCTACCTTACTGTCCTCACTGATGTGCCAGGCTCTCTTCTTTCCAGCTCCTTAACAAGGTTGTGTGCCCTGAGGTCTCTTCTTCCTCCTGTGTTGTGACTGCATCCTGCACCCAACAGCAAAGCCCTGGGGTGGGGATGGGAGAGCTGGGCCCCAAACCCAGCAGCAGGAACTGCTCTCTGCTGGTAGCTTCATCTGATCAGGCTTTGCTGTCCAGGTGAGGGGAAACTCAGAAATGTGGCCTGATTTTCTTACCTTAACCCTCAAGACCTCTTCTGGTGAGCAGGGCCAGCAGTGACTGCAGCCCATAGCTCCGCACCTTGCGCTGCTGCCTCTCCACATCACCTTTGCCTTTTGCTCTTTTTCCTCCCCTCACTCTTCTGTAAACCCTGTCCAGGTCTGATCCAGAGGAGATATGCAGTGTTTGACTTCAGCTCCTGAGCATCTCTCACAGAGCCCTGTGCACCCTCTAAGGACATGCTGGGCATCACCTCTGTGCCCAGCCATCCCTCCCATAGAATCATAGAATGGTAAGGTTGGAAGTGACCTCAAGGATCATCTAGTTCCAATCCTCTGCCATAGGCAAGGACACCTCCCACTAGTACAGGTCACTGAAGGCCTCATCCAACCTGGCCTTGAACACCTCCAGGGAGGTTGTGGAACACAGAATCACCCAACATAATCTGTGTTTGATCACGTTGGGTGATTCTGTGCTCCACAACCTCCCTGGGCAACCTGTGCCAGTGTCTCACTACCCTCACTGCAAACAACTTCCTCCTAACATCCAGTCTAAATCTCCCCTCTGCCAGTTCAAACCCATTGCCCCTTGTCTTGTCATTGCAAGACCTTGTCAATAGTCCCTCCCCAGCCTTCCTGGAGGCTCCCTTCAGATCCTGCAAGGCTACTCTAAGGTCTCCTGGAAGCCTTCTCTTCTGCAGGCTGCAGAGCCCCAACTCTCTCAGCCTGTCCTCACAGCAGAGCTGCTGCAGCCCTCTGAGCATCTTTGTGGCCTCCTCTGGACCCGCTCCAACACTTCCATGTCCTTCCTGTGCTGGGACGCTCCAGAACTGTACACTGTATTCCAGATGGGGTGCAGTGGGCTTGGACCCTGCTGCCATCTGATGCCAGCTTTCAAGCTGCTGAAGCCAAATGAGGGTAAGAGGCTGACCTCTGCCTTGCCAATCTTTATATCATTCAAAGGCAGTTTAGCCTACTCCCTCTTAACAAGGGGCTATTGATTGAGTAATCTCTATTATTAGCATTGGGGTAGAACTTGCTCTTTGGTTTATTTTATTATTGGTTTTGTTGGTTAGCTTAAACCTGCTTCTGTTTTTGCCCTGCTCTAACTGCTACTGCAATTACAGTGGGAAAAAAAAAAAAAAAAAAAAAGTAGGAGCAGATACTTGATTAAGCCTTGCAGAGATTATTACAAAGGAAGGCCTCTTTCCAAATGCACATATTTCAGAGGGAACAGCATAAAGAAGCGTGCATGTATGAGTTCCTAGGTTCTGCAAGCACAATTTATCCTTGCAGGTCAATAGCTCATATTGTCTGCTCTGCCAAATTGTTCAAACATATATAATGCTCTCAAAACATTGCTTAATTAGATTCTAGAGAACATCGACACACAAACAAAAGATATTAATATCAAGGATTTCGGCATCAAATGTAGTTTACTCAGATCAAAGAACATTTTTTGGTGCAAAGAGGTTATGAATGTGACAGGTTGTTACTCCACCAGTGAAGAATATGACAAGAGGGGGAAGCAGTGATCAGAGAGCAGAGCACAAAGAGTAGAGGCTCGTGAGGGCCACGAGGAAGATAAAGCTGCAGAAACAGAGAAAGGAAGATTAGCAGAGAGGGAGGGAAAGCACCTTGCAAAAACCAGTGCCAGACTCTCTGGCAAGACCCTCTAATATGGGGGACTTGTGCTGTAGGGTAGGATGAGGCTTGGCCCCTTTCTTAGGGTGACATGTTAGGAGCAAGATCCAAAACTAGGAAATGTGTTTGTAGGCAAAATCTTTCTCAAAATGAATGGCCAAGGTCTGAAGAGAGACTTGGTCCTTAGGTGGGAGCCTTCTGCTGCTTAGCCATTTGATCTGGGCTGTGTCGCTTGAAACTGGGATGAGGCAGAGAAGAGGTGAAAGAAAGGGATATGGAAGTGAGTTGGAAGAGTCATGGAATGACAGGTTGAAGTCAGAGGTAAGTTGTCAGAAGATGTAGTCCTAACCAGGGCCAGGATCTTGGGGGACAATAAGATAGGAAAGGAGAAAAATAGAGTTAAGAGTTGTCTGTCCTGAGTTTCACAAACTCTGCTGAGAACAAGTTCCATATCTGTGCATGTCCACTGTGAGGGAAATTGATGGACTTCTTGAGATGTGGATGTTCTGTCCCTATCACCTTGCAATAGCCACAGGGTCTGTGAGCAGCTTGGTGGAGCCTTGGTGGTCCTGAGACAAGCAGAACTGTCCCAAAGCTGCAGCCTGAGCTGGGAATATTTTCATTCTGGTCAGCAGGCTTGTAATTCATCTCCTTCACAGTGCCTGGAACAGAAGATTACTCTGCAGTAGCTAACATGGAACAGAAGACAGGAAGTGAAAAGAAAGCATGGGGTGTATATGTAAGAGTAGGCACAATGTAGCAGGCCAGGGAAGCGAGCAAACATTTAAAAGAGCAAGCCAAGGAGAAGTCAATAAAATTGACTTAAAATACATATGAAGGAAAAAAAAATTTAATAAGCCAAAGCTGTATTTAATGTCAATATTGTTGTGGGAGCCTGAGAAATCATAAATAAATAAAAGCAGATGGTGGATTGATCATGCAACACCAAGAAAGACACTTGTGAAGAATATTCTCTTCTCATGGCAGACAGACTCATGTGTGTGCTTCTCGTTTGCTGTAATGAGAGTCATGTTTGCAAACTCCTGGGTGTTGAGGAAGAGGTAAACCTCAGTGATTAAGGCTTGTTTTGACACAATTATTTCCTTTTTTCTCCTGGAAAGTATTAAGTTCTGTTTCCAAAGCGTTCCACCTGCCTATTACACTATAGATCACAGCAACCTGCCAACCCCGCTGTAAATTATTCAAAAATCTGCTGACAAATTAAGGAGCAGCATTTTAAAGCGTGGGTAATTTGCAGCATTATTGAAGAGCAGCCTGTCCCTTCAACTCCTCCCAACGAGCACTAAAAGCAAACTGTCCCACTCACTGCTGACAAGGGAAGGATTATCCTCAGCCAGCGGCTGGCTGAGCTGCTGGGACCTGCACCTTGGGCCTGAGAGATGCTGAGTGCTCCATACAGCAAGCTCATAGAATGGTAAGGTTGGAAGGGACCTCAAGGATCATCTAGTTCAAATCCTCTGCCATAGGCAGGGACACCTCCCACTAGTACAGCTCACTCAAGGCCTCCTCCAACCTGGCCTTGAACACCTCCAGGGAGGGAGCAGCCACAACCTCCCTGGGCAACCTGTGCCAGTGTCTCACCACCCTCACTGCAAAGAACTTCCTCCTAACATCCAGTCTAAATCTCCCCTCTGCCAGTTCAAACCCATTGCCCCTTGTCCTGGCATTGCAAGACCTTGTCAATAGTCCCTCCCCAGCCTTCCTGTAGCCCCCTTCAGATATTGGAAGGCTACTCTAAGGTCTCTTTGAAGCCTTCTCTTCTCCAGGCTGCAGAGCCCTAACTCTCTCAGCCTGTCCTCATAGCAGAGCTGCTGCAGCCCTCTGATCATCTTCATGATGAACTCAGTTGAAGGAGCTCAGCTCCTTGTCCAACTTAGGGGTGAAGCCTGTAGAGCAGGGTTATTGGCTGCACTTGGTGATCCCGAGGGTGTTTTCCAACCTGGATACTTCTGTGATCCTGTGAAATTTGCATCCATCAGGTTATTTTGCATGAGTTGTGCATCACAGAATCACAGAATGTTAGGGGATGGAAGGGACCTCAGAAGGGCCAATGGGATCCTGGGGTGCATTAAGAAGAGTGTGTCCAGCAGATCCAGGGAGGTTCTACTCCACATCTACACTGCTCTGGTGAGACCTCATCTTGAGTACTGCCTTCAGTTTTGGGCTCCCCAGTTTCAGAGGGACAGGGATCTGCTGGAGAGGGTCCAGCAGAGGGCTATGAGGATGATTAGTGGATTTGAACACTGCCTGGTGAGGAGAGGCTGAGGGACCTGAGGCTGATTAGTCTGGAGAAGAGAAGACTGAGAGAAGATTTAATAAATGTTTATAAATATCTGAGGGCTAGGAGTCAGGAGCAGGGGGACAGGCTCTGCTCACTGCTGCCTGGGATAGGACAAGGAGCAATGGATGGAAGCTGCAGCACAGGAGGTTCCAGCTCAACACAAGGGGCAACTTCTTGCCTGGAAGGGTCCCAGAGCACTGGCACAGGCTGCCCAGAGAGGCTGTGGAGTCTCCTTCTCTGGAGCCTTTGAAGGTCTGTCTGGATGTGTTCCTGTGTGCCCTGAGCTAGATTGTCTGGTCCTGGTTTGGCAAGGGTGTTGGACTGGATGATCTCTTTGGGTCTCTTCCAACCCCTGACATCCTGTGAGCCTGTGATCTAGTCCATTTGCCCTGCCAGAGCAGGATCGCCTATACCAGATCACACAGGAATGCATCCAGGTGGGTCTTGAATGTATTAGAGAGGGAGACTCCACAACACCCCTGGGCAGCCTGTTCCAGTGCATAGTAATATCTCACTTAAAAACCTGGGGAGAGAGGAAAATGCATCACAATGAGCTACATATTTCTGAGACAGAAGCTCACTATTAGGCATGCACTTGCTGAAAAATCTGATTTTTATTGGGTTCTCTCATTAGATAGGTCCTTAGTTATCCTTCAGGTGCAGAGAGCAAGCAATTTGTTTGTCTCTCTCTCACCAGTTCTCATTGCTGTGGTGTGCAGCCTTCAGAGACTGAAATAGCACCCTTAACATCCCAGCAAAAGTGCATTATCTGTCTTAAAATGTAACTCCTATTATTAAAATCCACATGTGAGCAGTAAGGAAGAGGCTAGGCACAAAATTGTCAGAGCACGTTTAGTTATGTGCCATTTTTATCTTGACTTTGTGTCTCCTCCTCAAGGGGAAAAACTACTTTTGAGTTGCTTTTCACAGGGCTGGGCACTCAGTTGTGCCAATATGTCCCACCATGGTAGTCAGAGAAAGAAATGAAGGTAGAGGAGCAGAGAGGTGTCCCTCGTGCAGGAAATTTGTGGGTCACTTTGGGTTGCTGAGCTGAAGGAGGTTGGTGCACAGCTCCAGAAGCAGAGCTCTTCACAGAATCACAGAATGTTAGAGGCTGGAAGCAACCTCCAGAGATCTTTGAGTCCAAGTCCCCCTGCCAAAAGCAGGCTCACGCAGGGCAGTCTGCACAGGAACACGTCCAGGCGGGGTTTGAAAGTCTCCAGAGAAGGAGGCTCCACCACCTCTCTGAGCAGCCTGTTCCAGGGCTCTGGCACCCTCACTGTGAAGAAGTTTCTCCTCATGTTGAGGTGAAACCTTCTACGTTCCTGTTTGTATCCATAGCTCCTTGCCTTATTACTGCACGCCCACCCCTGAGATATTTATACACACTCAGCAGCTCATCTCTCAGCCTTCTCCTCTCCAGACCAAACAGCCCCAGTCTCTCCTCATAGGGAAGATGCTCAAGACCCCTAATCATCTCTGTGGCTCTCCACTGGACTCTCTTGAATGGGGGAGCCCAAAACTGGACACAGTATTGCAGGTATGGTCCCACCAGGGCAGAGCAGAGCAAGAGAAGAACCTCTGCAGACCTCCTGGCCACACTTTTCTCGATGCACCCCAGGATGCCATTGGCCCTCTTCACCACAAGGGCACATTGCTGGCCCATGGAAAACTTTTGAAAGATCTCATGCTTTATATATATATATATAAATATAACATTTCTTTTTCCTCTTTATTTCCTCATTTTTGCCTCTTAGGCAGGTGTGACTTTCTCTTCTTCAACCAACATAGTGAGCCAGGGAAGATGTCTGGTTACTGTTCTGAGCAGAAATGAGAAAGAGTTGGTCACAAAAAGGCTGCTTTCAGTACAAACACCACAGTCCAATTCTCTCTCTTGTATTTTTTAAATCTCCCTTCTCCCTGTCTCCCTCCTTTCATCTCCTATTTTCTCCCATCTTCCTCCTTTTCTTTTCCTCTCCTTCCTTTCCTCTCCATCTTCCTCTCAACTGCCATCTTCCCCCTTTCCTCTCCATCTCCTTCCTTTTCCTCCATCTTCCTCTTTTCATCTCCATCCCTTTCCTCTCCATCTCCTTCCTTTCTTCACCACCTCCCCTTTCCCACCATATCTGCCCCTTTCCTTTCCCACCCCACCCCACATTTTCCCCCTCTTTCCCCCAAACCCAGAGCACCTGGGTTCTATTGGAGTCTCCTCCCTCCCCAGGTGTGACCGCTTTGCCCTCCCTGCCCACTCCTCTTTTTAATCAGCACCAGGAAAGGCAGAAGCCTAAGCTTGCCCAACTGGGCAGAGGGATCCTCCTCCTGTGACCACTGGTGAGTCCCCATGGTGCACACTGGGTGAATGGTGGAGGGGATCTAAAGGCCGGGGGGCCTGGTGGCCCCCCGGTTAGTTAGGAAGAGACTTGATGATTACGAACTGTTGTGAAGTCACCAACCTTGGAGGTGTTTAAGAGGAGGCTGGATGAGGCACTTAGTGCTGTGATCTAGTTGATTGGCTAGGGCTGGGTGATAGGTTGGACTGGATGAGCTTGGAGGTCTCTTCCAACCTGGTTGATTCTATGACCGTGTTTTTGTGTGCCTTGAAGAGTCCATGTTTAGAAAGCTTCTGTTGTAGCCTTCAAGATGGGTTGCTTTGCATTTTTACTCATTTCTGAAGCTATGGAGCTGCCAGGAAAACTCTGCCTGCTTAAGTGAGTTCTTGTGAAACACTTGTCCATGGATGGCCATCATGTGTTTTGGGGATGCTGAGCTGCCTCCTGCCAACCAGCAACAGAACAAGGGGACACAGCTTCAAGTTGTGCCAGGGGAGGTCTGGGCTGGATGTTAGAAGAAAATTCTTGATGGAGATAGTGATTGGCATTGGAATGGGCTGCCCAGGGAGGTGGTGGAGTCGACATCCCTGGAGGTGTTCAGGAGAAGCCTGGATGGGGCACTTAGTTGCATGGTCTGGTTGATTGGCTAGGGCTGAGTGAGCTTGGAGGTCTCTTCCAACATGGTGGATTCTATGACTATGGTCTGGTCCTGTAGACTTGCTCTTTGCTTCTTGAGAGGATGCAGAGAAGGCCTTTTCTCACTGTCACAGTTTGCATCTTGTTTCAAACCTGATTTTTGTAGATCAAGGCCTGGATGTTCTTCTCTTTGAACTCTGCCTGTTACAGTGAGATACAATTTATGGCTTGTGCTCTGCAAGTGTTTGACAGTTCTGGTTTATCTGCCCCAGGAGTTTTGGGTTTCTCCTGGTTATGAAATGAGCTATCAGGAGGAACAGGCTAGAATAACATTAATGGTCTGTAGAAAACACAGGAGACATGTACCAACAGGTACTTCAGCAAGGCACTGGGGGGGTTACTCTCAGCCCTTGCTAAAGGAAGCAGCTTCTGAAGCTGTTGACTCAGTTGCCACTGGCCTTTAACCCAACTTTTAAAGTCACAGGTGACCCACATGTGTATGTGTGCCCATGGCAGCAGCATGGCCAGGCAGTGGGTGCTGTGCTCAACCTGTGCAAACCTCAGCTGTGAGATCCTGGCTGTGCAGGTTTGTGAGAGCGGAGGTGAAAAATTGCCTCTGTCTGTAGCCATGAAACCAAAACGTAAAACCCAGCAGTCAGGTGCAAGACAGACACTGAACAAACACTGCAACACTGAATTGAATCACAGAATGGCAGGGGCTGGAAGGCACCTCCAAAGCTCATCCAGTCCAATCCCCCTGCCAGAGCAGGCTCGCCTAGACCAGGTCACACAGAATGTGCCCAGGTAGGTTTTGAATATCTGCAGAGAAGGAGAATTCACAACCCCCTTGGGCAGCCTGTTCCAGTGCTCTGTCACCCTCACAGGGGAAAAAAGTCCTCCTCATGTTTAAATGAAACTTCCTCAGCTTCTACCCATTGTCCCTTGTCCTATTACTGGGCATCACCCAGCAGAGCCTGGCTCCAGCCTTCTGGCACTCACTTTTACATCTTTATAAGCATTGCTGAGGTCACCTCTCAGTCTTTTCTTCTCTAAGCAGCACAGCCTCAGCTCCCTCAAGCTCTCCTCATAAGACAACTCTTCCGTTCCCTTCATCTTTGTGGCTCTGTGCTGGGCTCTCTCAAGCAGTTCTATGTCCCTCTTGAACTGGACACAGTACTCCAGATGTGGCCTTACCAGGGCAGAGTAGAGGGGCAGAAGAACCTCTCTTGACCTACTAACCATAGCTCTTTTAATACACCCCAGAATGGCATTGCCCCTCCTGGCCACAAGTGCATATTGCTGGCTCATGGTCAACCTCCCATCAACCAGGACCCCCAGATCCTTTTCCCCTTTGCTGCCTTTCAACAAAGCATTCCACAGTGCTGTTAAGTGTTGGCTCCTCGTGGCTGTGAGCATCTGCAGCTTGGGAATAGCAGCAGTGTAGGGACAGGAGCCCCTTGTGTTAAACCAGTGGGCAAGGCAGTCCTGTCCCCCAGTGAAAAAGAAGGACCAGCCCATTGTGACAGGATGCAGACACACGACGTGTGTAGGGAAGGATGCTGCCTGCCAGGCAGAAGCAGGAGAAGCTGAGGAGGGATTTGGCTGAGGGTTAGGGAATCCTGAAGGCAGGGGATAAACTGGATGCAGAGCGACCGTTCACCAAATCCTGTAATAGAAGAACAAGGGGCACTCGACTGAAAACAGTGAGAGATTAAGTTTGAGGTAGATAAAAGAAAGCACTTCTGGACACGGCAGGTAGTGAACTTTGGGAACTTGCTGCCACAGGAGGAAAAGGGGATTAGACAAACTGATGGAAAGAGCTTATAAGTGGCAGCAAAAATCCCCGGTCAGGGACGCACCCTCCAGCATCCCTTGCCAAGACAGCTCAGGGAGCTGGGGAGTGTGAGGGGGATGGGAAGTGACCTGAGTAGCAGGCTCTCCATAAACAGCATCTCCCATGCCTGTCAGAGCCAGCGTGCCAGGATGGACACCCTACCGGACAGAACCAACCAGGCCACCCTGTTCACCGAGCTGTCTGGCAGGAGCATTTCTGCTGCAGTGCGCCAATGCCAGCTTGCACGGGGGCTGGCACACTGCCCACGCCAGGTGTGCAAAGGCCATTGCCCTGCAGCTTTCCGCACTGAGTGTGCGAGTGGCACAGCTGTGGCAGTGATGCTCACCCCCCATCCTCAGACTGGGGGGCTCTGCTGTCTCCCTACTCTCCATCCTTCCCACGCTGTTCTGAGCCCCAGTGATGGCAGCTGCCCGGAGACTACCTCGCCGCTATGACATAAGATGCATGGATCAATTAACGCAGTTGCTGGGTTTCGCTTTTGAATCAATTAACTGGAACTGAAATTAACTAAAAATATCCTTTGCTTATTAACAGACCGAACTAATTGCAATAAAAGGCGTAAAAAAAAAAGGGGGGGGGAGGGGGGGGGAAGGAGAGAAACACAGAGATGCTGTTTGTCACAGCCAGTCTCCATCCTCATCCTTATTGCAGCTATTCCTCGTTCGCTGAGCGGACGAGCGACTCCACAACCTCCAAATCGACTGTGTCAGCCCACAGTAAGGAGGCTGCACTTCCCACCACCCCCAGCACACCCTGGCTCTGTGGGGCTGTGATGGCACCAGCCTGGGACCCACTCTCATCTCTAAAAGCTCTCCTGCCCTGGCTGCACCACAGGGCCTGGCAGTGTGCAGCCCTCTTTGTCTCAGCTTTCTTCCCTTTGTTTCTGGCTCCTGTTCTTTGTTTGCCTGGTTTTTCCTCTTCCTTTTTTTTTTTTTCCCCCTCCATCTATCATTTTTCTGTTGGCCTTTCCTTCTTCATGCATGCTTCCACCCCATCCCAAGGGTTTCCATCCATCACCCCCTAACCCCTTCTTTCTTCCCATTTCCACCATCCCTCCATCTGCAGTGCTATCCCGCTCCTTCTCTCTGTCTTCCCAGCTGCAATTAGAGCTAATCAGATACCTGAGCAGCTCTGCAAAGCTATTAGTGGCTTCCCGCTCATCCCCGAGGGAGGTGAGCAGAGCTGGACAATTAGGCTTTTCCATGCAGCCCCCAGTCTGATAAACACAATAAACAATGTGAGATGATGGGCACATCTCTGCTGCTGGTGGGACCGTGCTGGGCATCCCTGGCCATGCTGCTGGTTGGCCCATGGCTGGATTTGGCATGTGGGGTGCTCCCAGGGAGCACAGGCATCCACCCTCTTCCTACCCCTGCTCCTGTCCTTGCTCCAGGTTACCCTGTTTTAGGAGCCTGAAGGGTGCTTTAGGTCGAGGGGTTGCTGGCTCTGCTGGGCCAAGGCTCAGTGTTTGTTGCAGAGCCTTTCCCCGCTCGCTCAGCAGCCCAGCACACCCCTCCTGCTGCTGGATCTATGAGCTGTGTGTGTGTTTTGTAATTAAGCAGTTAATTGCACTGGAGTTCTTGATTAGCTTTGGGGGATGGTAATGTTCTAGCAGGATGAGATGTTGTGTACAGTTCAGAATCATTTACAGAAATTGGAGCTAATTTTGCTGTCTGTGCTTATTACTGCATTAATTTAATTTGGGTTGCTTTTAGCTCATTAACACATCTAATTAATTCGTTGACATCACTATTAAGATGTCTCTTTGAAATTGGCGTCTCCAGATAATCAGGATGGAAGAGGCTGACAGATCAGGCACGAAGCTGACTGGGAAAATGGGGAAGGGGGGGGTGGAAATAAAAAAACCCCAACGACTAATGAATTTTCCATCAGAATCGCAGGGATTGTCTGAGTTGGTATCAGAGAGGCAGAGTTAGCAAGACAGAGAAAGGGCAGAGAGAGACAGCAGTGGTAGAGGGGGACCAGTTCTTCCCAAAATACACTGTATTTGTTAGAGCAAGCAAGATGTGTGAGAGGACAGAAAATATTCTTTGGCCAGCTGACATCAGGGCAGCAGAATTTTATTGTTCTTAGTTAATTTTTCTGTGGTGGCCTTTTGGCTGGATTCAGTTTCTTTTGTTTTGGTTTGTTTGGGTTTTTTCCTGCACCNTGGGGAAGGGTTTTTTTACCTTTCTTTTGAAGTTTGGGTTTTTTTTTTTTTTTTTTTTTTTGCCATACCAGTGCTGTGGGGGCTTTGATGGGGCTGGAAGATGTGCCCTGCTCCTCCTGCCACTGTGGGTCCTGCCCTGCTGGAGACTTGGGAAGGCTGTGAAGATGGGAGACACACACTGCCCCGCACTGCAGTGAGCTCAGGGGATGGATGGACAGTTGCAAGCAATTAAATTACTGTCATTTAATGAGCTAGCACATATCAGCAGAGCTTCAGTATCTGACTCTATGCTAGCCCAGCTGCATTTGTGAAACCAAACAGCTTAGCTAAAGCTGCCTTCACGGTGCTTGGAGCTAGCAGAAAAGAGACATCCTGTGGGTTTGGAGGGGCAGTTGTTGCTCACTGGATTGGGTGGAAAGTTACTGCAAGACCATTCCCTGACCCGGGAGCTGCTGGTCTCATATGCTGGCAGCAAAACCAGAGCACAGTTGGCTGTGGGGCACCCAGGGCAGCTCACTCATCATTCTAGCTCTGTGAGGAGGTAAAAACGTCCTTGGTGACATTCACAAGTGAGACTGAACTGGGAGCCTACAACACCACTGAGAGCAGGGAAGTCATCTGCTTGGAGAAAACGTGAGCAAACCCAGCAAAATTCCCTCAGACAAGGGTTGGTGCCCTTGTCTGGGGCATGCACTCTCAGCCTGGTTTTGGGTGCAGCCATGAAGATGGTGCAATGTCCTGAAGCTGGGTGGTGGCAGGGCTCAGGGACTGTCTCCTGGCAGGTGTTGGAGTTGGGTGATCTGCAGGAGTGACACTGACCTTGCTTGACAACACAAGTTGTTAATGATGCAGCATGTGCTTGAAAGAAGAGCTGCTTTTCTCACTCCAGGACTCATAGTTGGAGAGCTGATGTGCAAGAGAAGGGAGCTGGAGAGCAAAGCTGGCTAAAGGCACACAAGGCAGGAGACTGGAGGGCATAAAGAATAAAACCAGGAATGCACATCTCCCTTGTGTGAAAGGGAAACTGGGGAAGCCCTGGCATTAGAGATACTTGCTAAAAGGTGGGGAAACACTGGACAGGGACCCTGTCTTCTCTCTTTGCCCCTCTGATATCCATTTCTGCAAGGTGATGAGCCTGCAAGCACATCCCTCAGCACCCAGTGAGCTGTTCAGCCTTTTGGGTTTTCACCATTCTCATATTATTCCCTTGGTCCCCCTAGGTTTGCCAAGAAGTGCCTGGCCAGCACGGTGCAGAGCCAGGAGCTGGAAGCCTGTTGTAGTAACAAAAAGCTCTGCCCTCCACTTCCAGACAGGTATCTCCAAAACCACAGAGGTCACAGACAGGAGGGAGCAGACACCAGCATCAACTCAAAAATGCTGATTTCCTTCTGTAGACAACCCAAACCAGCTGCAGAAGACACAACCTCTTTCCATTCCTATTACCTGTGACAAGTTGGACAGAAGCAGGAGAAACTGCCCCAAAACCACTTCACCTGTGGGTTTAGCCTTTTTTGGTTTCACAGGACCCCCCCAGGTTTTCACAGTGTACATGCAGACCCTTCCATGTGCTTAAAATTTGTGCTGACTGACAGCAAGCCAGCTTTTCTCAGATACCTTCCACAACCCCTGGTGGGTCTCTCTGGAGTCTGTAGGCAACACATGGAAACCACCAATCCAGTTAACTCAGCACACTCCCAACTGTGTGCTGGATGTACCAGCCAGCACTCCTGTCTCTGGAAGCATTTTTCAGTACAGTTAGTAACATTATCTGGGCTACAAACATAATGCTACCATCCCCCTGCCCCTCTCAAGGGAGGTGCCATGAGGATGAAGGCAATAGGAGGAGCATTTTCACAGGGAACAGCTATCCTGCAGAAAGGCTTTTGTAAAATGCCTTCAAACTAATTAATTTTAAAAGACAAGAAAATCTCAAGTTGCAGCAGGGAGGCTCTTGTGGAGGATGATTTTGGTTTTTTTTAAAGGTTCTGTAGATTGCTATTTAGTCCATTGGTGGACCTTGAAAGCCCTGATCAGGGCACTGCCCCACTTGTTGAACCCAAGCAGGTCAGCCCAGTGCCACTCACTCTGGAGACATCTCTGTCCTCATTAGATTTCTTGCCTGCCTGCCCTCTCAGACTGGAAAAGCCAAATGGAGAAAGCAGTTTCTTCCTCATAGCAATTACAATTCTTGCTGAGCCTGAGAGGCAGGGGGAGATTGTAGGCAGGACAGCTGGACCCTGAGAAAGCAGACTCCAAGCTTTCTCCAGATGGTGAGAAGTTGCAGAGATGAAATCTCTCTCATTGCTTCCTCTGCTTTGCACAGACCTCACTTGGGTGAAATTTCTGGTGGTGGATGGAGGTGGAAGAGAGGCAAAACCTTTCTGTTGCAGACATGAAAGTAGCTGAGCTTTGTGCTCTCCACACAAACACATGGATGGGTGCAGGGAGGCCATGCCAGAGCTGTCTTGGTAACACTTGCTGTGTGTAGACATCTACCTGGTTTGCAAAGGTACCAAAGGTATCAATCCAGACTGGGGCCAAATTATAAACAAAGACTGATTCTACGAGCCTCTTTTCTGGCAGTCTTCATTTGCCATCAAGCTGAAACACCCAGGCTGGCAGCACCACCAGTGCTGCTGTTTTCCATCCCAGACAGACTGAATCCTTTCAACCCACCTCAAAAGAAGGAAGCACAATCCAAACAGGCAGTCAATCTGAAAAGCCACAGGAGTGAACTGAGTTGAATTCCTGGGATTCCTTTTCCAACAGTGGTGCTAAAAAGGAGGATTTTGTAGGTTTCCTCTTCTACCTGTGATTTGGGAGGGGGGGAAATCTAAAGTCTTGCCACCCCCTCAGTGTAAGGAATAGAGGGAGTCAGATCTTTCCCCTGGGCATTGCTAGGCTCCCACCGTGAGGAGCACAAGGTCGATTCACTCCAAGGCTGTGCTGCAGCTTCCACCTGGTGAAGAGAAGTTTGCTCGAATTTCTATTCCCTTCCATTCAAGGGAAGAATATTAGAAACTTGACTCTTTAGCACTTCATTAAACACTTTAGTTTAATAACATCCTCCAGGGAATCCCAATCTGCACCACGTGAACCAGGAGTAAACAGCTGCATCAATTAACCCCAAAATCTCGAGGGTGCTATTAGAAGGTGAGATACCCTCAGAAAGTGCATATGCCTGCAATTAGGCTTAAAATACTTATGTGTCAATAGCTTCAGTTTATTTGTGCTCTCTGCTATTGATCTTGCTTATGTTTCTCACATTAAACAGTCTTTCTTACCTCATCAATAAATTAAGTGCTCTTTAGATTTATTCACTTTGCCTATTAAAGGGTGCTAACTCCCAAGCTCCTGACCCCCTGGCCTGGCTATCTGAGATGAGGGACTCCAACCCTCTGCACAGCTCCATCTTGCTTTTGTTTCAGGAGCTGGGAAGAGCAGCAGTAGGGAAAAGAAATACAGGAGGTGTTGGTCTGGATTGCCCAGCAGCAGAGCTGGACAGGGCAGAGGTGTTGTTTGGGCTGAGTTTGCTGCATGTGCCACGTATACATGTTTGTTTCTCCTGCCTAGCTCAGATTCAGAGGAGATTTTGGGCAAGACCAACTTTTGCCACCAAGGACATAACAGACTGAGTTTCTGCCCTACAGGGATTTGAGGAAGAGGAAGGATCTACAAGACCTTGTAAAATCTGAGACTTTCCCTGGCTTTTTTTTTTTTTTTTTTTTTTAAAACATAAAATTGAAAAGGTGGGAGGGACTTTAAAAG
>VWZE01007084.1:189662-219969 GCA_013396675.1 Eubucco bourcierii | reverse complement strand
TTTTTTTTTTTTAGAATCATAGAATGGAAAGGTTGGAAGGGACTTCAAAGATCATCCAGTTCCAATCCCCTGCCATAGGCAATGACACCTCCTGCTAGTACAGCTCACTCAAGACTTTGTCCAACCTGGCCTTGAACACCTCCAGGGAGGTTGTGCTCCACAACCTCCCTGGGCAACCTGTGCCAGTGTCTCACTACCCTCACTGCAAACAACTTCCTCCTAACATCCAGTTTAAATCTTCCCTCTGCCAGTTCAAACCCATTGCCCCTTGTCTTGTCCTGTCATCACAAGACCTTGCCAATAGTCCCTCCTCAGCCTTCCTGTAGGCCCCCTTCAGATGCTGGAAGGCTACTGTAAGGTCTCCTGGAAACCTTCTCTTCTCCAGGCTGCAGAGCCCCATTAAAAGCTTTGGGAAGAGCTTTAAATCCCACCTGCTCAGTTGTCACTTCAGAGGAAGCAGTGATGCTAGCACTCACCTCACTAGAAACTGGTGGGGTGAGCTGAAGGGTTAGTCTTCTGCATGTCCTCCTCATAATTTCTATCACCTTTGTTACTGATTGTACCTCCTCCCTCAGATGGTTTGGTCCCAAACCAGGGGTGTGCAGAGGATGGTTGGAAGCTGGGACCACGCTGGATTGAAAAAATACATTAAATGCTGGAGAGACATTTGCCTGCAAAACTGGTTGAGAAGAAGGCTTGAGGAAGAGGAAAGTTTTATGCTTCTTCAAAGCCAGGCTTTTGAACCCAAAGTCTTACTATTATGGAAGCAGATCAAGGCTGAAGTCCTGCTACAGAGTAAGAGCTGTACTAAGGGCTTGAGGATACTGGGCAGAACAGCAGCTCTGGCCAAGGGTTGGTAGCATCACACAGCGAATATATCTATTGTCCTTTTGATTCTTAAAAGTCCTTCAGTTGTCTGTCTTTGTTTTCACCAGCTGCCCTTGTAGCTCTCCTGGCTTTCTGTGAAGAAATGGCACAATTATTTTCATGGAACACAGTTGTTGTTTGGGGGTTGTGGGTTTTGTTTGGTTTTTTGGGTGGGTTTTTTTTTGGTTTTTTTTTTTTTCTGGTCATCCTGAGTTTTCTGTGCTGTGCTTAAAGAACATTGTGGTGTTTCATGGGGAACATGGCTGGAAATAAAAAATAAATAAAAACCTGAGATATGGAAGAGAACAATCTTTGTCTGCATGGTTTATATGGCTGTTCTGATCCTGTCTGGTGTGTATTGCTGCATGCAAAATCTTCTTTCTGACCAGGCTCTCCTGACCAAAGGGAGGCCCGCAGGCCCTTGTTGTTACAATTAAGCCATGTGCTACTTTCCATAACTCATTAGCCTTTTACTTTCTGGATTAATTCAATGTGCAAATAATGTCACAAATTGAATATTAGTAGACTTCTATTGAGGATTAAGAGGCAGTAAAAGCATATCACTGTGTCTTCATTTTGCTTTGCACCACTGTGGTTTGTCCAGCATAGCAAGCGGTTAGTTAACCACCCAGTGCCTTACTGCCTTCTCTCCCATACTGGTTTTTTTCCTGATTGCCCAGTTCTGGGAAGAGGAAAAACAAGAGCTGCACATGTGAAAATGGAGGTATGCAACATGAATCTCCCTGTTAGCACTGCACAAGGTGTTTTCTAAAGGAGAAGTTTGTCTGAAAGTGGCTCCAGCTCTTCTGTGGCTGCCTCTGCAGCCCTCAGTTGACAGCAGCCCAAGGTTAGTTAGAATCATAGAATGGTTTAGGTTGGAAGGGAGCTCAAAGCTCATCCAGTTCCAACTCCCTGCCATAGGCAGGGACACCTCCCACTAATACAAGTCACTCAAGACCTCATCCAACCTGGCCTTGAACACCTCCAGAGAGCTTGTGGAGCACAGAATCACCCAACGTGATCACAGTGGGTGATTCCGTGCTCCGCAACCTGTGCCAGTGTCTCACCACCCTCACTGTAAAGAATGTCCTCTTAACATCCAGTCTAAACCTCCCCTCTGCCACTTTAAACACATTCCTCTTCCTCCTGTCATTACAAGACCTTGTCAATAGTCCCTCCCTAGTCTTCCTGTAGCCCCCTTCAGATACTGGAAGGCTACTCTAAGGTCCCCTGGAAGCCTTCTCTTCTCCAGGTTGCAGAGCCCCAAGTCTCTTACCCTGTCCTCAGAGTAGAGCTGCTGCAGCCCTCTGAGCATCTTTGTGGATTCCTCTGGACCCACTCCAACAGTTCCATGTCCTTGTGTTGAGGGCTTCAGAGCTGCACACAGGACTCCAGGTGGGGTCTGAGGAGAGCAGAGCAGACCAAAGGAGCACAATCCCCTCCCTTGCCCTGCTGCCCACACTGCTCTTGCCGCAGCCCAGCACTCAGTTGCTGTCTGGGCTGCACTCACACTGCAGCCTCATGTTGAGCTTTTCACCACCCCAGACTCCCCAGGTCCTTTTCCTCAGGACTGCTCTCAGCCATTCCCCACCCAGCCTGGAGTTGTGCTTGGCATTGTGCCTACCCAGGTGCAGGACCTTACAATTGGCTTTCTTGAATATCCTGAGGTTGTCCTGGGCACATCTCTCCAGCCTGTGCAGAACCACTGATGGGCTGCACTTGCTCCAAGTTAAGCACTTCACTTCTGTCATTGCATGATTCTGAAACACATTTTTATCACTCCAGTGCAACATTTAGGTGGGATTGCTGAAACCAACCTGGGCATCTGTAGTGTTGCTGCAGGGATGATGCAGAAAAACAAGCTTGGGGAAAGGGTGCCATGTCCCACTGCAGACAAAGTTCTCCACAGAGCTCCCAGCATCTCTCCACGAGGGGTGTAGATGTGGGTTTGGGACCCACGGTGAGCACTGCAATGCCAACATCAGCCCAA
Organism: Eubucco bourcierii; assembly: GCA_013396675.1. Taxonomy (NCBI): domain Eukaryota; kingdom Metazoa; phylum Chordata; class Aves; order Piciformes; family Ramphastidae; genus Eubucco; species Eubucco bourcierii. The sequence continues at coordinate 217,112 of VWZE01007084.1, read as the reverse complement.
AGTTTTTCACTTCTGAGGTGTTTCTGGTGTCAGTGTAGGGAGAATGGCTCCATGGCATGAGAACTTTCAGGACGTTTCTGAGCAAAATGGGTGCAGCTTTCTTTTAATGCACCAAAGTGGAGGCAAATTTCAATCTAATAATGTAAAGCAGCAATAACCATTATAATTAATTTATATAAAAGACATTATAAAATTACACTTGATGCATTTAAATCCCATCCAGGAGCAGTGCTCGTTTTCCAGTTAAGCTATGGGCTGTGCTAGGGCAGACGGGGAAAGAGGTATTTCAATATTTCTTATAATTTTATATTCCTTCTAATATCTCTCATGCTAATTTCATTATGCAACACAGTCGGCAGAGTGATGTAATTATTGAAAAGTAATTTTGCAATAAATGGATTTAAATGTGTTCGAGTCCATTGTAAATTCAATCTCCTGGTAAAGGTGGATTGAACAGGCAGGAAAAAGGGAGCAGGGACGCTGCAGGATGAAAGCTGAGAAGTCCTGGGCATCCCACATCGAGCATCTGCTTACACCAACTAATAACATCCACTTCAGATGGAAACTGCTCCCCACCCTGGCCTCCCTCCCCTTGAGCCCCCAGAGCTGCTGCTTGCACTTCCAACCTTCCTGATGGGGGAAATTGTGGATTGGGCAAGCCTCCTCCTGGCACAAGGCACCGCCGTTGCTGGGCGTCTGTGCCTCTCTTAGCAAAGTGAGTCCTGTGTGGGTGTCTTAGTCTGGATTAAGGGCTCAGTTAATGGGCAGGGACATAAAGATATTCTTCTGCATAAGACATGGAAGCTGTGATTTCTATTCCTGGCTCTGTCAGAGACTTCCTGTGCGATACTGGGCAAGCAGCATATCGTCTCTGTGCTTCCATTTCCTCATCTGCACAATGGGGATAAAGAGTGCTTCCCCAGCTCATCGGTGAAATTAATGTAACATATGTAAAGTGCATGTATATCCCCAGATGAAAGGTGCCATTGTAATAATATTCAAATCATTATGGAAAAGAGATAAAGAGACCAACCCCTGCTAAATGATCGTCTTGCTTTTCACCAGATTCATGAGATCCACGCAAAATGTGATAAGAAAACCTCAGATGTCAAGTGGTTTAGAGTCAGGCTCTGCTCATGAAACAGAGCTGGCTGTGCCTTTTAAGTGGAGGATGAGAGAGAGAAGAATTTGGAGCTTGTAAAGTTGTTGCCGTGGTTAAGCTGTCCTGGTTTATTGGATGCTGCTGTTCACCTAGGGGAGAAGCCTGGGGGATGCATCAATACCCAAATCAGGACCCGGGGACCTCTCGGTGGCACAAAATCAAAGTGATGAAGCAGTGCTGTTTGTTTTTCCTGACCCTGATGGCTGCATACAAGTTTGGGATGTCCCAGAAAGGTCATGCACGGCTGGAAGTGACAAAGGGGAGATTGGATGAACTGGCTTAGTAGGAATACTTAACCCACGAGGCTTAATCTAGACCTTTACCTAGAGGTAAAGGAAATAGCTCTGGTGTCACTTGTAGAGCATTAGCAGATACTGCAGTGGGAGGACAGTCAGGTCTAAGCACCAAGGTGATGATATCTCTTCTCTGTTGTCCTTTGTGCATCTCCTTTTTTCCACAGCAGGGCTGCAAAGTGTGTTTGGGCAACGCAAAGACCTCTGCCCTATAAGCAGGGCATAGAGGTTCTTGGCAATATGTTTGTATCCCAGCAAGGCTGGCAGCCGGCAGACATTTGTGTGTTTTCTCTGAAGCAAATGTACCTCCTGGAGTGTCCTTCCATTGTGAAGGAGGTGCTGGCTTGGCCTCCAGAAGAGCCATGTTGGGGAATCACTTGAAACCTGAGCTCACAAGAGATTTGAGTCCAAAACTGCTGTGCCAGTCTCTTCTGGCACCATTGTATAGTTGCCCAGCACCAAATGCTCAATTATAGACAAAATTGAATTTACAATTTGCTTTTGGGCAATGTGTAAATTGGCCCTTCATTGATTATTAATGAAGTGCTAATTGCTCTTTGCAACCAATTTTTATGCAAATGCTATTAGTGCTATTTGCACAATCCTGCAATTTACAGTTTTACATTTGGAAGGGGCCTGGTGAAAAGATGTGAAAAGATGACAGCTTGTCCTGAAAGAAAACAAGAAGGGGAGGAGGGGAAAAGAACTTGCAAAAACTTGGGAGTAGCAAAATAACACCATTAGGAATGAGAAAACATTCAAAAGACTGCCAAGGAACAAACCAAGCTCCTCTCCTTTATTGATTGTTACAGATTCAGCGTTGACAGGGGTTGTTCTGAATGTAACAGGATCCCCTGGCAGATGCAAACCAGACTCCAGGCATGTGCTGTGTGTTTCACGGCGGAGGTCAGTGCATGAATTTGCCTGTGAAACAAACATTTGAGGCGAGGCTGCCAGCGTTCCCCATTGGGGAGCTGGGTGCTTCTCTTGGGGACAAAACGACACAGCCTGAGCTTGTGAAGTGTGGGCAGCTGCTGGACTGGGCTGGCACAGAGCTCCTCTTCTAGCTAATAACTCTCCACTGCATGGGGTCAGGAGATGAGCCCTCGTGATCTCTGCCCACAGCTGGTGTAAATCCACAGCCCCCCCACCCTGCCATCACACCAGGCTGTCCCTTTCTGTATGCATCCCACTGAGCTTTAGAAGATCACTGTGCTCTTCCTAACATCCTGTGATCTCCTTAGAATCATTCAATCAAGCAGGTTGGAAGAGACCTCCAAGCTCATCCAGTCCAACCTAGCACCCAGCCCTAGCCAATCAGCTAGACCATGGCACTAAGTGCCCCGTCCAGGTTTTTCTTCAACACCTCCAGGGACCTCCTGCCAGAGCAGGACCAGACAGTCTAGCTCAGGGCACACAGGAATGCATCCAGACAGACCTTGAAAGTCTCTAGAGGAGACTCCACAACCTCTCTAGGCAGCCTGTGCCAGTGCTCTGGGACCCTTAGAGTCAAGAAGTTCCCCCTTGCATTGAACTGGAACTTCCTGTGCTGCAGCTTCCATCCATTGCTCCTTGTTCTATCCCAGGGAACATGTGAGCAGAGCCTGTTCCCTGCTCTTGACCCCCAGCCCTCAGATAGTTACGAACATTCATTAAATCCCCTCTCAATCTTCTCTTCTCCAGACTAAGCAGCCCCAGGTCCCTCAGGCTCTCCTCACCAGGCAGGGCTCCAGTCCCCTCACCATCGTCAGTGGGGCAATGCTCCTGCTTGTTCCTGGCACGGTTAGTGGCGGTGCAGGGCACACAAGGGTGCTGGGGAGCCGGAGGCTGGAGGGTGGCCAGAGGTGGCACAGCTGTGCTTCCCCCGGGACCTGCCTGCTGTAAGGCCCCGCACAAACGCACCGTGTCACTCTTTGCCACGGCACCGTGCCGAGTGCCGGGGGAAGCCTATCCCCACGCCTGGCCCTGGTCTCGCCAGCAGCTGCGGGCACCCTGATGCACTCCCACAGCCCACTCTGAGCACTCTGCTGACCCTCTGACCCCGAGCCGGGGGTGCTGTGTGAGCTGTGCCTCCGAGAGCTGCAGCTGCCTGAGCCATCCCAGGGCTCTGCCACAGGGAAGCGTTCAGAGGTGTTTTACAGCTACTCAGAGCCGTGTCCGGGGGTGTGCAGACACACACCACAAACGTCCTGTGCATAGACCAGCCAGGAGATCTTTTTCCAGAGGAGATGGATTTAAGAAAACTGCATTTTGATTCCCGGGAGAATTGTTCGGATGTGATTTAGAGGTGGTGTTGCTTTACCTTGGTTTCAGGAGATACAATCTACTTTTTCAGGATGGATGTGGCTCTAGCCTGGATGAGGAGCCAGACGTGGCAGCTTGGGGGTTCAGGAGATGGGAAGATTACCAAACCATCCCAGAGGTAGCAACTACCCAGCCATCTCCCCCCAAAATAATTCTGCTTTCTGCCTGGATTAAAATATGCTTTGTGTCCGGGAGGAAGAACTCTCTTAGCCTAGAAAAACCCAAGGAACTAAGCTTGGCCTTGTCTCAAGGTGGTTGGTGATGCTGGACAAATCTCCTGGTACTTTAAGGTGGGTGTAGCAACACTCACAGCCCCCCACAAGCATTGCTCAGGCTGCACACAGCCAGGACCCCCCCGCAAAAGGCAGATGTCAGTACCACTCTCCCCACTCCCGGCAAAGAGGGTTGCAGCTTCCATTTCAATACTTGTTGCCAGGGTTTCAGCAGTGCCTCATTCGTCTCCCAGACAGGAGCCCTTGTTGGCAGGGAGCTATCTGGGGAACACCCCCCCACCACCCCTCCTTCCTGTGTTGCCAGGGCACCTCGACCAGAGGGACTGTCTTCTACGTCTCCTTCTGCTCCTTCCACTTGCCTTTTGTTTTCCAAAACACTGCCTCTGGGTTGGTAGGACCCCTCTGTGCATCTTGGCTCTGTAGGCACACAGGGTACATGCACACAGGGGGTTGCTGACTGCACCCCAAACAGGCTCTGCTCTTCCACAGTGGATGGGCTTTTGTGTCTTTGCTTGTTGTTTTAACAGAGAGATGGAGGGAGAGGCCATTTTGTTGGGCTACCAAGCATCTCGTGGGTCAGTCTGTACCACGTTGTCACTGACATGTCATCTGCATCCTGAGGTCCCAGCATAGCAGGCGAGTGTGGGACCTCCCTCAGCCAGGTGGGCAACTGGAGGAAGGACAAACTGGGAGTGGTGAGACAGGAGGAGAAGAACTTCCTTAATCTGTTTTAGCTTTCACCTTCCTGCCAGGCTTAAATTATGCTTTCATAGAACCATAGAATTGTCAGGGGTGGAAGGGACCTCAAGGATCATTTAGTTCCAATGCCCCTGCCTTGGGCAAGGACACCTCACACTAGATCAGGTTGTTCAGAGCCACATCCAACCTGGCCTTAAACACCTCCAGGAATGAGACTTCCACCACCTCCCTGGGCAACCTGTTGCCGTGTCTCACCAACCTTGTGGTGAAGAACTTCTTCCTAACATCCACTCTGAATCTGCCCACTTGTAGTTTTGCTTTTATTTTCAGCAGTTTCTTGTGTTTTCTTTCCAACATCTGGTTTGGAAGACTCTTCTACCAATGAAGCAGGAATAAAGTTGTGTTTTGTCTTCTCCTTGGCAATGGCCATTTGCTATCAGCAGTGGTAGCCTGGCACAGACTTGTTCAACTTGTCCTCAGTCTCCAGACAGCACAGGGAGGTTCAGAATCATAGAATCATAGAATCATGGAATCATAGAATCATAGAATGGTTTAAATTGGAAGGGACCTCAAAGATCATCTAGTTCCAACCCCCTGCCATAGGCAGGGACACCTCCCACTAGAACAGGTCACTCAAGGCCTCGTTCATCCTGGCCTTGAACACTTTCAGGAAGGTTGTGGAGCACAGAATCACCCAACGTGATCAAAAGATCATGTTGGGTGATTCTGTGCTCCACAACCTCCCTGGGCAACCTGTGCCAGTGTCTCACCATCCTCACTGCAAAGAACTTCCTCCTAACATCCAGTTTAAACCTTCCCTCTGCCAGTTCAAACCCATTGCCCCTTGTCCTGTCATTCCAAGACCTTGTAAATAGTCCCTCCCCAGCCTTCCTGTAGGCCCCCTTCAGATACTGGAAGGCTATTCTAAGGTCTCCTGGAAGCCTTCTCTTCTCCAGGCTGAAGAGCCCCATTGAAATCTTTGGGAAGAGCTTTAAATCCTCCGAAATGGCAACTGAGCAGGTAGGAAGCAGTGATGCTAGCACTCACCTCACCAGAAACTGGTGGGGTGAGGTGAAGGGTTGATCCTCTGCATTTCCTCATAATTTCTATCAGCTTTGTTACTGATTGTACCTCCTCCTTCAGATTATTTGGTCCCAAACCAGGGGTGCGCAGGAGTTGTGCTCCACAACCTCCCTGGGCAACCTGTTCCAGTGTCTCACCACCCTCACTGCAAAGAACTTCTTCCTAGAAGACAAGGGAAACCTCTTCCCCACCCTATCCAAGGGCAGTCCCCTCCACGTACTGCTGTGTTTTGATGCCCACAACTAAAGCCCTTCCTCTCCAGAGCAAACAAAATCCAAGACAAACCTGCAAGCCTCATTTTATTGGGGGGAGGGCAGCACCTTAGCAAACCCTCACTTTAAATCCCCCCAAAATTTGAGAGATGTGCGTTTTAAATCTGATGGGTTTTATATATATATATATATATAAAAAAATAAAGTAGTAAATATTTAATTTTTTTATTTTTTTTTATTAAGGAAGAAAACTGATGAGGGCTGACACTTTATTAAAGTGTCAAAATGAGTGTTCCTACATTCTAATTACTTATTCTAACAAGGAGGCAGCCTCGTCAGGCGCTGGGCGCGCTGGCGTGCGCAGGCGAGGGGCGCTCCCGTTAACTAACACCTATTAAACTATCATTTGCACCTAGAGGCATCTCATTAATATCTCAACTGGTGAGATTGTGCTGCCAGTGCCTACCTGACCCGGGGCGTTGACAGGAGAAATGGCTCCAGGAGGCCTTTCCTTGCTCCAGGCTCTCCTGTACCAATAATTCCTATAAAATTAATAACGACCGTTCTTAATTGAATTCCTGATAAATGAAGATTCTCCCAGGCCCCTGTAAAATGCATCCAGGAGATGCAAAAGGAGTGCTGTACCATAAGCTGGGTTCTGTCCTTCTCTCTCCCCTCCCTCTTTCTTTCATCTCTCCAAGCCTCTTCCCACCCTAGCCATCCCTCCTGCTGTTCCTTCCTTATCACTCTTTTCCTTCCCTTCCCAACCAAGTGTTCTCTTTTCTGCAGCAGTTTCCTTTCTGAGCTCCTGTTTGAGTCCCTCCCATTTCTCTGCCTCTGCCTGAATCTACCTTTATGGCTCTGCCTCACTCCCATTTCTCTACCTGGATCTACCTTTATGGCTTTGACTCCCTCCCATTTCTCTGTCTCTACCTGGATCTGCCTTTATGGCTTTGACTCTCTCCCATTTCTCTGCCTGAATCTACCTTTATGGCTCTGCCTCACTTCCATTTCTCTGCCTGGATCTACCTTTATGGCTTTGACTCCCTCCCATTTCTCTGTCTCTACCTGGATCTGCCTTTATGGCTTTGACTCTCTCCCATTTCTCTGCCTGGATCTACCTTTATGGCTCTCTACCTCAATTACTTATTTTCCTTCTGGAACTGCCTTCTTTCCTCTCTTCCCCTTCCACCCTTCTTTCCCTTTCTTGCACTTTCCAGTGGATTTTCATCTCACCAATAAAAACCATTTTTCTCAGGTTTCCTTTCAGGCTCTGAAATGTTTTCTTAGAGGAACCTTCTCACTGCTGCAAGGTCTCTGTTGGATGAAGTCATGACATTGCATCCTCAGAGCTGTCCAGTCACCAAGAGGATATGTCCACCCTCAAAGCAGAGATTGCCATCCCCCCAAAACTTATGGAACAGGCAAGTCTCCTTTCATCCCAGCTTCCCAGTTGATGGAGATACCTTTGTAAGAGGAGGATCTTGTCCTCAAGACAGAGCTTGCACAGTCACCACTTGAATGCCACATCATTAAAAGAGAGGTAATGGGCTTCTGCAGGGGGCACTTTGGAGTCTGAGGACTTTTTGTTACACTGCAGGACTGTCTTTAATGTCACTTTCTCTGCTTTTGGCAGTAAAGGGGTTGCCTTTTTACCCTTATGCTGTGCAGCTGCCCCGCTGGCACTGGGGTTTATTTATCAGCTGTTGGGGTTTGCTTGTTTGTTTGATTTTTTTTTTTTCATGCCTTTAATAAATATAAAAATCCTCACCAAAAAAATCCATTCTATTTTTATTTCATTCCAATTAGAAAAACGAACTAGAAACTACACTTAATATTAAAAACACCAACTCGAGGTTCAAAGCCAGCAAGTTAAAAATAAAGAAGCACATAATGGGAAAAAAAGTATGATTAAGTAACAGATAAATAACAAGTAATGGGATTTTAATCTTCTTGCTAGTAGAGGCTACTTCTCCAGCACTAAAGGTGACTCACAAGCAGCATCACTCCAGGAAAGTTAAAAGTGATCATTCGATAAGACTCAAGGACTGTGCAGGACTCAAAGAAGGATAAAACAGCCTTGCAGGGGGCTCTTCTTCCTCTGTCTCTTAGTGATGAATGCAACTGAAAGACCTGATCAGTTCAGAGCTGCTGAAAAATAAGACATGATCTCATCTTCATGAGCACCCAGGTAGGCTGGAAATCGCTGCCCTGCTGTGTCGTAATGGCTGAAAGCTGAACAGAGTTCAAAAGGAGGTTCACCATTTTTATAGGTGACTCTGTTCAGAGTAGTAGTAATAATAAAATTTTTTAAAATACATATAAATATATAACTATTTCTAGATAGAAATATTAATATATAGATATATTTATATAAATAAATACACTAAAATACAGATGATCAGAGAGCTGCAGCAGCTATCCCATGAGGACAGGCTGAGAGAGTTGGGGCTCTGCAACCTGGAGAAGAGAAGGCTTCCAGGAGACCTTGGAGTAGCCTTCCAGTATCTGAAGGGACCTACAGGAAGGCTGAGGAGGGACTATTGACGAGGTCTTGCAGTGACAGGACAAGGGGCAATGGGTTTGAACTGGCAGAGGGAAGATTCAGACTGGATGTCAGGAGGAAGTTGTTTGCAGTGAGGGTGGTGAGACACTGGCACAGGTTGCCCAGTGAAGTTGTGGCTGCTCCCTCCCNTAGATACAGATACAGATATAGATATAGATGCAGATATAGATATAGATATAGATATAGATATATAGATATAGATATAAAAAAAAAACAACACACTATGAAAGGGATTTGGAAAGCATCTCTGGGTGACTTGGCTTGCCATTAGGAAGAAAGTCCCAGTGGTAATAAATTGATCTCAAAACAGGTTTCTTGCACCAGCTTCTGCTGCCTCCAGTGGTGCAACTGAGATAGAACCAGAGACCTCTGAGGTCCCTGGAAACGGGGCTATAATGCCCAGAGTTTGCACTTGAGTGGTGTGTTCCCATTTACATACTTCTTTGGAGACATCCAGACTAGAGGGAATGAGGTGGAGGTGGGAAAGGAAGAGAATAAGTCAGGAAATTGAAAGATTTATCTTCTAGTGGCAGTTGGAAAGCCAGAGGGGGAAGAGGGAAGATCTGAAAGAACAGAAGAAACAAGTGGTAAAGGAAGGATTTCTATCTACAGGTAGCTGGAGGTTTTCAGAGGCCACTTTCAGCAGATGAGATCCTCTCACTGAAATCCAGCAGCAGTTACTTGGGGCAAGTCTTTTGCAATATATAAAACAAAGCAGGAAAAAACATGATTCTTGTGATTGGAGTGAATTGGTGTTTGATACTGGCGTGGTGGCTGAGCTGTGAAATTAGAAACACCCAACTGTGAAGAAGGGCTGCAGGAGACAAGGTGAAAAATTTTACATATGCAAAGCAGAGGTGTACAGAGCACTCTGAGGGCCTGATCACATTCCATCTGTGGGATGGTTTCCATGTTTTAGTCTAAAAGAGGTGGCCACAGGCAAAAGCTGTGAAAACTTCAAGAGAGGTATTTACTGGGGCTGTACCTGCTGGTGTGCTTCCTTCCAGTGCTTAGAGGTAGGGGGTGGCTGGAGCAGGGACTTCACTACCCCACAGCAGGGACCTCACTGCCTTCCATGTCTTGTGGCTAGCCATTGCCAGGGGGATAGGGTCATGGAATCATTTCAGTTGGAGAAGACTTTTAGGATCAGTAAGTCAAATCATTATCTAACTCTTCTAAGTCTGGAGCTAAACCAAGTCCCTCATCTCATGCATACATCTTCTAAACACTTCCAGGGATAGGATTCAACCACCTCCCTGAGGAACCTGTTCCAGTGTTTGATAAACCCATTCAGTTAAAAAAGTTTCTTCTAGTCCAATCTAAACTGTCCCTGGTGCAACTTGAGATGATTGCCTGTCTTCTTCTTACATAATTTAAGGCCAGACTTGGCCTTTCTTACATCTTTTACTTACTCCTTTGATTTTAATTGATCCCATTGTGTGAGTTTCAGCCGTCTCACCTGCATGTGGTGCCTGGTTTCCCAGGCTGGAGGGAGGTGAGCACTACTCCTCTGTGGGAAGGTGGAGGGGAAGGGAGTGCATCCTGGGCATGAGCTTAGGACTGGAGAGAGGGTTGTGAATTGGTGTTGTGTATGGGTACATTCTTATATTTCTACAGCTGCTTTGCCTGCCTCAGTTCCCACTGCCTTTGCCTCCAACGTTCCTCTCTCTCTTTTCTCCTTGATTTGCTTCTTTATACCCCTGGCCTTTGTGTGAGTCCGCCTCACACTCATGCTGGCTTAGCTCTGCCACCAGTCCAACCAGGAGGGCAATGCAGCCTTTGACTTGTCCCTTGGCTGAAGGCCTGGGCACGGGGTGGCTCAGGACTCTGTGTCTCCCTACCCCCATTGTGCAAGCAGCGTCGGCAGGGCTGGAGCACACTGTCTGGGGGTGCTGTGGGTCAGGGGCTGTGCCAGAGCTGCTGTGCCACCCCTCCAGTGAGCAGACCAGCTCCGTGCATGGTGGTGGATGGGGCAGACTGGTCAGAGGTACAGCTGCCCAGCTTCAGATTAGTGTTTATTTTCCAGGCTGAAAGGAAGCTTGTGATCCCAAAGCCCTTCTGTGTTTAGCCAGACCTCTCATTCACTAGCAGAGGAAACCCATGTCAGCCGCTCCCCTTTGTCTCCCCTGAGCTATTGCTTTGAATCTGAAAGGATTGGGTGCAGATTTCAAGGGATGTTCAGACAAAGGCTGTTTGAACAGCACTTGTGTAAATAATCCATGAAAAACTCTTTGAATAACCTCAATGAAATTTTCTCTGAATTTGCTATTCTACTTTTTTCCAGAGGTGTAAAGAAGTGGAAGTCAGAAAAGGGAGGAGAGTTGGAGGGAGAGAGGGAGGAAAGGGGTGGAAGAAGGACCCACACTTTTTTCTCTCTGCCAACTTCTCTGAATGCCAAGAAGTAGCTTGGCTTAGAGGGGGGAGGGGGAAAAAAAATAATCCCTTTGTTATTTTCACAGCTTTAGGAATAATCTCATACGGGACCTCCGTGTCCTCCAACTTCTCCGTCCATCGGATGTAAGGGGACACCCTGGTATTTAACACAGCGAGGGCAATGCGGTGCCAGTTAATGATCAGCCGAACGGTTTAATGTTCGCTTGCCGTACATGTGTAGGGAACAATTCCCCTTTAGCATGTCGTTTAGTTTGCATTAAAATGGAGATAATTGTTTTGATGCCAAATGGTCCCGTCCAGCCCCTTCCCCGTGCCTCTTCAGACGATTTATACAAATTACATCCTCAAACAAGAGGGGACAAAAAGTCCTTTCATTTAGTGTCTTTTGAAGATTCTCCCAATTGAATCCTGTGCCGTGGCGGGGGACACCTCAGCCCAGGCTGGGCGAAGCAGAATCGGGGGAGTGGGACCTGTGGTGCCACCCCCTGAGCGCCCTGGGATGGGGTCAGGGATGCTGCAGCCACACAGAGAAAGGGCTCTGGGGGCTCTCGGCTTCTTCAGGAGCTGGTTCAGTGGATGTCCAGGAGATGGAGCAGTGTTTCTGTGGCCTCTGCCGCCGGTGCCCCTAACGAGCCAGTCTGTCTGAACTCGGAATGAATTTTGTTCCCTTTTCATCACTCTCTGATGTCCAGCTGCTCCTGTCAACACCTTCTTATAGCATGTAATTCATCGCTCAGACTGACAGCTGGGGCCGTGGGCCTGGGACCAGCTCCTCCTGCCATCGCCTGCACCCAGAGAGGGTCCCTGGCCAGAGCAAGGGCTTCCCTCGCCCCCTCCCTGCACCTGAGGCTCACCAACTCTCCAAAGGATTCCCCAGGGAAAAGCGGGAGCAACCCAGCTCCTCCTGTCTCCTGCTCACTGTTTAACTTCTGCTGGGGGCTCTGCCGGGGACTTCTTCCCAGGAGAAGGGCACAAGGCAGGGCTATGAGGAGGGCAGGATGACCGAGGCCATGCTGGCAGCTCCCGCAGGCTGTGACACTGGCTGGGCTGTCGCCACCCAGACCTTTCCCTCCTGGGATTCAGCTCATTTTGAGTGCAGGTCAAAGCAGGAGCAGCCTTGTAGCATCACACACCCAAATAACAAATAGTGACTGCCACCCCATGCCAACCCTGAGGCACATCTGACAGGGAGATGCTTTGCCAGTGCCACTGTGTGCAGAATCAGCAGCTTCCTTTTGTACCAACCCCTCCACCAAAATGCCCTCTCCCCTCCAGTCTAATTTCTAGCAATTATCCTTTGACTTGCCACTTGTGCCTTCAATTCTCCTCCCGTACCTTCCTGTCTTCCCATAATTTATTCTATAGCTCACCCATTTCTCGTCCTCATTTATAATTCTTCTTTATTTTATTACTTTGCATAATTTCCTTTTAGGATTTGTCATAAAATAAATTCTGCCACCTCTGTCTTCTCATTTCTGCTCTCAAGTGTCAGTGCGTGCTCATGCAGTGGCTCCCAACACCTTTCAAACCTCTGTGCCGGAGCTGCCCCAGCCTTAGAGAATCTGGGGAGCTGTTGGAAGCAACCTCAGTTTCAGAAGAGCCTTTCCAAATGAATCAGCACTCAGAGCAACATCTGGAATGACAACTCTGAATGTAAATTCAGGGTGATCCTCCATCTGGGCTTTTTCTTTTATTGTTGTTTTTTTGGGTTTACCATGGTGAAGTGCTGAGATGGGCAGAATCTTCATAAGGTCACCTTATTGTGACCTTTCAGTATCTTAAAGTGGGCTACAAGAAAGCTGGGGAGGGAATTTTTATGCTGTCAGGTAGTGACAGAACTGGGGGGATGGAACAAAACTAGAAATGGGTAGAGTCAGACAGGATGCTAGGAAGAAGCTCTTCACCATGAGGGTGGTGAGAGCCTGGAAGGGGTTGCCCAGGGAGGTGGTGGAAACCTCATCCCTGGAGGTGTTTCAGACCAGGCTGGATGAGGCTTTGGACAACCTGATCTAGTGTGAGGTGTCCCTGCCCATGGTGGTGGTGGTGGGGGGGGTTGAACTGGATGATCCTTGTGGTGCCTTCCAACCCTGACTGATTCTATGATTCTGTGATTGATTCTATGAGTCTATGATTCAGTGATTCTATGAGTCTATGATTCAGTGATTCTATGATTCAATGATTCTATGATTCCATGATTCTATGAGTCTATGATTCCATGATTCTATGATTCCATGATTCAGTGATTCTATGAGTCTATGATTCTATGATCCTGTGATCACATGATTGCCCAAACCTGAGTTAAAAATACCAATGACTGAGTGAATAAGGATGCTAAGGAGAAAAAAATGCTGATGTACTGATGTTCAATCCTTCCTTCCCTCAGCCTTGTGAAACTCTTTGCAAAAGGAGAGTATCCAAGAAGGACCAATTCTATGAAAGGCAGTAGATCCTTAATGCAAAAATAATGTCTGGAGTGGGGAGGAAGTTGCATTTAACAGAGGCAAAAAAATCCCAACCAAATCTCAAACCTCACAGTCCCCGCTTTGAAAGTAACTTCTCTGCACATGTAAAGAGGTCCCATCCCAGCACATACTTTAAAGAAAGTTTGGGGCTGTTTCTGGAGGGGGTTAAGCAGGAACCTAGGAATCTGTGGTTCTTTTTAAGTGAGAGAGCACTGACATGAGAATGTAGAAGTGAAAGCACCCTCTCTGTGCTCCAAAGCTGGCTTCTCCAGCTCCAGACACCTCACCTGCTTTGTGAAGCCTGAAGCTGTGACACAATACTCATTTGGAGGCTCTTTTTGAATGAACCCAGGCCAGAAGATGGCTTTGTGTGTGAGCACAACAGGGCACCACTTGGCATTCTCTTGATTTTTAAGATTCTCAGATTTAAGATTTTAAGATTTAAGATCTGAAGATTCTGATTCTCAGATTTAAGATTTAAGATCTGGAGCTTCTGATTCTCAGATTTAAGATTTTGTGATTTAAGATCTGGAGCTTCTGATTCTCAGATTTAAGATTTTATGATTTAAGATCTGGAGCTTCTGGTTCTCAGATTTAAGATTTAAGATCTGAAGCTTCTGATTCTCAGATTTAAGATTTTAAGATTTAAGATCTGAAGCTTCTGATTCTCAGATTTAAGATTCTAAGATTTTAAGATTTAAGATTTGGAGCTTCTGATTCTCAGATTTAAGATTTAAATATTTAAGATCTGGAGCCTCTGATTCTCAGATTTAAGATTTTAAGATTTAAGATCTGAAGCTTCTGATTCTCAGATTTAAGATTTAAGATCTGGAGCTTCTGATTCTCAGATTTAAGATTTTATGATTTAAGATCTGGAGCTTCTGGTTCTCAGATTTAAGATTTAAGATCTGAAGCTTCTGATTCTCAGATTTAAGATTTTAAGATTTAAGATCTGGAGCTTCTGATTCTCGGATTTAAGATTTAAGATTTAAAGATTTAAGATCTGGAGCTTCTGATTCTCAGATTTAAGATTTAAGGTTTTTAAGATTTAAGGTTTTTAAGATTTAAGATTTTTAAGATTTAAGATTTTTAAGATTTAAGATTTTTAAGATTTAAGATCTGGAGCTTCTGATTCTCAGATTCAAGATTTTAACATTTAAGATCTGAAGCTCAAAATAAAACCCAGGAGAACAAAACCTCAGGAGGATCAGATGAAAAACATCCTCCTCTTTCCCCAGGACTAGGGGAAAACCACTGGCTTCATCTTCCTAATGAATTTGTTTTGGTTTGGGTTTGTTTTTCCCTAGTATGGAGAAATCCCTGTGTGGTTTGGGTTTACGAGGAGGATTTTCCCTTCATGTGCTGCCACAACGACTGAGATCAGCTGAGGCGCTCAAGTGAACGGCTCCTCCATGTAATTGTCTGAGGGCTGCTGGCCAGCGCTTTTCAGAAGAGGGTCCGGCTGGCTGTATTTCAGTTCCACCTCTGCCTCGACAGAGCCTGTCTCCTTTAATCATCAGAGTTCAGTGCACGGCTTTTGCCTGGCACAAGCTGGAATTTCATTTGGTTTGGAGGCAGATTGCTTCTTTTGTTAGTTTAGGTCTTTTGGTTCCAGTTGCGTAAGCGGGGACAAGTCAATCCCACTGGCTGCAAGGAGCTGGTGGCCAGGAGAAGGCTGGTCTGCTATTCGGTGTGGGGATTGGGTTTAAATCTTTAAAACAGCATCCTTGTGTCTACAGAAGCATTCTGCTTTCTGTAATGAGAGACATTTTATGGACTGAGAACAAAATGAATGTGTGTTTTCCCCCAACTCGGGGCAGTCAACACAAGCACGGTGCCATAAACTGAGTTTCCTGAGTAAACCGAGCCTCGAATTTATTCAAATGAAAGTGAATGTTGCATTATTACAGCCTTGCAAAACTCCAGTTAATTTATGGTGGTATAAAAATCCATTTTTTTTTTAATGACTGTGACACTGCCAAAATCTTTGCAGATGCAGAAACCTCTTTGCAGGAGAATTTCAATCTAACATCAACAGGAGATTTGGAAGATGAATTGTGCGAGGAGCTCCTTCCTCCAAAGATGCTGCTTTGCTTTGCTTTTCTAGCATGTGGTTTGGCTCTAATATTGTCTGGTTTATGATGTTTTAATTATTGTTGTTTATTTATTATAATCATATTTTAATTGTTTGTGTAGTGCCTTGGCAGGGGGGCACATTATAAATTAAATTATTATTAAAAAGTTGTTACTATGTGTACCTGCTGAGCTAGACCAGGGAACAGACTCAACTGCCTGGAATTAATTCCCCCCTTGTCTTTTCCTTTGTCTCCTCTCTCACTCAGGAGCATAGTTCAAAGGGTTGGAGAGAGAAAATGATGTTTCAGTGTTTCCTCCTGGGGCTCTGCAAGGTGAGGGGAGCTCTTCTCTGGGCTTCTGCCTCCCTTGGGTGCCAAGGGTGAAGTTGGAGGAAAGATGTTCTCTGTGGGCTAGGCAGGAGCTGGAGTTGTTTTCAAAGCCTTTCTGCATCAACCCCTGCTTGCTCCTGGAGGGCAGGCTGCTGGAAGAGGCTGGTTGGCATTTGCTGCAGTAGTACAGGATTTGCTAATTCTTAAATTAAAAGGGAGACTCTCACATGTGCTTGTGGTGTGCTCGGAGGCAAGGAAAGGAATGGCACCTCTGGTCACTAGGCAAGGATGGCAGAGATTCCTGGCCCTGTCTGAATCCCATTTCACCACCTCCTGGCCTTTCCAATTTGCAGCAGACATCACAGTGCTTGGTAGCAGTGTCCCTGCCAGCCCAGAGAACTCCCTCCTGGGGGCCCCACAACTCAAAACCCTAGTGAAGTTTCAGCCCTCTAGTCCCATTACTGGTGCACAGAGTAGATATTATGGCTCCTCCACCTCTGCTTGGATCTCTTTGGGGTTTCCACATGCCATGGGGCAGTGACCAGTGGCCATCTCAAAGCTGGTGATGAAAAGGCCAAAGCAAAATACTATCATCTCTGGCTAATCCCCAGGGCCAAACAAGACCATTCTTGGACAAAGCTGGCAGAGAGACCCATTCCTTCCATAGGCTTTTCATTTAGCTCCCCACAGGTTTTGTTAGACCTCTCTGCCTCAACACAATCTGACTGTTGATGTTGCAGCACAAGCACAGGTAACCCTCTGTTGGGACAACCACTTTAGATGGGACTGGGATCCAGCCTGAAGGTCACCAAGAACCCTAACCAGCTGAACACATCAAGACTCTCCCCAGAACAGAAAAGAGGATTTCCCCCTCCCTCAGACCTCCTCACCTGGCCTCAGAAGCTCAGGTACCGATTATTTGAGTTCTCTGTGGATAATCATCTTGCTGCTCCTCACTGACATACTGCAGGGCTGCTAGAGGCACTTGAGAGTCTGGGTGAGAGGAGCCACACAAGTTCCACTGATGGATCAGTGCTCATGTGAAGGTCCCTGCCATGTTAGCCGTCAGTTTGCTAACAAATATTAAGAGACAGATGTCATATGAGCATCTCTGCACTTCAGAACTAGTGGCAAACTTCACACCTCCAGCTCTCCTAATAAGACAGTATTTCATCCCACTCAAAATGCTTATTATAGCTAGGCTGATGGGTAGTGTAAGATCTCATTATTTATCTGCATGCTTTATTTTGGATAGATAATAGGAAAAATTATCTGGAAGAGCAGCAATTTATTTGACTGTAAACTGTGGGCTTTTTTGCCACACTTTGTGGGCTCCTGAAGAAAGCTTTCCAGCAGAGGCACAGATCTCCCTGTGTGCCACTTTGGAGCATAAAGGATTGTGCTTTATTTCCTGGCCTACTACAGACCTCCATTCACAACCCAGGGGAGTCTGGAAGCCATGAGGACAGGGGAGGGAAATGGTTTTGGTGTCTCTGTAGGACTCCTAATGCCTTAATAAACCCTCAGGGTTTCACTAACCACTCTCCCATGGTGGCAACAGACAGGGTCAACAAAAGTAGCTGTTCCTGCAGACATTTGGTGTAAATCCTAAGAGAAGTCATCTTTTCTCTCTCCTCTATTCCACCTGTGTAACCAGTGCCACATGCCAGGCACCTTTTCCCTCCCTGACATGCATCCATTTATTGGTTCTGCTTTGGGCACTGTTGTTCAGCCTCTGCTCTTCTCATTCCACTCTGGCACATCCCATGGGATCACCAGCCAGGGCTCAGCTGCTGCCCTTCTCCATATGCATCCCTCCCCTTCCTCAGACCCTTTCTGCCTGGCTGTGATGGGGAGGGAACTGCAATTCCCCACACTGCCCCATCCTCCAGAAAAGCCCTGGTAATCCTGGACCCAGGGGCCACTTAGCCCTGTCTGCCTGGTTTGCAGCTCTGCCACTGAAGGGTCCTAATTTGGTGTCATGTCAAGAGAGGGCCAGGAGGCAGAACAGGGCTCTCGAGGGTTGGGATCAGCTCCTGGTTTTGCACCCAAGCTCAGTGGGCCCCTTCCACTCCAATCCTCATTGCAGAGGTGAAAAGAGGCTAGGAAAGGATATTCAAAGCAAGCACCCAGCAGCTGGCTTGTTACTCTACATCTGCTCTCCTCATCCTGACATCCAGGCTTAAGCTTTTAATTCTGTTGTGTTCGTTACTGATCATTACTAAACTGATGCTGTTTTGGCAGAAAGGCTTTGAGCTCCTCTGCCTTTCTGAGTCTGTAACGCTCTACTTCCAAGCCTTGTAGTTGGCAAAAACATTAGCTGTAGTCCCTCTGCACCATGTGTTATTCTATATACTCTGTATTTTTATCTCCTGTGGCTGCTAGAGCCTTGTTGTGTCTAAGGAAGATGTTAGAGTGTATTTGGCTCTTCAGCAAGATGCTTCTTCCCTTTCCTGCCCCCACATTTGCCTGGCTGTCACTTGTGCTGGTGGGAAGCACGGGCAAAAGGGAATCACACCTCTCCCTCCAGCTATATGATTGTTTATGGCACCAGTTATCACTGCTTCAGGACTGGGAGGGTTGGAGGCTGCTCAGCTTACTACAGAGCTGTGCACACACTCTGTGGCAAGGAGTGCTGCCAGTGTCACTTGGGTGCTGGATGCCACTTGGGTGCTAAGTGTCATTTTGATGCTGGATGTCACTTCTGCCTAAGCTTCTGATAGTGGACTAACATGCACAGAATGACATTCTTCCAGAAGTGTCCTTTCAAGTAAACTCTTAGGTTGTGTAATCAAAAAGGGATGCTGGAACGGCTGAATTTACTTCTTTCTCTAAGGAGCTCACACAAGAAATCTCAAGCTGGATAAAAATGCATCCACGCCTTACCCTATCCCACCCTCCCCTTGCTGGGGTGACAAAAATGGAGAAGCACTCTTTTTCCAGGGGTTTTGTCTTGGTTCAGGAGGGCATAAGAAGGCAAACACATGTGCCTCCCTCACGTGCTGGTCTTAGCGGATGTAGCCATGGGATATGTGGAATATAAGACATGCCCTGTGTTAAGCCACACTTATCTCAGCCCCATCCTTCCCACTAATCCTCCAGTGGGACTTCTCCTGATGCCACAGACCCCAACACGCTTCAGACAGTGATCTTTTTGGAAGCAAAACCAAACCAATGATCTGCCACCTGTCCAGGGTCTGGGTTTCTCTCCAGAAAGTCACTTGCCAACCCAGCTTCTTCCCCTTCCCACAGCTATTCCTTCTTGTGCCTCTTCACCAAGCCCTGCCATGCTGGGGAATCCACCTCCCATGTGCTGTCAGGACTTGGACCTGGAGATTTACACCCCCCAGCCCTTCCCACAGAGTTCTCCTGGATTTATAAGAGGGCAGGATTTGACCTGCAGAGTTTAACAACGGTTGTTAACCTTGCCTGTGATCAAATTAGGCTGGGGCACAAACTGGTTGTTGTTTAGGGAGCTATGTTGCAACCTGCCTAGAAAATAACACTCATTCTCTTCTCTTGCATTAAGCTGGGGGTTTTTATTCTGATGGGTTGGAATACATTCTGGCCGGGATCAGCAGGATAACAGCAGCTTCTGATTCAGGTGAGCTCCATCCTTTCCTGTTATCTTATCTGGAGCCAGAGAAGCTTTTAACTGAGAACAATTGTCTTTAGGCCCTCTCATGCTGCCACTCACAGGCGTTTGGAAGTGTTCTCCCCAAAGCCCGACGTGTTTGTAACATGTTTTAATTTCAGTGTGACTAAATACTCAGCTCTTGCAGATCTGCAGCACAGCTTCTCTGGCTGAGGATCAGCCCTCTGGGTGCATTTGCATTTCAGAGATGGGCTACCGTCCTGCCTGCCAGCTAGGTTGTTCCCTGTATAGACAGGTCCTTTGAGTGTCTCTTTCCAGACAAGAAAGCCCTTGTGGCTGAGATGCTGAAAATGACAAATGTGTCTTCATGCCTCCAGCAACACGGGCCAGGGGCAAGCACAGGCTGGCTTTTAAAGGGTTAAGGAGGCTGTGTCCTTGGTGACATGCAATTTATGATCTTGTGAATCCTTTTTTAATTATTTTGCTGTGACAGAGGTGGAAATATCCAACTTCAAACGACTGGCTTTATTGATATGCTGCTATTTGTGCCTCTGTGGAGGAACAATCCCATAAAAGCAATAAATTAGAAAAACCCTCTTTTCTCATCAGAGAGAGAGAGAGACTTTCTGGCTGGAAGTGAGGGACCTGGTGCAAAGGCATTTCAGCTCCACGAAGGGGCTCTCTGTGATCTGTGGTGAAAAACCCTTTCCCTACGAACTAGGCACATTTCTGGTTGCTCCAATCTACTCAGCTGGACGCTCCGCTCCGAGCTGGGGCCAGGCTCATTGCACAGGGCTGGAGTGTGGGAATGGAAGAGGAATTTTTTGTCTGCATTCATAGATGTTGGCTTAACAGCTGTAAAACGTTTATGGCTTTGTGGCTGCTCGTGTTGGTTAGTTATCTACCATATTTGCACCGAGAGGATGAGCAGAAAGCACATTTTAGGACAGAAAAAAAAAAAAGGGGATTTTAAAGTACAATTAACTAATGCTGTTGGAGATGAGCTGGTTGAGGCCAAAAAGGCAGTGTTTATGTGCAGACACGAATGACTGGTTCTCACCACAGAGAATGTAACAAAATCCATCTCATGAATCCAGATGAGAGCAAATATGACATTGTATTTTTTATTTTTTTATTTTTTTTTATTTTTTGAAGTGTAAATAGTTACTCTTAACAAAGATGTACAGGCCTGGCCACAGGAGAACCCAGGCGCAGCCACACAAACACCAGCAGTTACAAAATAATTTGTGCTTCCAGCTGCATTTGGCAGATGCCAGAGCTGAGCTGGGCTCTGCCAGCATGCCCAGAGTGAGTGTTGCATAGGGTCTGGCCCATGAGCCCATTTATGGCACACGAGCAAGCCCCTTGCCCTCTCTTTACACAGGTGCAGTCAGATGTGGAGCAAAAGTAGTAAGACAAGAAATGATGGATACAAACATGGAACACAGAAGGTTTCACCTTAACCATGAGGAGAAACTTCTTTCCAGTGAGGGTGACAGAACACTGGCAGAGGCTGCCCAGGGGGGTTGTGGAGCCTTCTTCTCTGGAGGCTTTCAGAACTCGCCTGGATGCATTCCTGTGGGAACTGCCCTGGGTGAGCCTGCCTTGGCAGGGAGGTTGGACTCTGATGATCTCTGGAGGTCTCTTGCAACCTCTAATGTGATTCTGTGAAAGAAAGATGAATGTGGACCCTGTGGCCCCATGGACACTCACCAACCTGACCACGAGAGCACAGAAGCTGCTCAGCCTGGCAGGGAAGACTGTACTGGGGGTCTCAGTCCTGCAGCTCTTCCATTAACGACCAGTCCATGTGAACAAGAGCTGAGCTTCTTGGCTGCTGCTTTTTGCCAGCCATGTTACCTGCTCTAAGGTGCTCTGAGAGGCTCAAGGAACTGGGATCCAACACACCTGTATATCACAGGGAAGGGAGATAAGGTCTAGTTCTGGAGGGTTCAGTCCATACTGGATGCTTTTGTGTCAGTGCAGAAGTATGGATCTGGGGGCAGCAAGAGCAAAGAATTGGTGTTGGCTGTCGTTGGTGTCCAACAAAGAGCTGTAAGTGTGCTCATGTTCTGCTCATGGTGAAAAGTCACATTGATTATCTCGAAGCTTTGAGGTCCCTTCCAACCTTACCATTCTATGATTCTATGATTCTATGACACTAGTCCTGAGGAGGATGACAAGTCATAGAATCATAGAATGGTGAGGTTGGAAGGGACCTCAAGGATCATCTAGTTCCAACCCCCTGCCATAGGCAGGGACACCTCACACTAACACAGGTCACTCAAGGCCTCGTCCAACCTGGCCTTGAACACCTCCAGGGAGGGAGCAGCCATAACCTCCCTGGGCAACCTGTGCCAGTGTCTCACCACCCTAAATGCAAACAACTTCCTCCTAACATCCAGTCTGAATCTCCCCTCTGCCAGTTCAAACCCATTGCTCCTTGTCCTGTCATTGCAAGACCTTGTCAATAGTCCCTCCCCAGCCTTCCTGTAGCCCCCTTCAGATACTGGAAGGCTACTCTAAGGTCTCCTGGAAGCCTTCTCTTCTCCAGGCTGAAACCCCCCAACTCTTGTAGCCTGTCCTTAGAGCAGAGCTGCTGCAGCCCTCTCAGCATCTTCATGGCCTCCTCTGGACCCACTCCAACAGTTCCATGTCCTTCTTCTCTTGGGGGCTCCAGTACTGCACACAGGACTCCAGATGGGGTCTGAGGAAAGCAGAGCAAAGGGGCACAATCCCCTCTCTTTCCCTGCTGCCCACACTGCTCTTGCTGCAGCCCAGCACACAGCTGCTGTCTGGGCTGCACTCACACTGCAGTCTCATGTGGAGCTTTTCACCAACTCAGACCCCCAGGTCCTTTTCCTTGGGGCTGCTCTCAGCCATTCCCCACCCAGCCTGGAGTTGTGCTTGGGATTGTGCCCAAGTCCAGAAGGAGAAGCTAACTCCAGGCCATTGGCATAGCCCAGCCCCTGGAAACCACCCCTCACGGTGGAAGAGCTTTTGTCTCAGTGTTGGTACACACCTCAGTTTCTTCCTCACGGATCAAGCTGAGACCACACAGCAAAGATACTGTAAGTGCATGCTACAAAGGAATTGTGAGGCTTGGGACAAATTGATTCAATGCTCATCCTGGCCAAAGCCCCTGTCTGTAACTGCAGCCAAGTACCAGCCCTACAAGGAGAGGGAAACTTCACCAGGGCTTTTCCAACAAAAGTCAAACATCAGCCTCAGTTCTCTTTACCTAAAGGGACACAGCAGTGTCAGACCTGTCATCTGTTCTTGTTAAGAAGCTCTGTGAGATATCTGCTGATCTCCTACCAGTGGAAATCTTTATCCTACCCAAGACTAATTTCAGAAACTGCCCTTTGGTAATGACTTTTGCTAGCAGTTAACCTGGCCCAGGTCTGAATCACTGATGACCTCAAAGTAAAATTGCTCCAAATGCCATAAGTATCCCCTTGAACCACCCCAAAAGCAGAAGGTAGAACCTGATTCTCTTTTGCACCCTGGAATAAACCAGAAGTGCCTTCACTGAAGTCCCAGGCACTTCACACTCTCTAAAGGTGGCACAAGAGAAGGATGATTTAGTCTCTAAGTATTTACCTGCCGTCGATCTAATCCTGAGATGATGCAGTAAATGGGATATTGCTTTTGACTTACAAAGATGCTGGATCAAGCCTACAGTGATTAACATTCAACACCTGTGCTTCAATCAAGCTACTTTTCTGTAGTAATATCATTTATGCTGAAACTTCTTCTCCTCCAGTCACTGATCTTCAGGCTTATCTGCCTTAGCCTGGTGTAAATCCAGGGTAACCCTGTTCTTATTGCAGTTATTCCTGATCAGCACTGGTTTAAATGAAATCCAAATGTGACCCACAGATGACATCATTTCAGGGCCCTGTGAAGATCAGAAGCTATATCACAAGTTCACTGGTATTGATCACCTTGTCTGTGCCAACGAGAGCAAACAAAGCAGAGTGGCTGAGACACTGTTGTGGTTTAATTCCTTGACATGCAGTGGAGTCTCCTGCGTTCTTTGTTGTCACAAGGGTGGGAACCACCTGCGTCCATGCAGGTTCATCCTCAGGGTTTTTCCTCCAAATCCATGTAACTCCCAGGTCTGACATGAATTGTGCTGGGAGAGGTTGATTTGAGTCAGTCCCATTATGGAAGAGAGGGACCAGCAGGGAAACAGTTCTGGCACTGAGAAACCCTATCTGCTGACAGATGGAGCTGATCATCCATGTGGGCAGCTCATCTTCTCTAGGGGGGGATTTTCCCATGACACCCAGAAGACACAGTTCATGAATTACAACTGAACACTACCACAGGTTCACATCTCTCCTTCGGGTTGGACTGGACAGTCAGTGCCAAGATGCCTGCCAGCTCAGAGCCCACTTGAGCTGGATTTTCAAAGTGCATTTGCCTCAGCACCTTCCCATGCCCATGTTGAGCTGCTTGAAGATATCCAGAGAAGGGCACCGAGGCTGGGGAGGGGGCTGGAGCACAGCCCTGTGAGGAGAGGCTGAGGGAGCTGGGGGTATGCAGTCTGAGAAGAGGAGGCTCAGGGCAGACTCATTGCTTTCTACAACTACCAGATTGTAGCCAGGTGGGTTGGGCTCTTCTGCCAGGCAACCAGGGACAGAACAAGAGGACACAGCCTCAAGCTGTGCCAAGGCAGATTTAGGCTGGATGTTAGGAAGAAGAGAGTGGTTGGCATTGGAATGGGCTGCCCTCAGAGGTGGTGGAGTCCCCATCCCTGGAGATGTTTAAGAGGAGGTTGGATGAGGCACTTAGTGCCACGGTTTAGTTGATTAGAAGGGTTAGGTGACAGGTTGGACTGGATGAGCCTAGAGGTCTTTTCCAGGCTGATTAATTCTGTGATTCTGTGAAAAGACAAAGCACCACCAGCAACAAGGAGTGTGGGACCAAACCCAGCTGCAGAGCTAATCTTAACCAGGTCCTTGTCCAGAACAGTCTTTTGCTGCTGGGTCACACCTTGAAGGCTGCCATTGAGGATAGGCCACCTGGATGGGCCTCTGGGCATCTTCACACCTCTGACCTCATGACCCCCTCAGGAAATCATCCCACTAGAGGGCACTAGGAGTTGATTTTCCATCCCCTCCTCTTTAGTTTCTGCTCTTTTTTTTGCGTGTGTGAGTTTCTCCTTGCTTAACGCTCTCCCCACCTCTCCCTCCTCTTTGCTGGCCAACTCAGACTGTTTAAATTGGAAATTATTTGTATTACTGTCTGTAAATAATAGATGAGGGAGTGAAGTGGAGTTGGTGTCCCTTCCATAAACTCCTCCTCACTTTAATTAGTGCGAAACAGCCTGGTGAGAATGCGAGCTGCCTTGATGCTGGTAATTAAAATTGAAACCACTGAAAAGCTGCTCTATTTTTTATCGGAGCTGCTGTTGGGAGCCGGGAGCCTGCGGACGGCTCTGCAGTAAAGAGTGATAATGAAGGTGTGAATTCCCGGGGGGAGGAGGGGCAGCTGTAGCGATGGCTGAACTTACACCAGATGAAAATGCAGGAGCAATTAGAGGTGGCTGTGTACAAGCTGGGCATCGGAGATTAGTCGGCACCTTGGGAAGGCAGCAGGGAGGGACAGGGAAGGGTGAGGGATGATTTTTTTTTTGTTGTTTGTTTGTTTCCTTTTGGGAAAAAAAAATTAATAACAAACAAACAAACAAAAAGGGCAGAGGAAAGGGTTGGTAACTTCAAATAAGGATAAATATGTGCAGCATCTGTGCCTGGCCCTGCTGGCCTGCCCGAGGAAGGGATGGGAGAGATGGTGGAAAATGGAGCTGCAGTACAGAGCATGTGAAGTGGGAGAGGACCTCTTGCAGTGGGGGGGTGGTAGCACTGACCATGCTGGGGGTTCCAGCAGCACCAAGGCTGCCCTTGCAGCAAAGGCACAGGCTTGTTGCAATCCCTGGGAGTGCTGCTCCTAGGCATGAGCTCTGCGTATCTGAATTTCTCTGTGTCCTTACTGCTACCCATGGGACTGATTCAAAGCTAAGTGGTGTCCATTGGAGGCTTCCTCTCGTCTTCAACTAGGCTTTGGATCAGACCCCACCCCTGAAAAAGAATTACTGTTGATTTGGGTATCTGAGAGTGATGGTAGCAGTGCCAGGAGATGGAATAGCACAAGCCTTTGTTGTTGCTAGCCAAGCAGGAGTTTGGGAAGAGCTGCTCTAAGTAATCAGATGTTGTTATTAATTGCTTCCTGCCCTGGCACGTTCATCCTAGTATGGGCTCCACCAAAGTGCTGATAGTCTCTGCTCTGCAGCAGAAAGGATGTCAGATAATGTAAGTGTACTCAGTCAGAGCTGACATCCTGCAAAATCTTCATCTGGCTTCAGACACCTTGCAAAGAAAATACTCCCTGTGGAAAAAAACTGTGTGAGGGAGTGGTGCTTTGGGGGAAGAGGAGCTCCTACACCCTTTGGGAGCCAATAGGCACCTCCACCCAAAGGGCACCTTGTTCCACCCCAACTCATTAGCCACACAGACACAGGGGGTCACCTGAGGGTGCCAACTTGTTTTAATTTAGATTGAGGAGGAGTTTTGTGGAAAGGAGTTTTGCTAAACAGGTTGTAAGTAACCTATTCTGAATCAGTTTGTTGTTTCAGAGGGTTGGTTGTTGGGTGCTTGGATCATGAGCTATTTCCAGAGGCTGTAATGCCATCCCTGTTGTGAACTTGGGATTTGAAGTAAGACAAGCTCAGGAAGCTCCAATATCGGAATGAAAAGCCCAAATCTGAAAACAGGAACAGAATTAATATCCTGCAATAAAATGACCTTGGGAGAGGTAGGCATTGGTGTACTTATGCATTAAAAGGGAAAAAAAAGTGAAAAACAATTCCTTAATTTGAAATATTCACTTGGACCTTCCCAGAAGGAAGGATTCTGACCAGTTCCCTTTGAAACATTCAGCATACTGTTGGGTTCCTAGCAAACTCCAGGGCTTTATGGAAACAGCATTTTCTAGTGCCAGACTGCTCAGCCTGGCATCTTTTCTTCGTCATCAACTCACAACCACAAAACGTTTTTGTGCTCAAAATTTGTTGCTTGAGCTGCTGATGGAAGAATCCGAGAGAAGACGGAGGGCAAAGAAAGGAGAGAGACCCACAGGAGGTGCTCTGGTGGTTTTGTTTGGTTTTAGCTAATATGATATTCTCAGGAACACGCTGATTCAGGCATCGTGGACTGTCCACAGTGCTGACTAGAGCCTGAGCATGTTGGTAAGAGCTCAGTGATTCATCTTTATTTCCTATGTATTCTTTAACTATGAGTTCCTAAGGTTTCTCTGTGACTTCACTTCTGAAGTCTACTCATCCCTCAGAGAGACTTTGCTAAGCTCTCCAGTGTTTAGAAACCCTAGCAATTTGTAAACCCTGGAGGTGAGCAAGTTTAGATTCAGGTGGGGCTTAGAGACTCTGAGCAATTGTATTTTCACTTGGGTTTTTTTTGTGTTTTGTTAGGTTTTTTGTTTGGTTTTTTTCGTTTTGGTCTGTTGTAATGAGGCTGCTTTAATTTCTTAGAGACTAGGTTGGATTAAGTATTTGCTCAGTGTTGTGTACTT
Source organism: Eubucco bourcierii (assembly GCA_013396675.1). Classification (NCBI taxonomy): domain Eukaryota; kingdom Metazoa; phylum Chordata; class Aves; order Piciformes; family Ramphastidae; genus Eubucco; species Eubucco bourcierii. The sequence continues at coordinate 190,111 of VWZE01007084.1, read as the reverse complement.
CATTCCATGAATCGAGTGCAGCCTCAGCAAGTGTGCAGATGGCACCAAGCTGTGTGGCACAGTCAACTTGCTAGAGGGCAGGGATCCATCCACAGGGACCTGCACAGGCTGCAGAGCTGTGCCCAGGCCAACCTCATGAAATTCAACAAGGCCAACTTTAAGGTCCTGCACCTGGGTAGGCACAACCCCAAGCACAACTCCAGGCTGGGTAGCCAATGGCTGAGAGCAGCCCTGAGGAAAAGGCCCTGGGGGTCTGGGGTGATGAAAAGCTCAACATGAGGCTGCAGTGTGAGTGCAGCCCAGACAGCAACTGTGTGCTGGGCTGCAGCAAGAGCAGTGTGGGCAGCAGGGCAAGGGAGGGGATTGTGCCCCTTTACTCTGCTCTTGTCAGACCCCATCTAGAGTCCTGTGAGCAGTTCTGGAGCCCCCAGCACAGGAAGGACATGGAA
>VWZE01007084.1:152107-189594 GCA_013396675.1 Eubucco bourcierii | reverse complement strand
AGAGGGCTGCAGCAGCTCTGCTGTGAGGACAGGCTGAGAGAGTTGGGGCTCTGCAACCTTGAGAAGGCTTCCAATAGACCTTGGAGTGGCCTTCCAGTATCTGAAGAGGGCTACAAGAAGGCTGGGGAGGGACCATTGATGAGGTCTTGGAATGACAGGATGAGGAGGAATGGGTTTGAACTGGCAGAGGGGAGATTTAAACTGCATGTTAAGAAGAAGTTTTTGCAGTGAGGGTGGTGAGACACTGGCACAGGTTGCCCAGGGAGGGGTTCAAGACCAGATTGGACGAAACCTTGAGCACCCTGTTCTAGTGGGAGGTGTCCCTGCCCATGACAGGGGGTTGGAACTGGATGAGCTTTGAGCTCCCTTCCAACCTAAACCATTCTATGAGTTTGTGTTATTTTGCCAGTTAATGGGTTGTGTTTTCACACCTTTAGGCACGAGACAGAAAATGTCACTGAGCAGACTTCTAAAGGATGTTTGCTCACTTCCATGGAATATGGGATTTTATCAACATGTTTCACGTGCTGGTCAGTGGCTATTGCTGTTTAAATCAGAAAGGAGAAAGAGCAATTTTTTTATCTGATATTGTGTACAAATGTTTAGGACTCTGAATGTGTCTTGATGATTTTCCAAAGAACAAGACAGGCAAGTTCCCATATGTTAGATGGCAAAAAAAAAAAAAAAAAACCCAAAAAAAAAAAACCCCAAAAAAAAAAAAAAAACCAAACAAACAAAAAAAAAACAAAACCCAAAACCCAAACGAAAAACAAACCACTTTGGAAATGCTTATTTCTTTTACTGAAAGTTAGGAGATTCCCAGGGGGAGAATAAAAATAGGGAGGAAAAAATAAAGGAAAAAAAAAAAAAAGGAAAAGAAGAAAAGAAAAAAAAAGGGGGGGAAAAAAGGGAAAAAAACCCAAAACCTTATTAGGATATAACTAAGTCAGAAGATAAATTGAAATCCTTTGATTGAAAGTAATGTTATTAAAAAGTTTTAATTATTGAGGAGGAAATGTAGGAAAGGCACTCAGAGCTGCCATAAAAATGATTGGAAACTGGTAATTAAAACAAAATGCTTGAAAATTAAACATCACAAAATATGAAAATGCAAACTCGGCTCTGATTCATTGCAACACTTAAAACCTGGGATTGCTATTAAACTGTAGATGCTTGCTTTGAATCCTGCACTTCTGTGCTGATGCTGAAAGTTGGGCAGATGCTGCCAAGGCTTTGCTGACTGAGGCCACCAGGTTCCAGGTGCTGTCTTTATTTTTTCCCCTTCCCAGCTCTTGCTATCCTCTGTGGAGACTTCTTCCCTAAATTAAACTTGCTCTCTCAGAGGGTGTCTGGATGCTGCATTCCCCAGGAGTTTTTAAATTTCAGCAGTTTCGCCCTTTACAATATTTAAGACTTCATTTTGCTACCCTCATGAAAGTTCCTTTAAGTAAAGAACTGTGCCTCTCTGCAGAGCACCAATTTCTGCTCAACAAAAGGTTGGTTTCCTTGAGTGGCAACCTGTGGATTTCTACATGAACATCTCCAAAACATTCTTGAGAACTTCCAGGACAAGATCTGCATTTCTTCAGGAATCCTTGATGAGGCAGCTGGCATGAGAGGGTGTGCTGGTTTGAGGCTAATTGGAATATTTTAATGGAGAAAATTATATTATAGGCTGAGAAATGAAAACACTGGTGATGTTTACTTCACTCATAGGCTTGCTGAGATGGATAAGAGCAAGGACACATAGATAAGACACTCAGAGTCTCTTGGTCTCTCTGGGAGCCAGTGTGTCTTCTCCTCTCTGCTGAGTAACCTTAACTAACCACTCTACTTCTAAACCTCCTGGCTGATCCTCCAAACTCACCTTGCACATAAGCCAGACCCTGGGGTGAGGTAGAGGGGTGGAAAGGGAATTAAAGGGTGGTTGGAAGCCCCTCCTGGGGTCTCTGATTTCTGGGAGGGCTGCTGTGTTTCTGTATTGCCTTTAACTTGTCTATGTCTGTAACTATTCCTGTCTATTGTGTATACCTCTGCTTGTATATTGTGCTAAACTGTAAATAGAGCTTCAGTCCTTAACTTACAGCTGGCTGAGTCTAATCTGGGGGATTTTTCATAGTGTGGTGGGGCAGGTAACTCCCAAACCATCACAGAGGGTTGGATCCTGTGGTTAGTGAGCTGATTATATATAACAAGGAGCCCTGCAACAGGTAGGAAGTACCAGCAAGTGTCCACTGAGGTTTGGTTTTTTTTTTTGCACCAGAAAAGCCATCACTGCTTTGATAGTCATAGTCAGATAAATCCATTCAGACATCTTCTCCTATTAAAATATTGGGGAATTTCTACATGATTAGAACAGTGAATGACACTTTATTACCACCCTCTAATAGAAACATTGCCTCGTCCCCACCTTGGGGGACACCTAGGAGAAATGTCCTCTTACCTTGCAGCTTCCTGCAACTCTTTTTTGCCCATGGTATTCCTTCCCAGGAGAAACTGAGAAGGAGCAATCTTAGCCTTGGAAGAAGGCAATTTGAATTGGATGTGAAGCTGTTACTAATTTAATGTTTATCCAATAACAAGGACTTTGCAAAACCCCTTACCTTTTCATGAGCCTCAGGTAACACTGTCAATTCATAATTGCTATGATCCCTTTATCCTGTGGTTTAATAAATAATTTACCTAAATTATTAAAATGAAAATTTCAACATTATTAAAAATTAACCAGGTTAAATGAGCAAACAGTAAATAGTGCTGGGCTTGTCCTGCGTGACAGGAGTCCGCTGCTTTTATTGTCTCTTTCCCAGGCACAGAGGGTATCTTCCTCCCTCCCCCTCCTCCCTCCCTATCTCCACTTCCACTGCTCTACTCCTTTCTTTCACAAACTTCTCTCCTTGATATCAGCTTGCTTCACAGCCTGTTCTGTCATCTCCACTGTTGGTTGACTCTTCCTTCCCGTGAATGCTCTCCCCTGCCACAGCATTCACCTCTCCGTGCATTAGAATCCACGCACATATGCGGCGCAAGATGCCTGGTGGGCCTTGTTGTGCTTTCTGTCTTTGATCCAGAGCTGGCAAACCCATCTGATGCCAGGGAGACGTAGATCCAGGAGAAGACACGATCTCTGAAGAGCTGAGAGTTTGTCAGGCTGCTCCCATTCATGAATGATGTATTAGAATCTGACTGCTCTTAGAGGATCTCAGCTCTGTCATTTTTAATTGAAACGTTCAGTTCACCCAAAATGAAGTGCTCCATCTTTCAGGCTGTGTCTCTTGCCAGACTTTTTTTTTTTCCCTTTGTAATTCCTGCTGAACTGCTCCTTCTGCTGTTTTCTGGCAGAATTCCTCATTGGCTTAAAAGAATTTCCCCTCCTCCAGGCTTCATCCCATCCATTTTCCACTGCAACACATGGGAGTCCTGGAAATGGCCTTTCCTCCTGCCTGACATTTTTCACTCAGAACACTTGCATCAGTGTAGACCTCAAGGCATACAGCTGACCTTTTCCTGCAGTCCTGGGAGGATTAAGCACCCAACTCCTGCTGAGTTTTGGTAAGAGGAAACAGAAGCAGGCCTGCCCATCCCTTCTCTAGGGTGCCCATAACACTATTACACATCCTCTGGGCATTGACAGGCAGATGTGGGCTTCTTACTCTAGTAACATACTTCTTGTCTTTCCCCTCCTAAGAGAGGCAACAACTGCATCCAAAATTTAGCTTTGCAGACAGGCTCCTTCCTCTCCCTTTCTGAGGAGTCCTTGCATAGCACCCAACACTGCTACAGCTCTGCTTAGGGTGGAAAGTGAAGGAGGGGAAAAAAAATCCCACCTGCCTGCAAAAGTAGAAGTGGTGTGAGCCAGAGGGATAACACAGCTGGAATATGTCCAGGAGACTGTATCTCAAGTACCTGCTGTTACAACACACCCCATGAGGTGAAGCCTCAGGGGTATGTGCAGAGTGAAGGCAAACGGATGCACTATGGCAGTGGTGAGACCCAGAGCCTATAAAACACAGGAGCTGTGTCCATGGGGAATGTGGCAGTTATTGACTGCACTGTCACATGGCATGGCCCTTTCCTTCCACAGTCAAAGCTGGTATCTGAATTACTTTGGATTTTAACCACAATTAAAGAGCTAATCAAGGTCAACAGCTCCTTTCAAATACAGTTTAGCACAAAATCCTAATGCAGGAATTACACAAATTGATATTGTCAATATAATGGATTCAAAGCAATTGTGCTAAACAAGGTTGTATCAAGTCTGTGCTCTGTATTAGGTGAGGGCTAATTCTGTCTAGTAGAAGTGGAGGTGAACAGAAAAAACAGATACATCAAGCCTTCACAGTCTAGATTTATTATTGAAGTGGTTTTTACCCCTCTCAAAGATTTTATTAGTCTAAGGAAATAGTGCAGTTTGGAGGATTTGGTTCCATTCCAAAGGCAGAATGTGCCAAATTGAACTCATGCAGTGTATTGGTCTGATATATAGGAGATAAGAAATTGAAGCAGCAGCTCTTGGTGAAAAAAAAGTGGTGACAAAGGACTCTGCTCAGGTACCCAAATATATTCTGCTGCTTCAAACATCCTGAAGTATCCAAGACAGGAGGCATGGCTCAAAGGTATTACAGGAGACCTGTAGAGAACCCACATTCTTCCAGCATGGTGGACACTCCAAAGCATCTCAAAGAGACCCTGAGAGATGTAACTCACATCAGGTGACACCTCAGCCTCTTCTTTGCTTTTTCTCTGAGGCACTTGAAGGTTTCACCAGCACCAATTGCTTTGATATCCCAGGCAGTCCCTCTGCAGTAGGTGTGAGACTCTCTGCTCACTGTTATGCGTGTGAGCTTAGAGACACATCCATGATCAGTCAGTGAATCAGTGATGCTTTTTTTCCCCTTGTGTTGTTTCCCACCTAGATGGCAATATTTGTGCTGTGAAAGGGCCCCTGGGAGGACAGCCTGGCTTCCTTGGTTTAGTTGAAGTTAATGGTGCTCCCGAAGTGGCAAGGCCCAGGAGACAAGAGGGTTTTCTCCAGGGAACAGAGGACACTCTGTGCTGCAGGGCACTGCTATTCAGGAATGGAGAGCTGCAGCTGTTCACAGAATCATAGACTTGTTTTGGCTGGAAAAGACCTCTGAGATCACCAAGTCCAACTATCAACCCAACAGCACCATGGTGGAGCTCCTGGAGATGGGAAACCCCCCGGGTCTGTCCATTCAGCTGTCAAAGGAACCCACAGGGGCAATCCTTTTCCTCTTGGCAGCACAAAGGTATCCCAAAACTGTGAACATACAGGACAGGCTACACTGTACTTGAGGAAAAGACAGTCCCTGTCCTAAGAGCTGCTGGTGTGAAGGACATGTTGTTAAGGGTTGGGAAGATGGTAACCTAACTTGGGAGTTGAAGGTGGTGCCTTTATCCTTACAGGTAATGGAGCATTAGATCCCATTAGAAGGTTTCTTTCCAACTTTACAGACATGAGCTAGCTCTTTCTCTTCATTTCAACATCCACTTTTCTACTCTTTTCCTCAGAAGAAGCATGTGCAGTGACCTCAGCCCTTGCTACCATCCTCCAACCTGCTTTGGAAGGGTGGGAGACTATCAACCTTTCCGGGGTCCATGTGAAAGAAGCTAAATGAGAGCATGAAGGTGGTAATGGAGTGGAAGCAGAGCAAGGAAAGCCACACTGATGGATTATTAGGCACTGTCAAAGTTTCATCAGAGTGGAAAACTTGGAGGTTGGAGTGAGTAGTAACCCATGAAAAATCACCTCTTCCTTTTCCTGTTCATGGCAGGGCAGCGTGTCCAGATCAAAGCCGCCCGTCAGCGCTCAGCCTCAGTCACACAATTTACGAGGCGCTGGGGCACCAGCCCATTAACAGCCCTGGTAATTCATTGCAAGGGCAACAGGAGGTGTAAATCCCCTCCCCTCCAAACTTACACATTTACCTAATTGTGTCCCCCCCAACTTGCTAGACCTGGACATCAGAAGGGCTGATGTTATGAATGAGAAGGTCCACGAGACGTGCAGTGGGGAAGGAGAGGAGAGTCTAGGGTGGTCAGCTTGGGTGGGAGCGGCGTGACCCCAGAAGCAAACCCTTTTTCCTTGGCACCCATTAAGCAGAAAATCTCATTGGTTTTAATTGTGTTTTGACCTTCCGGTGCTCCTCTAGGCTGTTTCCCTTGGGATCAGCCTTGGAGAAGGAGCATGCTTCATGCACATGGGCAGCTGGGAGGCCTCCATGCTTTTTCAAAGCTTGTGAGACATAGTTCCCTGCCTTTGTGTGACTTGCAGCAGTCCCTGCTGCCAGCAACTGGTTGAAAGGCTCAGCAAAGCTGAAATCACTGGTGGCAGTAGTTAACAGCAGCTAAAGGGAGACACAAGGTCTCAGCATGCTTAGGGATGGTGAGATCCAGCAGCCTCTAGCCTCATTCATCTACTGCTCCATCACTTTACTGAGGCACTCCTACTGTCTTCTCTTATGGTCCTCTGCAACATGTCCACATTCAAAACCACCTTGCAGAAATCAAGCTGGTTGTTGTTCTCCGAAGATCAGTGCCAGACTCTTTGTCTTGCTGTTTCCGGCTGCTCCAGCCATTCCTTCTCACTCTCTTGCCATCTTTACCCTCCCCTTAGTCTGCCACTTCCCTTTTTTGATCTCCCATTCCCATTTCCTACATCATGCTCTGTTTTCCTTGCACTAGTAGCTTTCTGGCTCTTCAGAAGTCCAGCTCTTTCTGGCTTTCAAAAGTCCCCTTCAGTTTGCCCTTCCCTGACTTTAGGCATTCCTCCGGTGTTCCCTGCAACTCTGCAACATTACCTAATGTTTGATATCGGAAAACTTGCCCTCAGCTATAGGAGTAGGTTTAAGATGCCTGCATATTTACAAGAAAACTTTGAACATGAGGTTTTCACTCCCACAATCTGCACATTAGAACTACAGCTAAGCTGCTAAGAGCAACAGTGGAGATAAACAGGCTCTGAAGCAGAAAGGGAAAGCTCCCCAGTAGTATTCAGTAAGGGAGATGATAAGATGGCCAGATCAGTGAACTACCTGCAGCAGAAGAAAGGGAAGTTAGGGCACTTTGCCAGTCATGGCTAGGCTAACTGGAAAGCAGGTCTCAGCCTCACATGAAGCTTCTTCAGTGTCCATAAGTCTGGGAGAACACACAAAGATGAAGAGGGGCTTTGATGGCTTGCCCGTGTTATTTTCCCAGAAAGGAGCCTCATAAATGTTCTTGAACATTGCCATGGGAGTCACAGCCAGTACAGACTCGAGGTTGTGGTTCATTCCCACCTCTGAAGGCAGATGGCTCATCTTTGCCAATGAGAAGAGAAAGGATGAGATGGAGCCTTTCAGCAGACGGGGAAAAATGAAAGAGGACCAGGAGATGCCAAACCTTTGCTTTTGCACAGAAGAGAGGTCCAGTGTGTGAAAGGGCAAAGCCTCCACCAGGTCTTGCAACATGTGAAAGCCATCAGGGTCACCATTCCCGTGGTGTTCTGTTGTCTGAGCTATAACATGACCCCCTACAAGGAGGCAAAGGCATCCTGTGGGCAGGGGGAAGAGCTATCTGTGCTTTTAAGAGGGTGGCTGGGAATTAAGAGAATACTTTATGGTGGTTACACTATGAATTTATAGTTTCCTCCTCTTGCTTTTTAGTGTTCTCCTGCCAAATTACCTGCAGTTTGTCCCATTGCTTCAAGCTGCCCTGTGGTCTGACATGTCCCAGCACCACCTGGGACACATGAAAGAATATAAAACAAAGAATTTGTCAAAGAGGAGAAGGGTTGCACTGCAGAATGTAGATTTTTTTTTTTCTTCCTTAAACCAAACCCTAATAATTCAGACTCTTAGGTCAGGATTTACTAGGTTTACCCTCTTGTGATAAGGCAACGGTGACATTTAGATAGAAACCAGGTTTTTTTTCAATTCCAGACTTGGACACCCCATTTTCAAGAAGCTTTTGGCTGTGAAGTTCAGCAGACATCTACTGCCTGTTAACTAACCTCCCTGTCTTACCAGTTAGAGGTCTGAGCTGTTCTGCACACGTCTATCCTCAAGGGACAGAGGAAGGTTCATCAGCAGTATCTCACAGAGCTTCAGAGCACAGTAAGACATCTGCTCAGAGTAGACCTTCTGGTATTTCTCATTGCTTTCCTGGAGAAGCTAAAATCAAATCATGTGTAGTTGTTAATAAAACTTTTGTTGAGAACTTGCTAGCCCTTTGTTACTTGAAGGTGAGTAACTGCCCCCCAGGTGAAAGGTTTGGGAACCTGTTCAAAATACTTCTGCAAACTTTGTTGTACTTTGTGGATGCCTGGAAGCCTGAGTGGCATATACAGAGTTGTGTAGGGAAACTCCAGCGGTGGGCAGGCCGCTTCCAGAGAGCAGGGAGAGACCTAGGAAATTTTGATGGGGAGGAGGCAGGTGTGCAGTAAAGGGAATGCAGTGTAAATGTGAGTGAGCACCCCTAGCTGCATCATTTCACTCACAACAGACCTCTTGGAAGAGTAAGCACAAGCAGTACATTTGCAAGTGCCTGCTAAGATGTGCAAAGGAATCCCACAGCGTGTGTGAAGGAGTCCCAGGGTACAATCAGTTCAATTTCCCCCCCTCTTTCTGAGAGCAAAAAGCATTTCCCAGTCATAGATGCTCCTGTCCTAGTCAGTTTCTGTGTCATCGTGTAGCCATTAAAGCAAACCCTCAAAATTAAGGCTGTGTACTCCCAGTGGAGAAAGTCTTCTGATAACAGAAGAGAAAATAAAGCCTTCTCCACAGGTGGCACTGTTAACACGACCTTTGTTTCAGAGAGTTAGTCAGGGTTTATATCTGCTTGTCTGTGTGTCCTGGGGTCTGCCTATGTCTTTATCTTCATTAAGGTCTTCTCTCATCTCTTAGGCTGTGTCCCCATCTGTCCCTCTGCAGCTGACCCATCTCCGCTTCCATCCCTGGTGGGGAGCACAGGAGCAGAGGCTGCCATGTGTGGGCTTCCAGCAGAGCAGTTCTCTGCCACATGTGTCCCCATCCAGAGCAGAAATGCATAGGCAGCAGTGGGAACAAGCTGCCTTTTCTCTGCGCTGCCCCCTCCGTTGCCGTGCTCCAGCAGCTCACCGCAGCGGCTCTAAAACAATTAGGAGGTTTGAAGTTTCACACGCCCCAGCAGATACAGACAGCACAACTCAGCTGTTGTTGCAGCCCCAGCGCACAGCACTTTGTAATGATGTGGGGAATCCTGAACTTGGCGACCCCTCCTTGACCTTTGCCTGAGAGTAGGGTCATCCCCAATATCCGGCACGGGTGCTGATGGAGCTCAGGTACCAGCCCCTTTCAGCTGCAGCATAGGGAACCCAAGCATCCTGACGCAGGCCATCACCTGCCAACTCAAGCATTAAACATTAATCCTGGTAGGACTTTCACTCCTCCTTCTCTGAGGTGGAAGCAGATTAGGAATTTGATCTCCCAAGATTACTGTGTGAAAGTCACCCTTGAATAGGCTCCCTGTAGCTTGTCCATCTCTTGTCCATCCCTTTGGCGTTTTGCCTTTCATTAGACGTGGCTGCCCTTTGGGACTTTTTGAGGCATTTGGGGTTTTAGGTTTTCCTCTTTCACCTCCTGAGGGATTCCAAGGGGACCTGGAGGGTGCTCAAGTAGCTGGATCCCAGGCTGCAAATTTAAGGAAACCCCAGTGATTGTGAAATATCCCTCAAAAGCATATTACCTACACCATGCTTTTCCATGCCCAGAGGAGACCTCAAGGGTATGGCTGGGGGCTGTGAGGAGGCTCCAGCTGCAGGACAGGGAAAAAATATCACATGCAGTAGGGGTTGCTTTACCTTGTAGGCAGGGCAAAGGAATAACCAGCAGTATGGTATAAAAGGGAGGAGAAGAAGGGTTAGCTCTGACAAAGGAGGCTGGGTGGTATCAAGATGCTGTGGAGAGCAAGGTCTTCTCTCAACGCGTCACAGGCACTCAAACTCCTGTCCTTGCAAACTCTGTGTTCCCATGGCTTTCAAACCCACCATGGCCTTTGCCCCACTGAGGTTCTGCAGAGCAGTGGAAGAGAAGTCCTTCTCTATCTGTCCATTTCACACCTAACACTATATCAGAGCAGTTAGTCATGAACCCTCCAACCTGCCTCCAGCACCTCCGTTTCATCCTGCCACGCTGCGGGGAGCCAGCCTGTACACAAAGGAGTCACATCAGGTCCTCTACAGAGTCTCCCCAGCTCCTCCCGTTGCTGTGGGTTGCAATGCCGGTGGGGAAGTCTGTCAGTCCTGATCCCAGCTGTGCCTGGTGGGGAGGTGGCAGTGCCAGGCGTGATGCTGTTTAATTCCTGCTGCCATCCTCCACCGACAGCACCTCTCGCAGGGACTGCTGAGTAGCCAGCGTGCCGCGGTTGGATTGAGCAGACAGATTTAATTAAGTTGCGATTTAATTACCTATCAGCATCCCTATTTAATAAAGCTCAGGAGGATTTTAATTTAAAAATAAAATAATAATAATAATAATAAATGATATGGCCTGTCACAGAGCGGCAGTAATGCCACCCAGTCCAGGCAGGATGGGGTTGGGGGCAGTGCCCCTGCCCTAAGGGGACAAGGCAGTGGGAGGTGTCCAGGCTTGGGCAGAGCCAGCTCAGATTTCAGGGTGGAGAGCATGACCTGTCTTGGCACACTTGGTGCTCATCTTCAAGCACTCCTGCTCCAGCCTCCACTTACTTGTTTCATGTGCAGAGACTGAAAGGGACTCATGAGGCTGCACCTGCTGCCAGCAGCCCCATATTTGCCTGAATACAGTTTGTCATTTTTGCCATTTGCTGAAGATTTCCCACCTGTATTGGGAGACAGATTCTTGGGATGATTGACATCACTCCAATGTCCTTGTTAGATGGCACTACCAGGGTGTGGATGGCAGTTGGGTTTGCTGGTGGGGTTTTGACTGAACCAAGAGAGGTCTAGTGGTTTATTTCAACCTGAGGTTTAGTTCTGAGTTACTGAAGTGAAGTCAGACAGCAGCTCTGTGTGACGCTCAGAGCCACTGGGATTGGGGAAGGTTTGGAGAAGACACTTTGCATTAGCTCTGCTCTGAGCAGTAAGTGAAGATGTCAGCTGCTGGCCATGCCCAGTGTCTAGGCGAATTTCCACCAAAGATGTTCATCCACTTCAGCCACTGTCTCTGGGAGGAGTTTCCAAGCTCCTCCCATCCTTGCTGACTTGCATGCAACATTCATCTCACTGTTTTGCTGAGGATGTTTCCTAAGGGTACAATTGTGCTTGAGGTTTTATTTCTTTTGGGCCAGACCCAGCACTGCAGCGAGCAGACGTGGTTGTTATCCCAGGGTGAGGCTCAACAGCTTTACATGAGCTCAGATGTTGGTCGGGGACCTTCTGGTCTTTGTTACTGACAGGGATGGGTTTCTTGTTCTGCCATCTGTGTTCATCCTGTTTTCTGTTTTAGAGATTTTCTTTAATGGAGACTCACCTGGGACCTCTGTATCTTGCAGGGCCCCACTGCGCCTCCCCACTGATGAGGATATGTTGACAACAAGTTTATCACTTCTTGAGCTATGGTAACTGTAAACAGCATGTAAGGGAAGCAATGCTTTTAAATAAGAAAAATGAAGGAAAACCCAAACCTTTCCCTAGTCACCAGCATCACACCAGACAATATCTAGCCTGAGCTCTAAAATACCTCCAAGGGGATCATATATCCATATGTGCTTCCCACCTGCGCCTGGAACATCACATATGGCCTCCTCAGCTCATGCTCTGGCCTCTAAAAGGTATCTAGCTTTGGGGCACTCACTTTTAGACACCCCTCAGCTAGGTGTAGTGAATTATCTCCCTCTGTCTCCCCCCCACCCCAGAAAAAAAAACAAAAAAAAAACAACAGACACTTTCCAACAAGGGTGACAGCCAGGACAGAGACCTTGATATTTCTATTGTTTCATGGTAACAGCTCCTGTCCTGAGACCCCAAGCCTGACAGATTGACATAACAGGTTAATAAGTGCTTTCCACTTCTCCTAAAGGCTAATTAAATATTAATCCACTTGGTGAGGTCAGCAAAAATAACAAACAATTGGCAGAGTGAAATTCGTTTAATTAATTCTCCTGTGGAGGTTTTTCAAGCATCTTCCTCCCCTGACACTCTACCACCTCAGCTGCAGGAACCTACAGTGAAATCAGGCCTTATTGGTTCTGGGCTTGATTTGCTCAGGTATTTAATTCTGTTTCATTTTTCTTCCTTTTTAGATTCTGAATGCTTGTTAGGTATTGCCCAGGGCCCCAAGCACAGAGATGAGAGATCAGAAAGAGTGGAATGCAGAAGTGGGATGCAAAGATGAGGAAGAAGAGGTGGACAAAGTCTTCTTAGAAAGCTCCAACCTTCAGCTACCAACAGCATGAGGTGCTCCTAGTCTTTCAAAATGAAACTCAGGAACAGATTTTTTTACAATAATTATATTGCAGAAATATGAAGAAAATTGTGCCTTTCTTATTTCTAGAACAAAACTCCTTGTAGAGATTAGTGGCATCTGACAGCAATCTCGGCTGGGTACAGTTTGCAAGTAAAAGCACCAGCAAATCCAAAATGTACAGGGACTCAGCCCTGGTACCCATAACAGCATCCCCACCACCCTCTACCCTGCAGTACTCCCAAACCACAGGATCACACAGGCTCACAGGATGTCAGGGGTTGGAAGAGACCCAAAGAGATCATCCAGTCCAACCCTCCTGCCAGAGCAGGACCAGACAATCTAGCTTAGGGCACACAGGAACGCATCCAGACAGGCCTTGAAAGACTCCGGAGAAGGAGACTCCACAATCTCTCTGGGCAGCCTGTGCCAGGGCTCTGGGACCCTTCCAGTGAAGAAGTTCCCCCTTGTGTTGAGCTGGAACCTCCTGTGCTGCAGCTTCCATCCATGCTCCTTGTCCTATCCCAGGGAGCAAGTGAGCAGAGCCTGTTCCCCCCACTCCTGACTCCCAGCTCTCAGATATTTATAAACATTTATTAAATCCCCTCTCAGTCTTCTCCAGACGAATCAGTCCCAGGTCCCTCAGCCTCTCCTCACCAGGCAGTGCTCCAGTCCCCTCATCATCCTCGTAGCCCTCTGCTGGACCCTCTCTGGCAGATCCCTGAACCAAGCTGTCTGTCTCTTGCTTCTTCATCACTCTCTCCAGTAGGGTAGGGGATAGCCCTTGTGTCTCTGGGCACATCGAATGGGCCTCTTCATGCAACCACACACTTGAACATCTTTCTTCCTCTCATTATCAGTTTCCTGAATGATAACTGCAACAGGATGCTTTGAACATTATTTTGGGTGGTTGGTTTGGTCTTTTAGCAGAACAAGGTCACTCTCAGTGTAATGAAATTCATCTGACTAATGAACCCTATTCTAACAGTCCTACAGCAAGACCCCACTGCTTTAGTAACAGCTCCATTAAAGCACATCCCTGCATGGCAGGAGATGCCAAGGGTTGCTCTGGAGATGGTCCTTTTGCTGTCTTCTGTGCCTACCATCCTTAACAGAAGCACATCACTGGCTTGGTGACTGTTATTCTACTTCCAAAGGAATCTTCCCAGCAGTGCTGCCCATTGCTGTCCAGCTCCACTTTGAACATTTCTGGATGTAGCACCTTGCTGCATTGTGTTTGTGCACTCACACCACAACTGAAGTAGAAACAGCGGCTGGAAACAGGCAAGGAAGCCTGGGAATTCTTCCTGTCTCTGCTAGAGGACAGAGCCATTACAGAAATAATTTCTAGAGTGACCCTTGTCTCCTCTGTCACAGCCTTAGTGCTGCAGTGTGCCCAGCATGCTGAGTGGAAGCACAGTGCCTGGGGCGTCTGTCACTGCAGAAATCACACTGCAGGTGCCCCTAGCCTTGGTGGGGGGTGACGTGGGGTGCAAGGGGGGCAAGTAATCTCAGACAACCTTTAGGAAAGCCTTTAGGTGTCTTTCTTACAGCTGTAATCTTGGGAATGAAAGACAAAAGGGTGATGCAGAAGACACTCAACCGAGGAGCAATGAAAAACTCCAAAAATGAAACCAGAACCTCCTTGCCTCCAAAATATGTAAGCAATTGAACCTTGCCAAAGAAAGGGATTCAGAGAGAAGTCTTCATACATGTGGCTTGCATTGGGTCTGTCTCCAGCTATGTCTCCAATGACCTGCATGTCCAGAGGAAGGCATTCCCATGGCCACCCCATGGTTTATTTCCCTGTGCCATGAACTGGAACCCAAGCTCACCTTCCAGCATGACAGAGAAAAGTATCTCTGGGCACAGAGCCTTCCAAGTCTAGACTTGGAGAGAATTGCAGAAGAGTGGGGGAAAACTTTCTCCAGGTTACTCTTTTAGTTCCACATTAATTTTTTATTTACGTGAAAGTGGCACTGGAAGGGTTTTCAAAGTGAGTCTAAAGTAATTAGGTGCTCCTGCTGATGGATTGCACTGGAAAGACATGTGGATTATTTATTACAAAGTCACTTGCTGGAAAGGTTAGAGGCTGAGAAGTAATTATTTTTTTCCTTTTCTACTTTGGTGTGTTTTTTTTTTTTTCAAGTGGAGGAATCAGCAGGGCAGAGCAGCTAAAGTTCCTCTGTGAAATATTCCCTCCTGGCTATGTTCCCCTTTTGTCCCTTCTTCCATGATGGCAAATAAGAGAATGTGAAACATGAGCTCAGGAAGCCTTGATTGCTGGAATTATGCTTTTCATTGAGATCCCTGCCCAGTACCCACTCTTCTGCACCAGGGGGCACTTAGGGGTTCCCCATTCTTTGATCTCTGCAAGTCATATCTGCAACCAGGGTCGGTTTTGAGGCTGCTTGTCTCACCTAAACAAGCCCACAAAGGCTGTGAGGGTGGCTGGCTCACATGGCCTGTCTGCCACATGTCTGGTGGATGGTTTGAACAATACCAGGAGGATTCAATGCTTCCAACAACCTCAACTCCTCCTCCTCTCCTGCCTTGTAATCTATGTCTAGGACGGGAATTGAATCCAAAGAAATGAAATCCTCGACCTTGAAAAACAAAGCCAGGCTTGGCGCAGCCTACGGATGAATACGCGAGAGCCCTAATCAGGAATCCTCTGTCAGAGTGGGGATTCTTGTGGCTAACACCATGTTAGTGTAGTGCTGGATCTTCAGGCTTCTAACAGCTGATCAAATCAGGATCTCTTTTTGGTGGGAAAGGCTGAGTGAGCAAAGCCAGACTCAAGCAACTAGCCACTGGAGCATTCGGTTCCTGCTGGACAGAGTTAGTGCCACAGGAACCGCACAGAGTCTCGCAACATGCACAGCCAGAGCCTGCCACAGAGTCAGGAATGAGAGGATGGTCTCAGGGGAGTGGTGTCGACACAAGGAGGTTGGAAAGACTGAGCATTAGGAACTCTGCTCTGTCTGTGCTCTCTAAATGGTACCCATCAGCACGGTGTCTGGGTGATTATTATCTCAGCTTTACAGAGGATGGCTACTGGAGGTCCTTGCCAAAAACACATCAACAACCAACATGAATAACCCTTGTGCCCTCGCAGGGGTCAGTCAGGTTTGAGGTGAAAAATGACAAGAGCAGCTCAAGGCCAGCAAGGAGCAGATATCAGCAGTGAGGCCTGTCCTGCTGAAGACCTCCCAGCCCTCCGCTGCCATTGCCTGGCCACATTTCCAGCTGTCACTGGCCGTGCATTAGCACAGCTCTGGGAAGACCTTGCCCATGGTGTCACCACCTTGCGCTAGACACATGCCCCTGGGGCACCCACAGCCTGTGTTCCTGGGGCTCATTGTCCATGGCTGCCCTCCAGGCCACCCAGGCAGAGCTCTCCTCTGACAACAGCAACCCCCCGGCTTGTGGTATTTATAGATCCCATCCATGTCCCCAGCTAGGAAGGCATCTGTAATCTCTTGCAGATGTTGGTGAGAACAAAGGCAGCCAGTGACTCGAAAGGATTGCTAGGCAGAGTAATGGATGGAGACCTATTTCTTAGTCACCTCTGACATTCCTCAGCCTGCACACTCTCCCTCTTCCCCAGGAGGCTCAATGGAGACTTCCTGGTGCTCCCCTGCACCTAAAACCCTTCCCTTGCGCAGGGATTCATCCCCATTCCTAGTGGAGGTAGTCTCAAGAAACTGTCCTACATCCATCCATCCATCCATCCATCCACCCATCCGTCCATCCATCCACCCATCCATCCTCTAAATTATTATATTACCATCTCAAGTTTTCTTCTCCCGTCAGTATCCCCTGCACAGGGATAAAAAGCTTCTCTGATTTCTCCAGCATCCTTTCCCTTTTTAAACTCACCATCTCCAGTTTCCTTTTCATGCCCAAACTTTCTCTTCTTTCACTTTTTTTTTTTTTCACTTTCCCTTTCTGTGCCTTCATCCAATTTCCCTCTTGGCCTGCCCTACACCTCGCCCTGCCTTCTGTGTGGCAAATATTGGCAGTGCTGGCACTGTGCCACTCAGCTGCCCCAGGGTCTGGTGGAGCATGTCGTGTCCTCATTTTGAGCTGACATCCTGTCTGCCAGAAATCCAACTGTTTGCCTGGCGAAAAACAAGGTGTGAGTTCTGATTAGGAATTTACTTGTCTGGATGCTGTCATCTCCCTCTCTTATATCAGCTAGGAGCTCAATCCCTTCTTAGGGTTGTCCCATGGAAGGTTTCTAGGGAGCTTCAGGAGCTGATAAAGAGCAATACATTCATGGACACACATCCTGACTAAGTGAACTCAAAACAGCACTGGCAAGAGGGATGATCCAGCTCAGTGAAAAATGAAGCACATGGAGCTACTGGACAGAGTCTTCTGACAGCGCTGAGTGGAAGGAGGAGTGTGTTGGTTGGAGAGGTCCAATTGAGAAGGCAATGCCAGCTCCTGTCCTCTCTTCATTTAATTGCACAAGGGCCTGCAGTGGCTTTCTAAGGAGGGTTTGATTCATAACGTGCATTTTTCTTGCATCACTGCTAGAAGTTTGAGGTCACATATCCTGGCTGACCACCTGCAGAGCTAGGTGTAGTGTTGCTCAGCTATTTCACATGGTTTGGAGCCATACAGGGCCATGCTGAGCAGCCCCCTGGCCCTCAGTCCTGTCCAGCTACACCATGCTACATCTGCCTTTAACTTCATTTTAATTGCATCTTCTACAGCACCTTATGCTGGCCAAAGAATCCACTACGGTAACTGAGACAGCACATAGAAGGAAGCTGGTTTCTCCTCTTGCTTTGCTCAAGTCTCAACTCTTTTGCCCCAAAAGCCAGCCACAGCAATGATGCAGTGTGGCCTCTCAAGTGGTCTTGCAGGAATTTGCACCTGGAATTTCCTATGAGGCCAAAGTTGCTGCTGGACCCTGACTGAAGCTCAGCCATGGGCAAGAGGAACCCTTTGAAGGCCACCTCATGGGCTTGGTCTTTTAAGCAGCGCCAACCCCCTCCATGAGAAGGAAGACAGGATGGACAGATGGACGGTTGGGCAGGCAGTGGGTTGGCAGGGTTTGGCAGAACTGTGCCTTTGTACTGAGCCAGAGCGGGACTGGCCGAGGACCTTTTAACGAGTTCTGTTCAGGGCAGCCAGCCAAGACAATATTCACAGTCCTGCTCGGGCTAATGGTAAAACCGGCTCCCAAACCCGGGGCGGCTAAGAGAAGGAGAAAGGCGTCCGCCTGCACACAGCAGGCACCAGCCACCAGGGAGGAGAAAGGGGAGGCTGGACAGGAGGACAAGCGGGGAACGGAGACGTCTCCTCCCACCGCCGGCATCCCCTGCGAAGAGGACAGACCTCCCACTTTCACCACCCCTTCGTTCTGTTATTTTTCCCCTCTACCAGCCCCTCCCCAGCCCCTCTAGCTGGATGGGTTTTCGGAGTGTGGGGTCTGCCCAGGTCTGTCCCTAGCCCCGTGAGAGCCACGGCGCAGGCAGCGCAGCCGTCGGCGGGGCTGTGTCGGGAACCAAACACAGTAACTGTTTAACGATTTAACTGCGCTAATGAATATTGGGCCAGATATTTTCAAGGCCTGTTCAGACTGATTACTTGGAGAGCTGAGTATGTCTACCAATTACCCAGGCAATTAGGCAACTAATTAAACACTTACCCTCAGCTTCATAAACAGAAGAGAGAGAGAGAGAGAGGGGAGAAAAAGGAGGGAGGGAGAGAGCTGGCTCCAGTTTCCGTGAAATATTAGCTGTCAGAAATTGCTGCTCGCAAAGAAAGGTGCACAAAGGCAGACAGATCTGGGCAGACGGATCCGGGCAGACAGAAAGACTGACAGCTTGCACCGGGGAACACGACCCTCAGACCCTTCACCAGCACCAGCAACATGGAAGGGTGTGGAGCTGCTGGGTTTGCCCTGCCTGGGTGGGCAATAGGCTTCAGGACACATCCAAGCATCGCTCCCTGCCCCTTTCCCACTTGGCTGGGACCAGTGGAGCTGCAGAGCCAGCACTTAGCAGCTTGCCATGGTCCAAGATGGTGCTGGCAGGGAGACACGTGGGAGGCTGCTCCCCCTGCACACTCGGTGTCTCCCACCCCATGCAAAAACATGTGGTGAAAAGGCAGAGCAGCAAGCTTCAAACCAGACCTCTGGGAGAATTTCTGCACAATGGAGAATGGAAATGGCCCCCAAGCATGGGTGCAAGAGGGTTTATCAGTTTAGAACACCACAGTTTCATCCTTTTAGAGATTTTTAGGGCTGACACTGACGAGCAGGTGGATAGCTTGTCAAGGGCCAGAGGGTGGAAAGTATGCACAGGTTCAATCTCACACCTAGCATTGAGCCACTGCACTGCTACAAAGGAGTTTTGTGTTAAGCCCAAAACTCAGGTGACAAAGTGAAGCAGCAATGTTCCCTCCAGGTATGGCCTAGCACATTGACCTCTCTACCACTTCTTCCTCGTTCAGCTGGGTCCTGCTGTTCACCTAACCTCTGCAGGCATATCTATTTGCCTAGAAATAATAGGCTCATGAAAGAATGGGTATGGAAAGTATTCACTAACTCTCAAGGCTTTGGGCCAATTTTGATAAATAGTTCTTGCCTGGAGAGAAAAAAAAAAATCAACAGGATTGGGAAAAGTGGAATTATTTTTATTAGTTTAAAATTATTTTGCTATGCATTTTTCCTTTTAAAAATGCAGCTGTGTGTCTGCTTTCAAAGACAGATTTTGAAGAATATGAAGACTACCTGAGTGCTGTGCATTTGAGGTTGTCCCTTTCTAATGCAGGGTCAACCCCACAGTAGTGATCAACCTGCTTGAAGGCTCAGGAAGCCGCCAGCCATGCACTTTCCAGCAGGCTGCAGAGATGTCTGCCCATGTTTAGGTTCATTAGGTTTTCCTGACGTTTGCTTGTCCATCCAGGTGCAGATCTGAAACCAGAATGGGATCAGAAATATGCTCCATGATAGACTACCACATCACAGCCACTGAGATCTCTAGATGGGATCTCACTGTGGGTATGTTTTGTGTACTTTGGAGATATTTTCAGAGCTAAAAGAGCAGGAGGAAAAATCTTGAAGTCTCTTTTCACTCAGATACTGCACCAGTGTAGACCTATCTACTTTCTTTTGATACTGTTCATCCTGGAGTTGTGCTGCCTTCTGAAGATCATGACAAGGTGAATCAGGTTGCTTGGGGGTAATTCCAAACATTTCAGAGGATAAAATCAGCCCCATTAAAGTTAAAACACTACAGGAGCCACCTTGACAAACTATATATTGGTAGTAGGGGCAGATGGGCTTCATCTCACTCGTGAATATTCAGATATAGATGTACCTTTGCTGAGCACAGCCATGGAGCTGGTAGGAATAACTGGATGTGACATGCAGTTGATAAGGCACAGATGGCATTTAACAAGGTAAATGAGTGAGCTGATGGGCTTCACTGGAGCCTTCAGACAAGGCAGCGATGGAGTTTGCATAGCCCTGGAGTTTGAATGACCCAGGGGTTATTCACAGAAGGGCTCTCACTGTACCTGCTGAAATGTCACATCTGGGTTCAGGGAAGCCACAGATATTTCCTGCCTATTTCCTCTTTCCAAACCCTCCATGACTTTTCCACTCTCTGGCACTATGGTCCTTCAAAAATAGTCCCCCTGTCACCTTGTGCTCCAGGAGGGCTGATGTTGATCCACCAAGATGCATTTCAGTGGCGAGCTCCTGTCTCAATTCTCTCCACAACCTCCTTCCTTCCTCTGGGCTGCCTGGGCAGCTGACAGTGGCTCCTGAATAAGCATCCTGACTTTTAGGACCACTGCTGCCTTGTTCTCTGTTGCTTTTACAACTCAATTCTCCTGCATGCCATTGAACTTCCAGATGTACACCACTCACCACACTGGGAAAAGCAGCCCTACAATGCCCATGCTGGATGTAGCACTTACTGATGAGCTGGTTTTGTTAATAGTTCATTAATTGAGTCTTTTTTTTTTTTTAACCTTAGTGTACACTAATTTCCAAATCTTAAGGGTTTCCACGCCTTCCCTCTCCACTTTTCTGAGCTGTATCCCTGCGGAGCTGAGATTTCTGAGGCCCTAGGGACTGTGGTGCTGCTCTCTGGCTTGCAGATGTCCAAGAGACATGGACAAAAGGTCAATCAGCTGTAAGACACGGGGAGACTGTGGTGGTCTGCCCTCATAGATCAGCCTACAGCAGCATCATTTGCTGATGCCAGCTTCTGCCTTGCGTTTCATTGGGAAACCACAATGTCTCCACCTTTGTGTAGGTGGAGCCACGGCAGAACTTGCTTGAACTGGTTTTGCTTCCATGAAGAAAGGCAAAAATACCCTCCCGGTAACAGCGCTGTCACTAATGTACCGTGGGGCTCTCTTGGATTCAGGCCCACTGCAGGGCAAGAAGTTTTCTCCCTGGCTCTGGAGATGCAGGATGGGATCCTTAACTATTCCTCCAAACAAAACAAGCTGTCCTGGTAATTAGGGTAGGTCTGCTCTCGCGCCAGAGGGTTGAAATGTTTATTGTGTGAAACATCAGAAAAAGGAAAGGAATCTGCTGGGAGCACTTGGTTGGTTCCCATACAACGTGCCCCAAGTCTCTGTTTGAATGCTGGGTCTGTGGCAGGGAGACGGGAGCTTGTTTTGATAGTTTCCCTGCGTTCAGGGGCATGAACACTTTACAGTTTTCTGTTTAAATGACCCATTGCTGAGAGCGGAAAGCGCAGGCCAATAAGCGCCCGGGCCCCTCCCTACGTATCCGGAGTTTACAAACCAGCCCCACCGAGCCGTGGTAGTTAATGGACACTCCTGCTGCTTAGCGGGGGCTGGAAAACTGTTCCAGGTGACTACCGGCCTCGGCTAGAGACAGCTCAGTCCCCAGAGGTCTGAGGAGACACATGAGAATGAACTCAGCGTTTCTCTGGGAGCAGGATGTTGATTAATGGCGGTGCCCGGGCAGGCCCTGCTGGCCAGCAGCTCGGTTGATGCAATCTGGGGGGGAATAGCTGCATATAAAGGAACTGAGCAGCAGTGTTTGCAGCGAGCCAGCTGCCCGCTGCCCGGGACAGGCTTCCACACACAGAATTGGCAGGCGGCTTGCAGCGCTTTCAAAGCTACACCTCCCCTCCGCCTGCTCCTGTCACCCTGCTCAGCCACTGTCACCTGGCATTTCAGCCTCCAGATGGACTCCCCTGGAAACCTTCCTCCTGAGGGACCATCCTCTTCTTGAGCTGGGGCTGGTTTGGGGATGATTAAGACACTGGAGCCGTGCCTCTGCCAGGAGAGATGCGATTTGCCTTCTTGTCTTTGTTATTTCAGCTCCTTCTTGGGCTTCCAGAGGTGGTGGCTGAGGCTAGAAGAGACCACAGAATTATAGAATCATAGAGTGAATGGTAGAGGTAGGAAGGGACCTCAAGAGATCACCAAGCCCAGCCCCACTTGCCAAAGCAGGGTTATCTAGGACATGTCACACAAGAACACATCCAGATGGGTCTTGGAAGCCTCTAGAGAAGGAGACTCCACAACCATGAGACACAGTCAGTCATGAGTTGCTTGAGTTCCTCTTTCTACACAATACCAACTGCAGGAGTAGAAAGGTGGGCAAGGAGATAGAGGGAAGATTGGAGAATATATTTCTTTTGAGGATCTAACTTTTCACATCTGTTATCCTAAAAACAAAATAAATATGGCCTGAAGACTTGAACTCCACCTTCTATGCATAGGGTGACCATATCTGATGTGGCTCCCAGCAAGATTTCTTGGGGATCTCTGGCATGGGCATGACAAATGCTCAGTATATCAGCCTAGATGGAGCTGAGGCTGCCTGGTTGTGGTACTTCAGTCTTCCTTTCCTCTCTAGGAGGACTGCTGTTTTCTCACCCACAGATACATACATCTATACTCAGGAGTCCCACACCCCTGAGGCCATGGAGGAAGACAAGGTTAAGGAGGAGGTTTCCTTGGTTGGTGAGGACAGGGTTAGGGAACAGTTAAGTAAACTGAACATCCATAAGTTCATGGGTCCTGATGGCAGGCACCCGCCAGTGCTGAAGGAGCTGGCAGAGGTCATTGCCAGGCCACTCTTCATCATCTTTGGTAAGTCATGGTGGACAGGAGAGGTGCCTGGGGATTGGAGGAGGGCAAACATCACTCCAATCTTCAAAAAGGGTAAGAAGGAGGACCCTGGTCAGCCTCACCTCTGACCCCAGAAAGATAATGGAGCAGCTTATCCTCAGTGCTGTGCTTCACCATATCAAGGACAAGAAGGTTATTGGGAGCAGGCAGCATGGTTTGGCAAAGGGGAAGTCATTTTTGACCAGCCTGATAACCTTCTATGAGGATGTAACCGGGTGGATAGATGATGGCAGAGCAGTAGATGGGCTTTACCTTGGTCTGAGTAAAGCATTTGACACCGTCTCCCACAGCATCCTCATAACTAAACTGAGGAGTTGTGGTCTGGGTGATGGAGTAGTGAGGTGGATTGGGAACTGGTTAAAGGAAAGAAGTCAGAGAGTTGTAGTTAATGGGGCAGAGTCTACTTGGAGACCTGTAACTGGTGAAGTTCCTCAGGGGTGGGTATTAATACTAGTATTATTCAGTGTATTCATTAATGACCTGGATGAGGGCATGGAGTGCACTGGCAGCAAGTTTGCTGACGACACTGAGCTGGGTGGAGTGGGTGCCACAGCAGAGAGTTGTGCTGTCAGTCAGAGAGACTTGGACAGGCTGAGAGCTGGGCAGGGAGAAACTGAATGAAGTTCAGCAGGAGCAAGTGTAGAGTCTGACACCTGGGAAAGAACGATCCCATGGATCAGTATAGGTTGGGGACTGAATTGCTGGTGAGCAGTGAAGGGGAGATGGACTTGGGTGTCCTGGTGGATAGCAGGATGGCCATGAGCCAGAAGTGTGCTCTCGTGGCCAGGAAGATCAATGCCATGCTGGGGTGGATGAGAAGGACTGTGGTTAGTAGGCTGAGGGAGATTCTCCTTCCCCTCTACTCTGCCCTGGTGAGGCCTCATCTGGAGTATTGTGTCCAGTTCTGGGGCCCCCTAGCTCAAGAAGGACAGGAGCTGCTTGAAAGAACCCAGCACAGAGCCACAGAAGTGATTAAGGAAGTTAAACATCTTCCTTCTGAGGAGAATCTGAGGGAGCTGAGGCTTGGAGCTTAGAGAAGAGGAGACTGAGAGGTGACCTCATTCATATTGATAAATATGTAAGGGGTGAGTGCCAGGAGGATGGAGCCAGGCTCTTCTCAGTGATGCCCAGTGACAGGACAAGGGGCAGTGGGTGCAAGTTGAGGCATAGGAGGTTCCATGTGAACCTGAGGAGGGATATTTTCCCTGTGAGGGTGACAGAGCATTGGAACAGGCTGCCCAGGATGGTTGTGGAGTCTTTCTCTCTGGAGATATTCAAGAACCGTCTGGATGCATTCCAGTGTGATCTGCTCTGGATGATCCTGCTCTGACAGGGGGACTGGACCGGGTGATCTTTCAAGGTCCCTTCCAGCCCCTGACATTCTATGATTCTATATACACATGATGGAGGTCTATGCACCAAGCTGTGCTAATTGCTGTGGGAGGATGTTGCTTTCTCCTTGCTCTCTGCCACTGGCCACTGAGGACTGAGGTTATCCTGTAGTATATGACCGATTTAGTAAGAAATAACAGTTTGGTGTCTAGGAAGAGCTTGAAGATCCTTCTTTTCCAGTAGGTGAGACTGTATACTTGAGAGCATTTTTCTCCAGAACTGTTTCCCTGTTCTGCCCAAAAGAGCTCTTCATCCCTTCTTTGCTTCTTATGGTGGGCAGATGAGGAAGACTCTTAACGCCTTTGCCACTTCAGCACAGTGCAGCCATTGAGTGAAATGTGAGCATCTTTCTTCCCATGTGCTCTGCACCTGAGGCTTCCTGGGAGCTCCTTGCTCAAAGCTAAAAACATCTGCAAAAGCAAAGGTTAAGAAAGCTGCTGAGGACTCATGTTACCTCTCTCCCTTGAGGACTCTGTGACTTCCATTCACACCACTTCCCACATAATCAAAAAACAAACCTGGAGTGGCCAAGAATGTAACTTTTCTCAGAGGTAGGACCCACTGGTTATAAAGTCTTTGTAAAACAGCAGGTTTCCTGGTAAAACACATCAGCTCTTTCCCAAGGGGGGTGACGCTGCCTCTGCAAACTCCAGCAAGATTCACAGCAGGAGGTTTCTACAAACAGATGCCAGTGCAGGAGTGGTTTGTTGTGAGGAGAGTTAGGAAGCCGGCTCTGTTTTTTGCCTTGAATGGTGGATGAGGAACCGATCAGCCACCCTTTCATCTCCTGCTGTCATTGAAGGATGGTAGGACAGCAGAGGCTTAGCAGTGGCTTACCAGCCCCCAAACAGAGCTAAGCCTCACCCAGGTTGGCTGTGGAGGATCTGCTCTGCCCCTTCCCAAGAGCTTTCTTCTGGTACAACCAGAAACAAACCAGAAAGAGAAAGGAAAGCCCGATGCATTTTGCAACAGCAGAGATAAGAAGCTCCCAACTGGAGCATCAAACCACCCAAGTGCCACCAGCACACCCATGGTATTGCTCTGGCAAAGGCTGCACTCGCCAGAGTCATCTGGATTGAGCTGGTAGTGTGGGGTATACACAGGAGGCAAAATACTGAGGCTTGCATGATGCTCTTTTAAAAACTGTGTAGTCTTTTGGGTGTCTGCCATTATTTGGAGAGCTGGAGTGAAACAGAAGTCCACGTCTGTCAGCCAAGCTGTGTCTGTGTGTTTATTTATAGCCAGTGCACATAATATAGACTCTGCTCTCCACAACCTCCCCTCTGATGGTGCAGCCAAAGATGCAGTGTCCCATTTACCCCGAGTTTAGACAACGCCAGGAGACGTCCACAGCCTTCTGTGACATGCAGAAGGAAAATGTCTGTTTGTTTCTGCATGAGCAGTGGGTTTCCTCTGGGATGCCTTGATTGATACACTGCTATTGATTCAAGAGGCAGCTGGGCTGGATGTAGGGAGCCCAGATCCAAAACCAAGAGGAAGCAGGAGCACAGAGCACAGCTGTCCTGCCTCCCCTTCCCACGTGGAGCCTGCTGACCCCTCTCCTATTAACCACAGCCCCGAAGCAGTGTGCTGGCAGGGTGGCTGCCACCTCCAGGCATTTTAGCAAACCTGCCCCCACAGATCCCAGCCACAGCCTTGGCTCCAGGTGTCAGCCACAGCAGCTCTTGGGATGGTTGCTGGGACTTCTTGAAGGAGGGCATCCAGGTGGGCTAGTGGAGCAGCTCAGGACACCTCTGGATCCAGGGGGGTACAGACATGTGCTGATTTCTGGCTGTAATTATGCTCCTCCCTCTGACGTGGGCTGGCACAGTTGTACAGTAGCAACTGATCAGCAGGACAGGGAGGAAACCACCCAAATTCAAAATGAATGGGTGCAGGATTTTCAGTTTGTAGAGAGAAAGCAAACTTTTAAAAATTTCTTTCTTTTTTTTTTAGCTCCTCTGCCTGTGCTGTTTCTGAGCAAACCCTGATGAGACAGTAAGCAGGACAGAGGGGAGAAACAAGCACAAATGCTGCTCTCTGAAACAATTTGTGTAAAATAATAAATGAGAAAGCAAAACAACCTCCCAAAGCAAGCAGGAACAGAGTGAACATGCAAAATTTATGGACAGGTATTTTTATTTCTCTCTCTCCAAGGGAAGCCAGCTGCAGGAGTTTGGGATCCATCTCCCAAGTTCTCCACAGTCTGATGGAAGGGGAGGTCTCTGCTCTCTGTTCCTAGCGTGGGTCCTGGACCACAAGCAAGGATACTTGTGCCTGGATTTTATTTCTGTCACTCCAATCCCATACTTCCACCGAGGTGTTTCCGTGCCCGTGTCCTCCTGGTGCCAAAGGAACACAGCAGCACTTGGAGGTGAAGTATGGCAAAGCTACTGGAGAACAGGAAAGAAATTCCCCCCCGGAGTCTGGAAAGACCCTATCATTTAAATTAAATGTTAGCCTTTGAGAAGACAAAAAGAGCACTGTCTCCAACAGGGCTGCCTGGCGACATGGCTAATATTTATTACAGTGCAGGTAGTTTAAGAAAACAGAGGAATTTCACTGGAGATTTGGATCTTCAGCCTAACTAAAAGCTTGGGCTGGAAAGGTTCAGTTGCTAATTAAATCTAAGTTGGACACTGTTCCACAGAGGGTAGATTGTAACTATAAGAGGATGTTAATGTGGATTTTAAATATTTATTATAACTGAGGTAGGTTATAAAAACAGACATTCTTCCTTTCAACACTCTATAATGTCAGATTTAGAGGTTTGTCTCAGGCCGTGAGTGATTTCCCAGCAGCTGTCAGGGGCTGGAGGGCAATTTATCACCCTCCCAGTGAGAGA
This sequence comes from Eubucco bourcierii, assembly GCA_013396675.1. Classification (NCBI taxonomy): domain Eukaryota; kingdom Metazoa; phylum Chordata; class Aves; order Piciformes; family Ramphastidae; genus Eubucco; species Eubucco bourcierii. Next base: position 162,795 of record VWZE01007084.1, on the reverse strand, counting down.
TCTCGCAGGACAGTGAAAGATTAGCGAGCTGATTTATGGCACACGAGGTAAAAACAACGTTGCTCGAGCGGGTGCCTGGGTGCTGATTTTCACACACCTGTTCCTGGCCCAGGAGCACGGGTTGGTGATTTCACTTCCCCAGCAGCACCTCGTGGAGCTGAGACATTTACATCACCAGGACCAGGCACTCCCACTTCGAGGATGATGAAGGCTGGATGGGCAGGCAAGCTGAGATGGTGGAGCTTGGGTTTTAAGGGCTCAATGGAACCAGGCTTGGTTTGAAGACTGTGGTCCCTGGTGGGATTTGGATTTTTCTCTGCCGAGGCATTGTTGCAATGAGCTGCACCAAAGTCAAGGTGATGAGGCAAGAGCTGGCAGTGATGCACACACTTCTGCTGAAAGGGGAAAAGCTTACGAAGGTCCAAACAGGCAATATTTTGCCCCTGGCAGCAGCCCGGGTCCCTGGCATTGCCACTTGGAAGGCATTGAGTCCCACTCCTAGATGGCAGGCAAGGGAGGGGATTCTGCCACTTTACTCTGCTCTCGTCAGACCCCACCTGGAGTCCTGTGTGCAGTTCTGGAACCCTCAGCACAGGAAGGACATGGAAGTGTTGGAGCGGGTCCAGAGGAGGGCCACAAAGATGCTCAGAGGGCTGGAGCAGCTCTGCTATGAGGACAGGCTGAGGGAGTTGGGGCTCTTCAGCCTGGAGAAGAGAAGGCTTCGAGGGGACCTGATAGTAGCCTTCCAGTATCTGAAGGGGGCCTACAGGAAGGCTGGGGAAGGATTATTTACAAGGTCCTGCAATGACAGGACAAGGGGCAATGGGCTTAAACTGGCAGAGGGGAGATTTAGACTGGATGTTAGGAGGAAGTTCTTTACAGTGAGGGTGGTGAGGCACTGGCACAGGTTGCNATTCTATGATTCTATGATCTCCTGCCTCTGAAAAGCACAACCCCATAAGGGTTGAAGTCCCCACAGGGTAAATCTGCTTTGAACCACGATTCCCATATCTCCTAACCCAGATATGCTCACACCTTGATCCGGTGCCCTTTATCTGAAGCCAACTCATGCACAGCCCCAGCCTCAGGCTCTGCACAGCCCTGGCAGCACAATGATGAGCAGCACCATGCCCATGCTTCCCCAACCCCCACCCCCAGCCTCACATAGCACAGCTCCCTCTGAGGGACCTCAGGAATCAGGGCCTGACTGGCCCTGGATTTCGTGACCACAGCAATTGCTGCATAATTTAGATTCTGCCAGGGAAATTAATTTACAGGGATGCCTGCTTTGTTTAGCTTCTCCTCCTCCCTCCTCATTATCTCTGGTGCTTACCCCCTCTTCTCTTCTTTCCAAAGACATTTATTAATAGGCATGTCTTCAACACATCTTCAGGAGCTTGCAATCCCATTTTCAAAAGATGAAAGGGAAGGGACAAGAGGGAGCTGGGATGCAGGGATGGCAGGAGAACCTTGCAGGAAGTAGGAGTGCAAGGAATTTGGGCTTTTTATTTACTTGTAATGATGCTCTGGTCGAAAGGAGGGCTGAGGGTCCTCAGTCTTCTCAGTCTCAATCTCCAAATCTTGGAGGAAGCTCCACATAGGTGGCTTAGTGAAGTGGAAGAGACCACTGACACTTGCTGATTAAATGCCCCATGTCATACATATATCAGCTGCCAAACACAGGCAGTGCAGGTCTCACCCCCACCCCCACCCAGCCACAGGATGGAGTAAGTATGGGAGAGGTACCCAGCAAAACTACTGATCTCCATGTCACCAGTGCAAATGGTGGGGAGCAAAGAGATTAGGGGAGTCCCCCAGTGGTCATACTGCTGGGGCTGGGCATGAACCTGGTGTGGAAATGTCTCTTGGAAATTTTTTTCCCACCTTGGAAATAACATGAGTGCAGGGAGGTGGAGTGGAGTTCTGGGGAGCAACGGGTGTGCATCCAAACAGGGAGAGTGTTTTCAGTGAGCCCAAGAGAACCCAGTTGGAAAGTTCATCCAGCAGAAAAAATCATGAAAACTGTGGCTTTGTGGTGAAAATGTCTTTTAGAATCATAGAATCACAGAATGGGAAGGTTGGAAGGGACCCCAAGGATCATCTAGTTCCAACCCCCTACCATAGACAGGGACACCTCCCACTAGCACAGGTCACTCAAGGCCTCCTCCAACCTGGCCTTGAACATCTCCTGTAGCGCAGAAGTCCTCCAGGGAGATTGTGGAGCACAGAATCACCCAACGTGATCTTTGATCACTTTGGTTGATTCTGTGCTCCACAACCTCCCTGGGCAACCTGTGCCAGTGTCTCACCACCCTCACTGCAAACAACTTCCTCCTAACATCCACTTTCAATCTCCCCTCTGCTAGTTCAAACCCATTGCCCCTTGTCCTGTCATTGCAAGACCTTGTCAATAGCCCCTCCCCAGCCTTCCTGGAGGCCCCCTTCAGATACTGGAAGGTTACTAAAATGTCTCCAGATGAACCAGAGGAACCCCAATGCTTTTAGTGAAACAGATGCATCCCAAAGGCAAGTTAATCTGCCCCACATGCAGCCTCAAATCTACATGAGCATGAAGGAGGCACCCAACTTCCACATGCCTGAGCGTGGGTGTCCTTGGCAAACTGCACTCTCCTTATAGAGGTCTCCAGCCTTGGGAGTGCTGGACCTTGACACCCAGGTCTGGTCCTGCTCCCTCCCTCCCTTAGCCTTGGATTTATTGATATCCTCACACTCTTTGCCTCCCGCCTCCCTCGGTGTAGCACTGCTGATGCCCACATCCTGAGGCATGGCCACACTGCTGCAGCTCAGTCAATTAGAGGAGACCGTGCCATCATCTGATTTGGTTTGTTACTTAGGAAAGGCAAGAGTGGAGACAGGATTGATTCAATAGTCTAAGATGAAGCTTGGGATGCTCGAATAAGGGGTTGTGTGTAAGAGTTAGTGATTGGTTTTAAATCAGTCTTCCTTCACTCTGGATCTCTTGTGGAGGGGGCTGGGGGGGGAGGGCTGGGATTGAAAATCCTCTTGTCAGAGAAAACGTGCTAAAAGGGCAATTTACTCACTCCCTGCATTGCCATCCAGGCTCAGCAGGGCTCTGGAGCTGTAGGAGGCCTTCCAGTTAAACACTTAGAGTGGAAAAAACAACTTTCAGTTGTTATTTATGATGTATCAAAACCGGATCCTGTGAGTCTGACCCTCTGCACAGGCATTTCCAAGAGGCAGCAAAGTGGCCAGAGCACCCAGAGCCTCAGCAGAACTGGGCTGGCACTGCCTTTCACTTAGGCATCCTTCGTGGGAAGAAAATACCTAGGATGGTCCAAGATGTGTCTTGGACCAGGATTTTGGTCCCCAGCTTGCCCAGGGAGTTAATAGAGTCTCTATTCCTGGAGGTATTTAAGAGTTGTGTAACTGTAGTGCTTAGGGATATATGACACTTGTCAGTGTTAGGCTCCTGAGTGGACTCCTTGATCTCAAAGGTCTTTTCCAATCCAGCCAATTCTCTGATTTTGTCACTGTTGGGGGCTAAGGGGTAAAGATAGAAAGGGGATCACTTCTTGAGGGCCTCTCAGAAAAAGAGTGAGAGAAAAGTATGGGTTGGACCCCTCTGTCTCAGCCCAGGATGGAGGATTTGGCAGGGGGATGCTGTTTCTTGCATTTGCCACTGGATTTTGGATTTGTTGCCACTGGAGCCCAAAAAAAAAAAAACCAACAAAACAAAACCACCAAAAAAACCCAACTGGATTAAAGGGCTTGACAAAAGCATACATTTAAAAAGTGAATCTTGCTGAGCAAAATGTGACTCAGAAATCCAGGAAACAATCTGATTCCTCCTTCCAGAAATGTCCTGGTCACTAAACTGAAATGGTTTTAAATCAAAGCTGCCAAAGAATTCCATTAAATGAGCTGAGAAGCAGGAAAAAAAAAAAAAGAGGCTGTGTGCAGCAAATAAGGGCATTAGCCACACAACAAAACAAATACAACAAAAGCCTCCAAACAAAATTACATTTCACAATTAGGGAATGAATAACTCTTTAGCCAAAAACAAGGCAATGGGAAAAAAAATTTAGCATAGACTGACGCTTCTAATTGTCTTTCTTTTAGCTCCTCTGTTCATTGATCCATTGAGCAGTGATAAAGGCATTAAATTTGGTGATTATGTTGGGTGTTTCTAATGACAGTGAGCTGCCTGTTACTTGACTGCCTGCGCTCAGGTGTGGGCTGGAGGGAGCCCTGTGCATCTCCACACTGTGCTGCAGCGTGCAGCTGGATGTGCCAAGCAGGTGAATCAAGGTAACACATCTAGGAGCACATTTAGGAACAGATTCTTTACTGTGAGGGTGGTGGAGCACTGGAACAGGTTGCCCAGGGAGGTTGGTTGAGGCCCCTTCCCTGGAGACAGTCAAAGTGAGGCTTGATGGAGCCCTGGGTGACCTGGTCTGGTGGGGATGTCCCTGCTGACAGCAGGAGGGCCAGACTAGATGACCTCTAGAGGTTCCTTCTGGCCTGGACCATTCTATGATTCTGTGATATGAGAATGAAGGGACACAGTCTCAAGTTGTGCCAGGGGAGGTGTAGGCTGGATATTAGGAGGAAGATCTTCACAGAGAGAGTGTTTGGCACTGGAATGGGCTGCCCAGGGAGGTGGTGGAGTTGCCGTCACTGGAGGTGTTGAAACAAAGCCTGGATGGGGCACTTAGTGCCATAGTCTGGTTGATTGGCTAGGGCTGGTGCTAGATTTAGCTGGGTGAGCCTGGGGATCTCTTCCAACCTGTTTGATTCTATGATTCTATGATTCTATGATCATAGAATCCTAGAATTATAGAATGGTAAAATTGGAAGGGACCTCAAGGATCATCTAGTTCCAACCCCCTGCCATAGGCAGGGACACCTCCCACTAGTACAGGTTACTCAAGGCCTCGTCCAGCCTGGCCTTGAACACCTCCAGGGAGGGAGCAATGATCCTAAGATCCTATGATTCTATGATTCCACAATTCTATGATTCTATGATCCTATGAACCTACGATCCTGTGATTCCATGATTCTCTGATCCTATGATCCTGTCATTCTATGATCTGTAGCACCTCTATCGTTAGCAACTCTGGCAAGAATTTTGCCCCTGAGTTAGGGCAACACTCCAGAGTGCCAGCACAGAGAAAAAAAAATCTGCTGGGGATGCTTCTGGATGTACTTAGCTTTGGAGGTGGCAGTGAACCCCTGGAGCTGGAAACCACTCACTATAGATGTGCAGGGCCAGGGATGCTGAGAGGTGCTGAGCACACTTGGGCTGAGCTGTTTCGAGCAGAGCGAAGATGCTCTGCCATCACAGCCTGTGCTTCTTCCTTGTGTTTAAACTGACAGAGGGGAGGTTTGGACTGGATGTTAGGAGGAAGTTGTTTGCAGTGAGGGTGATGAGACACTGGCACAGGTTTCCCAGGGAGGTTGTGGAGCACAGAATCACCCAACGTGATCAAAGATCACGTTGGGTGATTCTGTGCTCCACAACCTCTCTGGAGGTGTTCAAGGCCAGGTTGGAGGAGGCCTTGAGTGACCTGTACTAGTGGGAGGTGTCCCTGCCTATGGCAGGGGGTTGGAACTAGATGATCTTTGAGACCACTTCCTTACCATTCTATGATTTATTTCCTTAACTGTAGGAGTTTACTTTCCCAAATCACATCCCCAGCTCCCACCAGCTTGGGCTTTCTTCCGATTCAGATCAAGTTGGTACTTATGGCTTTGATTGAAACAGGCATGAGATCTTATTATCCATATGTCCACCGCCGCGCGGTGTCACAGCTTGCCTAGCACATGGTAGTGCTTAGAATGTCATTAACAATGTCTGAATAACAACTGCTGGTTAGAGTCAGCCTCTACCATCACGTGGGCCTTCGCTGGCTTTCCTTTGGCTGTCATTTTCTTCCCATCTCGTGGATGCCTCCCTGTTCCGCGCCAATTAAAGGCAGTGCGGAAGGATGCAGCCACACCTTCTGAAGGTGCTGGTGGTGAACTTGGGGTAGGATGCTTTAAACAGCTACTCCAGCCCCAAGTGTGTCCATGCTGTCCGAGTTATAGAATGGGAAGGGACCTCAAGGATCATCTGGTTCCAACCCCCTGATAGGCAGGGACACCTCCCACTAGCACAGGTCACTCAAGGCCTTGCCCAACCTGGTCTTGAACACTTTCGGGGAGGGAGCAGCCACAACCTCCCTGGGCAACCTGTGCCAGTGTCTCACCACCCTCACTGTAAAGAACTTCCTCCTAAAATCCAGTCTAAATCTTCCCTCTGCCAGTTTAAACCCGTTGCCCCTTGTCCTGTCATTGCAAGACCTTGTAAATAGTCCCTCCCCAGGGACCCAGATCTTGATGCTCAGAGGGCTGGAGCAACTCTGCTATGAGGGCAAGCTATAAGAGTTCATAGAATCACAGACTCATAGAATCACAGAATGGTAAGGTTGGAAGGGACCTCAAGGATCATCTAGTTCCAACTCCAGGTTCTGCAGCCTGGAGAAGAGAAGGCTTCCAAGAGATCTTGGAGTAGCCTTACAGGATCTGAAGGGGGCTACAGGGGGGTTGGGGAGGGACTATTGACAAGGTCTTGCAGTGACAGGATGAGGAGGAGTGGGTTTCAACTGGCAGAGGGGAGATTGAAATTGAATTTTGGGAAGTTCTTTCCAGTGAGGGTGGTGAGACCCTGTAACAGGATACCCAGGGAGGCCAGGTTGGATGAGGCCTTAAGCAACTTTTTCTAGTGGGATGTGTCCCTGCCTATGGCAGAGAGTTGGAACTGGATGAGCTTTGAGGTCCCTTCCAACCTAAACCATTCTATCTTTGGTATCTCCACTCTTTCAAGATGAAATTAGTGCAGAACAAGATCTGGTGACCAAAAATGGATTTGGACTCCTTCTGCCCTGTTGTTTTGCCAGTGAGATGAACTCTTTGCCTGTTTTCAAGGTGCTCAGGTTCTGGCCTGGGCTTTGTACCCACTGCCTACATCTCCACCCCTGGAGGGCATAACTGGGGTGCTGCAGTCTATGGGGACAACCTCTTCATGCACTAAAGCAGTGTCATAGACAACATCGGACCCCACTCCTCCTGACTGCAGTGGTCATAACTATTGCTCTTCATGAGCTTTTTCCTTCACCTTTCTCTACTCTTTAGCAAGTGTCTGAGCTTCTATTAGCACCCTCAGGTCAGGAACATTCCCAGCCCTGAGGATGTCCCAAGCATCAGGGGAAAGGGAGTAGGGTTTGCTCTGCATCAATGACATGGGTTTTATGCCTCTTCCCTTTCAAGTGCCTGCCCTGTGATGTATTGACCTGATGTGTTTTTTCAGTTGTGCTGTGGCCTGGGGAAAGGCAACTCTGAGCTGGGGCAACCTGGGCAGGGCAGGCTCATAAAACTCTGCTGCACATCATGATAGGTGGAAGAGAGGGAAGAAAGCTTCCAAGACACAGGAGAAGCATGGGACTGGTTTCCATCACTGACAGGTGCTATGACCTGCTTGTGAGCCTCTTCTTTCTTTCTCTAATGCCTCTCACAGACTGAGTTTGCCTCCAGTCTGAGCTGGAGAAGAGACAGGGCAGAGGCTGACATGAGTGTCCTCTGTTCCCTGCAAAGTGTCTTTTCATAGGATTGCTGCACATCCACACACCTCCATGTGTTCTCCTTTCCTAGGGTTGTCTGCTCAAAGATAGGAGTTACAAAACGTAGGCTGTGAGCCCTCCCATGCACATGTGCATTGGTGTCCCTTTCCACCCATAAATCATAGAATCACAGAATTGCTTCAGTTGGAAGAGACCTTTAAGCTCATTGAGCCCAACAATTATCTGACTACCAAGTCTGGTGCTAAACCTTGTCCCTCAGCACCACATCTCTGCATCTTTTAAACATCTCCAGGGATGGGGATTCAACCACCTCCCTGGGGAGCCTATTCCAGTGTTTAATAACTCTTGCAGTGAAGAAGTTACTTCTAATATCCAATCTAAATCTCTCCTGGTGCAACTTAAGTTCATTTCCTTTTGTCCTATAACTCATCACTAGAAAGAAGAGGTAAGATGCCCTGTGCATTGTCTTCCCTCAGAAAACAGCCTCGGTAACCAGATTCCTCCTCCCTGTACTTCAGCTGCAGCACAGAGCCTCTCACTTGCCAAATTGGCCTTGCTAGGTTCAGACAGAGCCAGGGCATCACCCACCACCCTGTTCAGGAGCATCTTTTTCTTCTCACCTCCAGACAGACTCATCCCCAGGATGAGCAGACAGGCCCACCCCTGGACCCCACAACCCTTGAAAGGTTCAAAGTGCTTTTCAAGCAGACTTGCTGCCCTGCGTCTCCCTGTGCGCCGCCCTCTCGTTTAGACCAAACTTTCCTTGCAGCTGTTTCATTCTGACATGAGCTTTTGTGAAAAAGTCCAGCACTGAGAGTGAAGCTGGAAAGCTGAGATCAGAGGGTCTGGAGAGCTGGTGCCCCAGGCCCAGGCACAAGGAACGTGACCATTCATTGATTTGTATGTTGTGTGCCCTGATTGTAGCTGGCCACAGCTCTCCAGCGAGCAGAAAGTGCTGTGTGCTTAACTAATGAATTAAACAACTGTAATTAATTCTTCTCATAAGATGCCTCTAGGTGTATTTACAACAAGAACAATAAAAACAATAAGGCATTACATGAAGCCAGGCAGCATTAGCTAAGGCAAATGAGAACACGCTGCAAACAAGCCTCAGCAGTGGCTGCCTTGTGCTGCCAGCCTGGGCCGCCTCTCGGTTTGGTTTTCCTCCCCTCTGCTCTGTTTTCATGCATTCACTGGCTTTTGGACAAAGTCTCTTTTCTTCTTTCATTTGGAGAGGTTTTTGAAGTCTAATGCAGTTTTAAGCTGAGTCTTCCTGTCTCATCATGCTGAGTCTTCAAGGGACAAGTGTGTGCACCTCAAACAGGAGAATTTTGCACCAAACCACTGCCCCAGAAGAACCTAATAAAGTGGAGGTGGTGCTGCCAGAATGCAGCAGGGCAGGGCAGCCATCAGAGCAAACCCCAGCATGATGGAGGGCTCAGCTGGTAGAAACCCTGCACCATGGCCAGGCCCACAGCTGCATCCCAGTGCAGAGACCTGCCCGGAGCAGCTGGCAGCTGGGGATGGAGGTGCACCAGGAGCAGCACCAGAGCAAGGCAGAGCCAGATACCTCCTGAAAGGGAGCTCTCAAGCAATCAGAGCTTGCAGGGATGTTTCTTCACATTCAGTTTTACCACCACATCCTTCTGCTGGGATCACTGGGAGCTTGGGCTGGTGGCTGTTGTCGGCTTGGCTTTGGTCATTTGATGGCAAGGTTGGGGTTAGATGCTCCCCCTGCCTCTGCATATCAGTTCTCCACGGGGAGAGCACACGCCTAACCCTTCCATTGGGCCACTGGACTTGGCTGAACCAATACTTTAAACATTTCTTCTTCTGGCAATGAGCATAGGGGCTGCATCTCTTTGTCTGCACTCCAAGAAGGGATTTAACACCTTCCCTGTAGAGGTCAGCCCACAGAATACCTGCTGCTCTGCTGGGATATCTGCAGCCTGCCTTTCCTAACTCCAAACTCACAAATCCAGAATTCCTGATTTCAGGGAGAGCTGCAAGACTTCCCTTACTGCAGGTACTTGAAGGTCAGCACTCCAGGAGATGCACAGTCAGAGCCTGAGCTTGTTGAAAGTTTACTCACTCTCTGTAACAGGTGAGGAAGGGACTTGAGTGTAGCGTAGCATTTTGCCCTGCCCAGGGCTCCTTTTAACTCTCAATGGGTCATGCAAGGGATTGTGAACATACTTGCAGAGGGTTTGACTGCTAAAATCCACCTTCATGCAGTCTTGGGATGCCCTAGACTGCACTCAGGGTGTTTTCCTCTCCTTCAGCTCCTGAGGCTGCCAGTTATTGATATGTTGAATGGTGGGGAGGTGAGCAATTAGTGATGAGAGACTCCGAAGATTGGTTGTTCCACTTGCAGCTATCGGGTGTGATATCTGCCTGTGGCAGTGCTCCTGAGGGCTGATTTCCCATCCTACAGATATGTATCATGGAGATCAGGCACCATCCAGCTGAGCTCAGCTCTGCACTGGCTCTCTCTTGACCCTGTGATATGTGGATGGAGCTGATATCCAAGACATTTCAGAAGGCCAAGACCACAGTATTCCAAGGCAAACCCATTCACCCTGTTTCTGTTCAATATCTTTATTTGTGATCTGGACCAGGAGATTAGTCCAGCATCAGTAAGTTTGCAGGTGACACCAAATTAGGAGCAGATGTGCATCTGTTGGAGAGTAGGAGGGCTCTACAGAGGGACCTGGACAGGCTGAATGGGTGGGCAGAGGCCAATGGGATGAGATTTAACAAAGCTAAGTGCAGGGTTCTACATTTTGGCCACAACAACCCCAAGCAGTGCTACAGGCTGGGGACAGAGTGGCTGGAGAGCAGCCAGGCAGAGAGGGACCTGGGGGTGCTGGGAGAGAGTAGCTGAAGATGAGGCAGCAGTGTGCCCAGGTGGGCAGGAGAGCCAATGGCATCCTGGCCTGGATCAGGAGCAGTGTGGCCAGCAGGAGCAGGGAGGTTATTCTGCCCCTGTGCTCAGCACTGGTCAGGCCACAGCTTGAGTGCTGTGTCCAGTTCTGGGCCCCTCCATTCAAGAGAGATGTTGAGGTGCTGGAAGGTGTCCAGAGAAGG
>VWZE01007084.1:115009-145979 GCA_013396675.1 Eubucco bourcierii | reverse complement strand
GAAAGGACAAGGGGAAACACTCTGAAGTTGTGCCAAGGGAGGATCTGGTTGGATATTAGGAATAATTTCTTCACAGGCTGCCCAAGGAGGTGGTGGAGTTGCCATCTCTGAAGGTGTTTAAGAGACCTGTGGATGTGGTGGTTAGAGATGTGAATTAGTGGTTTATGATCCTGTGATTCTATTGAGTCTGCTCCACAGCACGTCCTGATGATTCTTTCCATGGAATTGCCATTAGACTCTCCTCTGCATCCAAAGGCCTCTTCATTCCTCTACCCAAACTAATTTGCTTACTCTTTGTCCATCCTTGGGCTCTGCCATGTGTGGCTCTGGTGGCTGAAAAGTGACCACTCAGAGAACAGCTCTTCCCATAACTGCGACACTGCTGCTAGGGAGATGCTGCTGAGGAGGGCTTGAGGAGCTCACTTCTTGAGGTGTTTGCACATCCTTGTCCTGTTGCTTGCTGCTCAGAAAGCTGGCAGGGTTTTGGAGTGAGGTTGTCTTTCTCTGAGTTTTAAAGGAGGGGCAGACAATCTCATGGTGGAGAGCAAAAAGTGCTAAATCAGGAGGATGACCAAACTTTTTACCTCTATCTTCCTTGGCATGTCCATCAGGATGCAGCCCTGTGACTGCAGGACAGTAACAGAACTTGTGGTGAAAAAGCAGCTGGGGACCTGTCTGGGTCTGAGAGAATGGGGGCAAGAGAGGTCCCAGCACTAGGCATAGGGGAAGGGGTGCAGCACATGGTTGTCTTTAACTGAAACAGCCACAACATCAGTAAAAAGTTACAGGCTGGCACAAAATTGATTGGTTCTAGGAGGTAAAGACTGAAAAACATCGGTGGACTCCGAGGGCTGGTGGGAATGAGGAGGACCAGCCCAGGGTTTTGTTTACACTCCCAGGTTCCCACCATTAAGCAGAGGAGCTGCCAGGGTTGTTTTCCTTCCAGCAGCTTGAACTCATCTGTTTGTCTTCATCTCTATTTGCAAACAGCAGCCCAGGGCCAGCTTTGCTTTCACTTTATCCTCAGCAGCAGGGAGAGTGGCAGAAACTGGAGCTGCAGCCCATCCAGCAGCATGAGGGATGGGAAACAGCTGAGTGGGGAAAGCCCTGATCCCCCCAGGAGCCCAGGTTAAACAAGCTGAGCACGGGACACACAGCCCTTTACAAGCCTTCCCACCAGCTTGGGAAAGGTGTTGAAATGTGGCTGAAGGCATGCCATTGCTCCAGGCTCCACACCTTGCAGGCTTGCTTCTTGTGAATGGGCAAAACTATCCTGACTGCATCCTTGAGGAGCCTGGATATCCTTTGGTAATCCTCAGTTAGCACCCTTGGTGCCCTCCTAAACATAATTTGTTTTTCCCCTGAGACACTATGTAATATGGGGCAGCAAAATGCCACTCTCTGGTCTGGGTTCCAGGAGCAGCTGAGTTTCAGCACTGTATCTGTCATTAACTCATTGACTAAGTTAGCAATAGTTCATCAAGAATATTAATAGTCTTTTCCATCATCACAGCCTTCAGCTGGCTTCTCCCACAGCAACTTTCTATACATCACCAGGGCAAACAGTGTTGACAATAAAAATCCCCCTTCCCCAAAGGGAAGAGACTGTATATCAGTGAGTGCCTCTGCTGTTCTGGGGACACATGTGGGTGGCTGGTAGCAGGCCATGGTTCATCTCTCTCACTCCTCCCAAAGTATTCCTGAGGATGTTTTAGAGAGAACCATCCCAGGTTTGGATTTTTCTCACCATCACCTGGAGAACTTTGATGGGAACTTCAGTCCTCTAAGTATCTTCTACAAACAGGGCAGTGAGTGAAGATTCAGGCACCAGTTTCTCCAGCCCGTGAGGGAATTACTTACCAGGATGTCTCTGCACAGGTACTGCTGTCCCATGGTGAACAACCCCCACCCTGTTCCTTGCAGTGGCAGGATCCATCCTCCCACCTCTCCATCTGCCAAACATCCAGAACAGCCGTCTCTCCAGTTTCATGGCACTGTCCCAGACACCCCCCCCCCCCACCCCACCCCCCCAAAACATCTAACTCTAAATGGGTGGTGAATGGCTGAGAGCAGCCCCAAAGAAAAGGACCTGGGGATCTGGGGTGATGAAAAGCTCAAGATGAGGCTGCAGTGTGAGTGCAGCCCAGNAGAGGAGGGCCACGAAGATGCTGAGAGGGCTGCAGCAGCTCTGCTGTGAGGACAGGTTGAGAGAGTTGGGGCTCTGCAGCCTGGAGAAGAGAAGGCTTCCAGGAGGTCTTAGAGTAGCCTTCCTGTATCTGAAAGGGGCCTACAGGAGGGCTGGGGAGGGACTACTGACAAGGTCTTATAATGATAAGATAAGGGGCAATGGGTTTGAACTGGCAGAGGGGGGATTGAAACTGGATGTTAGGAGGAAGTTCTTTCCAGTGAGGGTGGTGAGGCACTGGCACATGTTGGCCAGGGAGGTTGTGGATGCTCCCTCCCTGGAGGTGTTCAGGGCCAGATTGAATGAGGCCTTGAGTAACCTGTACTAGTGAGAGGTGTCCCTGCCTATGGCAGGGGCTTGGAACTAGATGATCCTTGAGGTCCCTTCCAACCTTACCATTCTATGATTCTATGATTCTAAAAAGCCATTGCCACTGACACCTTGGCTCCCTGCTCCTGTACAGAGTTAGAGTCCTGTCACTGCTTGCTTATCAGCACTGCCCAAACACCCCCAAAATGGGCACCAAGAAAACAAAGCCCAACCATTGCCCCTTCACTTGTCAGTAAGCATCTCTGGACCCTCCAGACCATCAGAGGACTTGACCATTGTAAGCTTGGGCAGACCTCACTTGGCCCTTGCCCTCATCTCATTGTTGCATTGAAGGCTTCCTTTTAATTTAGAAATTCTCATTGATATTTTGCATCTTTTTTTTTTTTTTTTAATTATTTCCCAGGATGCTAATATCCCTTTCAACAGACCTTGATTAATGACTGAAACCTCAGGAATATTCCTGGTATTCACTTAGCCAGAGCAATTACACAGCAAAGAACAGCGTGAGGACCCTGGTTTGACATGCAAATAGCCACGTTACACAATTAGTTGATGCACAATTAATTGGAATAATGACAAATATAGTCAAATAAAGCTGGATTTAGGCTGTGTAAATCTGAGGCATACCTTAGGGTTATACAATTAGGAGGAGTAAGGAGGCAATGGCAGAATCCTTCAAGGACAAAAAGCCTATTGCTGAGAAAAATGCTCTTCTCTTTAGATCCAACCTGGGAAAAACTGGCAGAACAAGCAGCAAAGTGACCTGATCATGACAAAGACTTGACAGATAGGTAAGCCTAGGTGAGCTTGCACTGACAATTACCAGCACTGGGCAGAGCATTTTACCAGAACGGACAGGAGACAGGAGAAGGGAACCCAGGAAAGGATGATCTCCTAATCCTGTTGAAACTTGAGGTGTCAGTGTGGGTGCTCCTGTCCCTGCTCCCATCCAGCAGTATCCAGAACCCTGCACAGGGCTCCTCCATAGCAGTCTCACAGGCTTGGCAAGGGTTAGTCACCCCTAAACCTACCCAAGCTTCCACAGAACAATATTACTTCTGTTTCTTACCCTTTTTTATACCCCAAGAACCACTGGACTTTTGTGGAAGAAGAAGGGAAAAACACATCTTGCACACCATTACCACCACAGCCCCCACTATAGAATCATAGAGTGGTAAGGCTGGAAGGGACCTCAAAATCATCTAGTTCCAACCCTCTGCCATGGGCAGGGACACCTCCCACTAGTACAGGTCACTCAAGGCCTCATCCACCCTGGACTTGAACATCTCCAGGGAAGTTGTGGAGTACAGAAGACCTCCAGGGAGGTTGTGGAGCACAGAATCAACCAACGTGATCAAAGATCACGTTGGTTGATTCTGTGCTCCACAACCTCCCTGGGCAACCTGTGCCAGTGTCTCACCACCCTCACTATGACCCACTAAAAATGAGGATAAACTTTGAATGTTCATCTGTCAGTTTTATTTCCCTCCCATCTGTTTCTCCCTGCTTTGTAAGCCCAGAAATGGGGAAGGAAAGTGGGATGCAAACACTTTTTTTTTTTTCCTTCTGCAGCTGCTTCAGAGCTTCTCTTCTTGTCCTCCAGGCTGTTATGGTTTGTGATGCACACAGAGACCAAACCTGCACAGCCCCATGGAAACAAAATAATTAACCAGTGGACATGGAGGGCTTCCTGCAGCCAAAACCACCCAGGACACATTCATCACTGGCTTGTGCAGAGGACAAGCATGTGCAGAGTCCTTGCAACCTTCATTTTATTTTGTTGCTACTTTATTTTCCTGTCTTTTGAATGCTGCCACCTTAACCCCCAGATCTTAGATATTGAGCTTAGCTGGCGTTCAAAGTTTAATTACCCTTACTGCTAATTAAAGTGCTTGTAGAGAGTGCTTGCCACCCAGTCCTTGCAAGCTCTGATTCCTTGCAGGTTTTTAATGGTGGGATGGATTTCAGGGGCAGTTTAATGTCCTCTAATGACAGAAGCCCCCAATGGATACTGGTTGTAGAGACACCAAGATGTCTGAGGGCATCCCAAGGTGCCTCCAGCAACGTCTTTCAAACGTGACAACAAAGCAGGACACCCTGGAGATGTTCACACCCAGTCTCCATTCTTTTCCTTATTCCTGGTGTCTGGTTTTGAGTGACCACTTGGTTTTTCTCCTGGTTTCCATTTAACCTTTTCTCCTGGTCTCCATTTAACCTTTTCTCCTGGTCTCCATTTTAACCTTTTCTCCTCCTGTTTCTTGTCCATCTTCTCAAACACTTCTAAACTTCTCAGACACTTCTACACTTCTCAAACACATCTTCTCAAACGCATCTAAACTTCTCCAACACTTCTAAATGTCTCAAACACTTCTACATGTCTCAAACACTTCTAAATTTCTCCAACACTTCTAAATTTCTCAAACATTTCTAAATTTCTCCAAATTCCCACCAGAAAAACCTGCAGAAGGGACCACAGCACAGCTGAAGCAAATCCATTTGAAAACTGAATAGATTTTGCAGAGAACTTCCCTGCATGTTTTTCACCAGCTTCTGATCCTCTGGACACTTTCAGAGGCTTTAGATGTTCACTTACTCTCTGTCTTGAGAGCAATTGTGTGCCATAGCCTTGCTCCATTGGTAGAAGAGGGAATTAAACACAGAATCACAGAATCACAGAACTACAGAATCACAGAACTACAGAACTACAGAATCACAGAATTACACAATCACAGCATCACAGAATCATACAATGTTAGGGGCTGGAAGGGACCATGAAAAATCATCCAGTCCCTCCCCTCTGCCAGAGCAGGATCACCTATACCAGATCACACATGAATGCATCCAGGTGGGTCTTGAATATCTCCACAGAGAGAGACTCCACAACCACCCTGGGCAACCTGTTCCAGTGTTCTGTCACCCTCACAGGGAAAAAATTCCTCCTCGTGTTTACATGAAACTTACTATGCCTCAACTTCCATCCATTGCCCCTTGTGCTGTCATCAGGCATCACCCAGCAGAGCCTGGCTCCAGCCTCCTGGCACTCAACCTTTACATATTAAACATGAATGAGGCCACCTCTCAGTCTCCTCCAAGCCCCAGCTCCCTCAGTCTCTCCTTGTGAGGGGGCATTCCACTCCCTTCATCATTTTTGTGGCCCTATAAAACATTCTCCACGTGCAGTCTCTTACTGGGGTCCTATCAAGAAGCAAATGATGCTTTAGGCCTGAAATCGATGTCCATTGAGCCAATCCCCTCCACGTGGTTTCAGTGGGGTTTGGATCAGCTCCTTAGCATGCACATGCTTACAGGAAGTGTTATTTATCTAGAGACGATATTTAGCCTTGAAAAATGATCAGGAACATTTTAAGCAGCCAAAGACAAATTCTACTTGATCGCACATACCATAATGATTGATGGTAATAGAAAGAAAAAAAAAAACCAAACCCAAACAACAACAACAAACAAATACTGTAATGATGATTTACTTGCCTGTCAAAAAAAAAAAATTAGTCATCCTAGAGCTGCACCAAGCTTATGTGCATGTGTGCCTACATACACAAACACACATGTCCTGGGTACATGTGCCACACTGCATCTCTGATGGCAGCCTGCATGCACCCTCTGGGCCCAGGGAACACAACGGAAAGGGTCTCCTGCGTGGCAGAAAACACAGTTCACAAGGGTGGCAGCAACACTTTGCAGAGGAAGCATCTAATTATCAACATGTGCCATCTGAGCTCATGGCTGGTATGGAGGAGAACATGCAAAACACATGTGCTGAGCACTCATTTCACACTGTCAGGTTAAACCCACCTATCTCCAAGCAGGCACAGCTTGACCATATTTCATCCCAGGGATTTCTGGTGGCATGGAGTGGGGCTGCTTTTTGCAGGCCTCCGCCATCCTCTCTCCAACATCACCTATTTGAAATTAGACGTGCGATGCATTTGAGCCAATATTTATTTTTGCCAGCTGGGCTGTGGGAGTTGCTGCTATCAAACATTTAGGTTAAAGGAGAGGGAATTTTGGTGGGGGTTTATTTGTTGGGGTTTGTTTTGTTGTTTTCTTTCCCCACCTCAAACACAATTTCAGGTAGTTTCACGTCCCGAATGCTGGTGGAGAACCTCCCCTCATATTTGAAAGCAGAGCAAGGGTGCAAGAGTGAACGAGAGCATCCCAGGATTTCTGTTTCTTTACATAAATCAAATTCTTTTACAATCCTTCAACACAAGACATTAAAATATGCCTGTCTCGCCTGCTCTCTCCCGGCAGCCTCCTCCAGGATTGCCTGCGAGAGGAGTGGAGACCCCTGGGAATTGTTTAGCAGCGATTCACTGGGTCAGTGTATTAGAACAGACTCAAGTCTATCAGCCAGATGGTGACTTCAGAAAAAAATTGACACACCATTTCAAACTGATTTCACGCAAACCCTCCTGAGGGGAGCCAGTGGGAATCCAGCAATCAGATCTGTTGTGAATAAATATTACAAAATTGTCAATTACAAAAAGGATGTTTAAAATGTTGGACTGATTTAGGAGTCTGTTCCTTCCTCGCCTTATACTTCCACGAGGAACCTTTCAGGGGCACTGACTGATTGCTTCCCTTGCTCAGAGAAATCTCAGCTGTTAATTTTTTTATTTTATTTTTTTTTTAATTGAAGGAAGCTACTGTACTGCATTTCCAAGCTTTTATAGTAAGCAGGCATCTGAGATAAAAGCTAAGCCTGATGCAATTTGGAGCATGATGTCTTCTGCAGATAGTGGCTTAAAAATGAGCACCGGACTTAATAAGGTAATCAGGTCTGAACGCTTTCAAAGCTACGCAGGACCAAGATCTCTCATGGGTAAATTTAATCAATGTACATGCAAATGTCTGCCTCTGCAGAGAGGAGAAGTTGGAATGTCCTTCCAAGCACCATCTACACATCACCATCAAGTTAGGTGTTCAGCTGAAGAAGGCATTTGCCTTGCCTTGCCTTGCAGCTCACAGTGCAGGTGATCTTTGCTGTCCTGCTACCCGTGCAACTGCTGTCAATCCATCACTTCCTCTGGCCTTGTTCCTTTGTCTTGTTCTGCACATCCAGACAGGCCATTGCCATCTGGGCAGGGCTTTGCTTAGCCTTCCCCACCTTTGGACACCCTCTCCCTGTGTGGGACCCGAGCAAACCGCAGCATGGACCACTCGAGCCCATTGCTGAGCCATTGCAGCTTGCTCAGACACTTCTGTTTCCAAGGGATCCTTGATTTTGCCAGCACTATGGGGTCCCATAGTCCCTCTCTGCTTCCCTCTGATAGAGACCAGATCCCTGATCAGTTCTCTTCTTCTTTTTTTTTTCCCTATCTCTGAGATGGCTTAATTTATTGTCCCAGAGTGGTGTCACCAGTTGCCTCTCTCTCTTTAGATCTTCACATAGTAAACAATAAAGCTCACCTCTGACTGCAGCTGCTCTTCCCACGTGGCTTTTAGCTGGTCTGTGGCGGTCACTCTTACCAGTCCTTCATTCCCACCAGATGGAGATATGATCATTGGGAAGGATAATGAGGCATAAATCAAAGTTATTGGCAGAAACAGAATTTCAAAGGGTTTTTAAGTGAAAATTAAATATATAAAGCTTTATTAGTGCCGTATTATCTAATTGTGAGGCTGTAGTAAAGAGTATGTGCTCAGAGAAATTTATACTCTGTGCTCCCATCCAAGATTTATCTCCATTTCTGGGAGATTGCAGCAATTCCTAGCAGTCCTAACATGTCTCCCATAAGCAGACAAATATCTCTTTTTTAAAAAATCCAGATCCCAGGCCTTGCCTCTTCAGATTATATGTACAATTCAGCCACCAGCCTGAACCCAAGCCAGGCCTGGAAGAGCCTTTCTCAGCAAATATTTGTCCACCTTTTTAGAGCTTTGGTTTGCCTGACTCTGGACGCAAGCAGCACTGTGTGGTATTTATATTGCCTTTGCCTGTGCCCTTGCTCTCTGCGCAATGCTCACAAGCAGCCCGCATGAGGAAAGAGCCATAAAAACTAATGTCTCTGCCCAGGAGGGACAGAAGATGACCTCACATCTGGGTGACACCTGTGGGCTCTGTCCCTCTGCAATTCATCAGTCTGGCTGCCCTGCTACTTGCTGAAATGCCCCATGCTGTTGTGGCAGTTTGGGTCACGCTGGTTCATGAGAAACCCTGGCTCAGTTCCTCTTGCCTTGGGTACACATCACCCTCACCACTTGCACCCCAGAGCTCTTCCTCCTTTATTGTTCTAGAGCCACTGTTGCTGGCCCACTGCTATTCCCAGACCTGGCTTTGCATCTCCTTGAAATTGTATCTGGCTACCCCTCCAGCAGCTTTGCAATGGCAGTGTCATGGTGTGACCACCCCAGACAGCCCTGACATGGTGTGAGAGTCCCAGACAGTCCTGATACCAGCAGAATCTCCTTACCATGCTCTCCCAGTCAGAGCCCCACAGGTCATGTGCCTTTGGTTGTTGCTTCATCCCAAGGAATCAGTGGTGGCTGGACACTTGTGGGACTGTGGGGATGTGGCCAAAGAGCTCCAACCACCACTGATTCCTTGGGATGAAGCAACAACCAAAGGCACGTGATCTGTGGGCCTCTGACTGGGATTTTCCTGCTGAAGTCGAGACTCTACACCAGCCTGTCCTGACCACCAGGTCCTCACTTTTCCTTAACACCGTTCCCAGGACCTGGAGAAATGCTTTGGTGACACCAGTGTTCTGCCATCAATCTTCTGCAGAGGTCCTCCTTGTCAGACCTCTCAGCAGTTTCCCGAACTCTAGACCCCTCCCATGCCCCTCAAGCTCTCTCCCCAGCCATCCTCATGTCCTGATGGGTCCCAACACAGGACCCTTCAGACAGCATCCATCCTGCCAGCCTGAGAAACTACCTGCCAGGGGAACCAGTGGAAACAGAGACCCAGGCACTTCAGATTGAGTTGCATGGTCATTATTTCCAGAAGCCTCTCAATCAGCAACGTGAAAGGCAGCAACAAAGGTCAGCCTGAACTTTAAACTCAACACTGTGCCCCATCCCCCAGCAAAGCACTTTCCACTCAGGCAGTAAATCTCACCATGATCAGGGAGAGTTCACCATTTCCAAAGAGCAAGGCCTTCCCAGGCATCAGCTTCAGCATCTGATCCCGAGTCCATCCAAGGGAGAGACACAAATGTTTGGTTTTGAAGGTCTTACACAGCTTAGCCTTCACCTCTCATTTTCTCGTCACCACAAGATGCTGAGTGACCAAGCCTTAGTCCTGCACTGGACTGTCCCTGCAGGACAGTGAGGTACAGAGATGGGTCTGACAGCCTTAAATGGGGTGTGCCAGAGACATCCCAGCCACAGGAAACCTCAAGGAACCTGAAACTATCTGCCCTCTTGAAGGCAGGGACATGTAGCATCATTTTTTTCCACCTACAGGCTCTAGGGTGCTTCTCCATCCCAGGGAGCATGGAAAGATTATTGGGGAGGGTGTCTCGGTGTTCCCAAATCACAACCATGCTTTCAGTGAAGTCTCTATCTGTGATGGGGAGGTATCTTTACAATATCTGCTCATCACACACCAAGAGGCATCACCTGCAGCAAAGAGAATCACCCAAAGAACAGGAAAATTAGTCTCTGGCTCCAGAAACACTTCCACCAAACCTTGATCCTGCACTGGACTGTCCCTGCAGGACAGTGGGGTACAGAGATGGGTATGACAGCCTTAAATGGGGTGTGCCAGAGACATCCCAGCCACAGGAAACCTCAAGGAACCTGAAACTATCTGCCCTCTTGAAGGCAGGGACATGTAGCATCATTTTTTTCCACCTACAGGCTCTAGGGTGCTTCTCCATCCCAGGGAGCATGGAAAGATTATTGGGGAGGGTGTCTCGGTGTTCCCAAATCACAACCATGCTTTCAGTGAAGTCTCTATCTGTGATGGGGAGGTATCTTTACAATATCTGCTCATCACACACCAAGAGGCATCACCTGCAGCAAAGAGAATCACCCAAAGAACAGGAAAATTATTCTCTGGCTCCAGAAACACTTCCACCCAAGACGTTCAGATTTGGGTCAATGTTCAGAGGAATTTTTAATCAAATGACTCAGAAATGTCCCTCTGAACGGCAATCTGAACTATTGTCAGCCACTGAAATTGCCTTGCACCCTCCTAGGTTGTCTCTGAGGTTTCATACTCTTGCATGCTCTCTCTCTCTCTCTCTTTTTTTTTTTCCTCCTTCCTTCCCTATAATAAGATTTATTATTGGGTTATTCTTCATGGTATATTAGCCCTTAGCCAGAGTCGGTGCTGACAGAAATGTTAGTCATTTGGGCTCTGCTTAACCTGCTAAGAAGAACTGAATTTACAGAATGGGACGAGGCTTTTTATGATTTCATTCCAGAGCCAAATCAGATAAGAATAATTATCCTCTCCTGGGATATTAGGCAGCACCTCCCCAGGACCGGCAGCTGACAGCTGTTTTATTGGTTGAGTCACTTGGGTCTGGAGTCGAGGATTAATTGTTCGTGTGTCCGGGTGGCTCCAGGAACAACAGTGAAAGGTTCTTTCTGGAGATGGGAGATAATTTATTTTCAATTGTTCTCCTGCACATGATTCCAGTGGACAGGGTGAATTAAACCCAAAATCTCATAAATAACCCCAGCTCCGCCACTCCGCTGCCGTCTGGTTCTGGGCATCCTTAGCTGGAACACATGGAATATCAGAGGGGAAACATGCTTCTTCCAAGGTGACTGCAAGCCCTCTTTGTCACCACACGTCCTCTGTGGCTGACCTGTGAAGGCAGTACCCGATGCCCACCCTTGCCCTTCTTTGGCACCCACCCCCCAATGCTTTTATTCAGAATTAATTTACTCCTGCCTATCACCTGCTTGAGATTATTCTAATGATAATGGCCACGATCCAAAGCAAATTAAAAAACTACTGGTGAGGCTCTCCCTGACTCCAGCAGGCCTGTATCTGGCTGAATGCAGCCTCTCACGAGCCACCCTATTCCCCCTGATGGCAGGATTTGGGACACATGCTGTGCCTATCTGATGGGCAGAAGGGGCCCAGGACACGAGTGAGGAAGGCAGTTGCCTGGAGCAGCAGGGGCTCAGGCAACACTACACCCACTACCCAGCTTGACTGCATGGCTCTGCCAGCACTGCAGAGGCCAGTGAGGCTTCCATGCTTGCCAGGCCCTGGGATGCAAGCAGCAGCAGGATAAAAGTCCCCCTTTCCGCAAAGATGTGCTGCCAGCTTTCTGCCCAGCATCGCTTCTCCTCCGACTTGAGGAAGGTTCATGGGCTGTGTTTTGTATGGGCACTGAGGAGAGTGAACACCCCTGAGGGAGTTTTGGGGCTGAGGTTTGCTTCAGGCCATCACAATTTGTTTGAATGAGATGGGTTGCGCTCCCTAACTCTCTTGCAGAGCACACCCTAATGCTCCCATGGTTGTGGCTCATCCTGCAATCACTGTGCCCTCCAACAGGGCAGCTGCTCTGGGAGACACAACCAGGCTGTGTGGGGAAAGTGATTTAGAACAGTGATTTCCCATCCCTGCCCCTCTGATATGGTGGAGGGTTGGAACTAGTTGATCTCTGATTCCAACCTAAACCATTCTATGATTCTATAATATCTTCAAGTCCTGTCCAAATCCATGGTACAATCA
Source organism: Eubucco bourcierii (assembly GCA_013396675.1). Classification (NCBI taxonomy): domain Eukaryota; kingdom Metazoa; phylum Chordata; class Aves; order Piciformes; family Ramphastidae; genus Eubucco; species Eubucco bourcierii. The sequence continues at coordinate 133,803 of VWZE01007084.1, read as the reverse complement.
CTTTGGAGGGCCAGGGGAGTTTAAAGCACACCCCATGGAGAGGAAAAAGAAAGAATCATGCCAAACCATTCCTGGGGCTTGCTGGAGCAAGCAGGAGGCCTTAATGCTCCAGACCAGGGCAGGTCCATGTAGTGCTGTACCTCAAACTCAGGAAAGCAGTCCCTGGCAGCAGGTCTGAGTCAGCAAAGACCAGACAGAACCATGAGTACCACAGACATGCACTGGTTGCTGACTTTTCACCCAGAGTTAAGAGTAGGACACCACGTGTATACACAGAAGCTCCAGGAAGAGCTTTGGGTCAAGGTCCAGGTGCTGCTGCTGGGGGCTGGTAGCCTTTGGTCTCCACAACAGACAAACTTCTTCTCCTTTACCATGGCCTACATGCTCTGCTAAGGACCTTGTGTAATGGAGATGGGTGCAGGAGATTAAACTCAGGCTTCCTGCACTTAATCAATACGCTGGTGTGCACCATACCAGTGCCAACCCCGTTCTGCCACAGGACACCTTCCAGTGTTGTCTTAGTATAAAATATGGAGGAAAAATATGTCACTAGCTGCAAGTGACAGGAATGCTCTGAGGCAGACTTTGTCACAGTAAACATTGAGAAGGAACCGTCTCCAAGTTTCTGCATGTGTCCATTTGCTACGGTAGCCCCCAACACTTTTCCCCTGCAGCAGATAAAAGAGCTGAGAACTTCCATGTGTGTATGGAAAAGAGGTTGGACAACATTCAGGCTTGGCACGAAGCGAGCAAAACTCCTGCTGAAGCCAATGAGCATCTTTACCCACTTCTGCCAGGGCTAACTTTGTCCCTGAGGCTATTACCCGGAGGCTCTCAGGCGGTTCGGGCGCACAGTGCTGATCTGTCAGATGAGGAAGTTATGAGGAAGCAATGGAGTGTCACAAAGGGATTGAACAGAATTGATACGTGAGCCCGGATAATTATGAGGTTGCCAGTCCGGTGTCATTTCACGGCTGGGCTGGCTCTTTGTGGTGTATGATACCCATCAACGTGAAAATGGAAATGAAGATAAATGGGGCAATGGCAGAAGCACTTAGATCCGTCTTGCGGGCTGATTGCCGAAGCTCTCTGTTGATTGAGGGACAGCACCCCCCATCAGCAACAAGGGGTGAGCTCACGAGTCAGAAAGTGTGACCTGCTGCAATCTGCTGCGGGATCCGCCGTGAGCCGTCGAGGGCTGCGGGCGTCAGGCTGAGCAATTTTAAGGGAGCAGTTTGCCGGAGCTTACTTTTCTGAGGCAAAATTATTGCTCCGCTGCGTCGGCTTTGCATGAGCATCTCAGGCAAGGCTGAAGTAGGACAGTGACATAGCTGGGCTGGGAGAATAACAGGTAGTGACGAAGCCACGGGGTGGAAAGGTTCAGGTAGATAAGAAATAATGTGAAGACAGAGTCTTATGCACATGCAGGGACAAATGGAGAAGCAAAGGCTTAACTTCAGGGGAAGAAGAGAAGAAGAAATTGCTTTCGCTCCAGAGACAGCTTTCTCTGATGTACCTCATCTGAGCCCTGAGACACTGAGGCTCACCTGGGCAGTGTGGCTTTCTCAAGGTCACATTACTTCTTCTTTCCCTGGGAGGGAAGTGTGGGCTACAAAAAGATGGAAAAGTACTACGTGCACCAGCAGGTGTTGCATCGTCCTGAAGCTGACCTACACTTGCTACAGCTGTCCCTACAGCAGTTGCAGGCAGGCATGCCCGCAAACTTGGATTAGGAACATCTCAGAAGAGGCAAGACATTTCTTACTGCAAGAGATGTGTAGGAGTTACAAGAAGAGGAGGAATGGCAGAAGATGCTGTGCATTCTAAAAAAATGGTGCTGGCCACAGATGGATTTAGCTAGGGAAATCACAGCTACCCATAGCCTGACAAACTACAGGACTGACAATGGAGACCCAGGGTGGAGGCTCTGCCTACAGAAAAGTGCAGGAAATCCTAAGGTAGCTGTGGAAGGCCAAGTAGTAGAGGGCTCTAAGGATGATTTCAAGGAAACAAGTATTTTTACTATGATTCCCAGCCCTCTGCAAAGAAAAGCCATGCCAAACATATGATGACATGATTTATTTGTGAAAGGTGATGCCCTTATCATGCGTGAAATGTCCAGGAAATAAAGGCTCTCAGATCTCAATTAGCAGTGAGATTCCAGTGATAAAGAAGCACTGATTGCTGCCTCATATGCAGGAGAGCAAGACATGATATGGGGAGTAGTGGAGAATGCCTCTGTAAACATGGCCAAATCTGGAGCAAAACTGTTGGGCTGACATTAGCTGACATTGCTCTCCACATCTCCTTCCACTTCCATGAGTTGAAAATATGTGGGAGCATTAATCCATATTCTCTGCATGGTCTCCACAGAGAGGACATCTTTGTAAACTCAAGAAACGGAGATTTGAGGAGCAGGCACTTACAGCAACTGTGCACAGTGTTTTACAGATCTTGGTGAGGATGCTGCTCTGCAGTCACTTCAGCCAGGAAAAAGAAAGGCTTGAGCCAGGTAGAGGAGTGCTACATGAAACACAACTGCACAAAAATCATCACTTCGCCCCACATGCTGCTGGGGATAAGGGGGAACCTGAACTTTCTCTCAATTTAGGATACTAAACTAAGTGAGGAGCGCTTGGGGTCCAATCTTGCTGCTGCAAAGAGAGCCGCTGGTGAGAACAGAAGGCAGAGTGTCCATATCAGAAGCCTAGCAAACATTTAATACGAAGGCCAGCATCTCCAGATGGTTCCTTCATGAACCATAACTAAGATGTTGACAAGGGATTTGAAAACTTTGCCACGGCAGTGCAAGGAATTGGAACTGGATGCAGTTTTTGTTGGAAACGTGGAGGGGTTTTCCCATTTCCATCTTCAACAGAAAACTTAAAGACTGAAAGGAAAGCTCTCTGGGGATGGAAAAATCTCCTCCAGTTCACTCCGCAGCTGACAGTGGGGATGATAACTTTCCAAACCAGGACTGAGTCCTCTCCTCAGAGAAAAACCTACAGGAGCAAGGTCAAAAGGTTAAAGCTTACATTTAGGAGAATTGTTTTCCCCATTACTTTTAAATCTCACACTTTAAGAGAAGAGTTTAATAGCACAAATTTGGGGGATATTCCTACGTTTTCCCAACAGGAAGTAGTTGCACTCACTGGGTGCAAGTTATGCTCCAGGGTTTCACTTTCTTCCTGATAGAGCAGTGGTGGGATTTTGGGGAGTTGAAGACAAAGACTTCTCATCTGATCCAACTCACACTATGACCCGAGAGGAACTTATTTATCCTTTTCTGGTTATTTGTCCTTTTCTGCTTTTTCTCCCACATAAGAAAGAATGCAAACCAGTAATGGTAGCTGAGAAGGCTGCAAGCTCTTGGCATGGTCCTCATCAGCAGTACTACAGAATGTGTCAAGCCTCTGACTTCTGAGGGACATAATGGAGCACTGGTGGCTCTGCCTCATTTTCTCCAGCTGTGGCAAAACTCTGCTGGCCCTAGGAGTGGCTCTTTCCAAGCAGAGCAGTGGGAGCATCGGGGAGGACATGGTGCTGAAGTAGCAGCAGCAGCAGCACCACCTTCATCACGGCCCAACTCTTGGTGTGTTTTCACTTAATTTACTACAGAGTGTCCTGGCACCTACAAAACAGGCTGGAGACGTGCTAATAAATCAACCAGCTAACAGGACTTAGAGCTGCTGTAACAAAAGCAAGCAGGAGAAAGTTGGGAACTTCTCTTTTTTGTTGTTTTTTTTTTTTTTTTTTTTCCCCTTCTTTTTTCTTTTTTTTTTTTTTTTTTTTTCCTTTTTTTCCCCTCCCCCTCAAATCAGATGCAAACCTCTTCTGCTCAAATCCTCTGCTCTTAATATGGGACACTGCCAGTTTAAGAGGGGGGCAAAGCAGGGATTTCCGATGCAAAATTCAGGACAGTCAAGAGGCAATGTAATAATTGTCAGTCCAGAGAGCATCCTGGTGCACATGTTCGGAGGATAAGAGTGTCACCAGAGTCTATTGTCTGTCCCCTCTCTGTTAAAGTAGAGATAAGGCTGGGATAAATCTCACTGGGACATTCTGCCCTATGATGTTATTTCATGCCACATCACCTAATAGGTGTATTTTCACACTGCTTGCTACTGCTGTGAGGCTCTGCAGCTCCTAGCCAGGCTGACAATCTCACTATATGGAGAATGGAATAGTGACGGCTAATTGATTTTACAGCAGTACCGAAGGACAGACAATGAAAGTACCATCAATTTAATCCACTATTTAATGGTTCCAATTTAGCCTCTGTAAATGCTCACTAAACTAATTTCTCTGGGTTCAGCAATCTGAAAAGCTATCATATCTCTAATCTCCTTCAATATATTCATCTGGAAAAGGGAATTTAGCCAATTCTGATGTGCGGAGATGATCTGTTAGCACAGTGTAAATGTTTATAACACGGCAATCTAGTTCGTTTATAAGGATATGAAAAGTTTTATTGGGGAGGGCACTGAAGTGGAACCACGGGATAATAGGCAGTTACCCAGCAGTCTCTGGGAGCCAGGGAGCGGGCAGGCATGCAGAAAAATACTAGGATTTACTTTAATCCCAAATTGTAAGCTAAAGTTCTGCCCAGTACACGATGCACCTGGGACTGATGGAACAAAGGATTGTCTCCCGTCCCCCCCTCACCATGACCCAGGCTTTCATGCTACACCACGATAGCAACAGTCATTTTGTTTCCTCCAAGAGGCTGAAAATTAGTTTAGTTTTAGCACATATATATCTCCTCCTCCAACCAAGTTGCTAGTGGGAAGCTAGTTTTGAGGGCACTTTCTCTCCTGTAAGGTTTGGAGGATTTGTGTTCTGGCTTTTGATGTTTTGACTGGAGTTGGGTTTTTTTCTTGATTAAGTCTCATTGCCCTAAAGACCTGGACCCCAACACTGATCTTTTCCAGCTGCCAGGGTCCCACTGCTTCTCACTCAGCTCCCAAGCAACTCTTGGACACTTCTGATGTCAAGGAGGAGTTTTGTCCTCCACTGAAGTAGGAACAAGGCCCAGCGACCCATCTGCAGAGAGGAAAATGTCTTTGAGCATCAATGTTCATCTCTAGCAACTCATCTCTACCTCCTGTCCCTTGGAGGGGGGTCTGTCCCCATTCAAAAAATAAAATGTACCACTGGTCCAAGACAAAACATACCGAGGTTGGGGTCTGGACCCAAGGAAAGCATCAAGACAAAAACATACTAAAGTTGGGATCTGGACCTCAGGAAAGCATCAAGACAAAACATACCAAACTGGGGTCTGGACCCAAGGAAAACATCAAGACAAAACATACCAAACTGGGGTCTGGACCCAAGGAAAACATCAAGACAAAATGTACCAAGGTTGGAGTCTGGACCCAAGGAAATCACCAAGACAAAACACATCAAGATTGGGGTCTGGACCCCAAGAACGCATCATCCCTCCCTCTTTGTCACTGGGATCATGAAGAGAACAGATATTAGATCATGCTGTGTTTCCTCCCAGGAAGTGGTGAAACTGTTCTTGAGAAGCTGTGGACCCTGGGACATGGGACAGACCATTTCTTGCATTTAACCATTTTAAAACTCCCATCAAGATTATTGTAGTGGGAACATTCACTTTGGGGAGCAATTCACAGCCTGAGAGTTTTGATGGTTGAGAAAGAAAAGAGATAAAGTCTTTCAGCCCATCACAAGAGAGGGGCATGACAGTGAAACAGTTTCCATATGTGGGTTATTTTTATTTTATTTTATATATAACGCATATTTCTACTCCTTCCTCTAATAGTTACCATGTGCCAATATGACCACAGGAGAGGATCTACACATGTAGACACACATGCAGACTTGTTTCTGGGTGTTAGCTGGGTGGGAGCAGCTCACAGTATGTCAGAGCGCTTCGTCCCTGGCTTGCCACCACCATGCCTGATTTGTCACTCTCTGGCATTTCAACAGGACCTGGCAAACCCATGTGGGCATCCAGGAGTGGGGCTGGCATTAACTGGCATGGGCTATCAAACGTCTTTTATGAGAAGAGCACTTCTGGACTGCAGTGGCTTTGTAGTTCAACCATCTTTTTTTTTCTTTTTCTTTTTTTTTTTTTTTTCCCCCTTTTAAATTCAAAGACAATTCCACAAATGAGCTTCTGCTTGATTAGTGTTTTAATGAATATATCTGGATACACCACAAGTCCACCAGCCGTGACTCCAGAGCCACAGGCTATGCTATCCAGATGCCGCCTTTGTGCTGTCAGTTCGGGGTGTTAATGTCAGCTACGCCAGGGGAGCGAGAAGGGCAATAGTCAAGGAATAAGCGTCCTGCGAGACCGCAGTTTTCCCTGGACCCAACTCTCCAGCTTCGGCACAGGCACCGCGAAGTCCAGATGGGCGATGAAAGGCGCTGGGCCATGCTCTCGCCTGACTGGGACCCCATACCAGGGCAGCTGGGACCCCGTGCCGGCAAGCAGCCCAGCCCTGTGCTCCCACCCCGAGCAGCCCCTTCGCTGGAGCTGCAGCATGGATTAATTAGCTCCTGTTTGTTGGCCGTGTTGCGGGTTGAGAAAGGGCTGCTCGCTCCCCGAGCGTGGCTGTGATTACTTTGGATAGGGAAACCCTGAGCAAGGTGTCGTGATGCATGTTTCCTTCTGCTCCTGGACTGGTCCCTGGAAAGAGACGCAGCACAAGAGCATTTATGGCATCAGGGCACTTTTTTTTTTTTTTTTCCCTGTGTAAATTATATTTAACATTCCAGAGAACTGTATTGCATTTGGTGTTAGGGTTTATGAAAAAATCTGTATTTAACTTCAAGCCCTGGTAAACATCTTTGCTTATGTTGTTATGTGATTCTTTATTTGAGTATTTCGATTTAATTTCACAGTTCATATACCTTAAAGTTTTGATTTTTTTTTTTTTTCCCCTCCCCTCTCATTCAGGGAGAGCTAAGGCTGGCCAGGCACTCGATCTCTGCTGAGCTCTACTCTCCCACAGCATGGGTGATCCTGGGCTGTCCTCTCCATCCTTACCCTTAGAGAGGGAGCAGGCAGGAGAACCTCAGAGGATGGGAAACTCTGCATCTGAGACCACTGCCACTCTCAGCAGCTTTCAGGAAAACTGTGCTCTACAGAAATCATCTCTGGGAGCAATCAGAGCTTTCCCAAACGGGAAATGTGCAGTGCTCAATGTGGGTCAGCACTAATGGGGGCTGTCCAGGGGACCACATCCAAGTCAAACACCAGACGTCTGCCCCAGAAGCTGTTGAAGTTTAGAAGAGTTTTTCTCCTGGTGCTAATGGGCTCTGAATAAAGCTAAGAAATGCATCTACCATAGCCTCTGCCTCCACAGATGGAGGAAGGGGAAGATGAAGAACCAAAAAATGGCACAATTAAAGGATGCTGGAAACCTCAAATATGGAGCGCAGTGGCAAGTCCTGTCTAATGAGCCTCCAGGTGCCAGGGCCTGGCTGGTAAGAGTAAGGATGATTTTGATAGCACAACATAGATTAAGAGCTTGAGTTTGTGCTGTTTCTATCTCTGGCTCCATCATCCCAGACTCATCAGAGGCATTGCATGTTCACCTTCTGGCAACCGCTTGCCCAAATTCTCCTGCAGCGCTATGGAAAAAGAAAAGAGAGGTGTAACAGTTTGTCCCACTTGGATAATCCATTAAAAGCTGGTGAGACCTCTGCCTGGGAGAGAAGAAATGGTGATCATTGTGGGGATTTCTGTAGTTCTGGTTCTTTTGAAAGGGTCTGTGTGCAAGACCTTGCTTCCCCATTCATCCAGTCTGCCTGTAGGATTGTCTCCCTCCAGAGCTGAAAGCAGCAACACTTTGGCAGCTAATGCAGTTACATCTGTATATCCACTTCCTGCAGAAGTGGGGTTTACAGAACTCTGTTTTTAACTTAAACCTAAGCTTAAACTTTCTGACCAATGATATTGAAATGAATAAATAAGTAAATAAATGAAACATACACAAAACCAATCAAACAAAACCTCTCTGTGAGAGATTTCCTTCTCACTCTTAGATGTTTCCTCTGATTTTTGCATAGTCAAAACCCAACACAACATTGCTGAATTAGCAGCTGTTTTAAGAGGACCTTGTGGAGGAAAAGCGACCTTGTGGGTAACTCCATGCAGGCAAGCCACAGCAAAAGGATACAACGCCTTAACATTTTTAACCAGGTGGATATGTTGGGGTTTTTTTCAGTCTTGTCTGTGCATTCTGTTTACTGGAGACTTCCAGTTTGCTGCAGCCTGTCTGGCTCACCAAATAATCACTATTTGCATTTTGAAGGACTTGCCCACAAATGCGTATGTCATACTGATGCACAGCTTCATTTCCTTTGGGTGCTCTAGACTGTAAGTTCCAGTCTTGAATATGAAAATCCTGTCCTGGAATGCCAAAGGCTTCAATAAATCCAGCGAAAGGAAAACATTTTTTATTATTCTTGAGTAAAATCAAAACAGACATAACTCTTGGTCAGGAAATGCACCTCTCCAAAGAGGGGGAGGTTAAACTACATCCAGAGTGGGTGAAAGAAATTGTATCCTCGCCTTTCTAAATGAAGAATCATGCTCTACTGCTCATCTTTGTACAAAATTCCCATTGACACCAATTTCACTTATTTATTGATTGTTTTGGTTTTGTTGTTTTTTGGGGTTTTTTTATGTGCTCAGTGCCATAGCAACGGGCTGCATTCCATAAATTAAATGCAACATTGCATTAAGTTGCACTTCTCGCAGCAGAGAACACCCACAGCACCCAACCCTGTGCTGCTCCCACGCACTGATAAATAAACCAACAATTATCCAGGACTGAGCAAATGCTGGCAGTGAGTCGTGAAAGGCAGTTAACTGGCACTTCTCTCAGTGGATGTGCACAGGCACCTCCGTGGCACACACATGCACACAAAATCGTGCAGAGCATGATCCATCATGGAGCGAACCCCTGAGCCTGCAGCCAGCAGGAGCGTTGCTCAGCTTGCTGCTGGTGTGATCCTGTTCAGCTCCAAGCCACTCCTCACATGTGTAAAATTAGGCAAATGAGCAAAGAGAGGAGTCCTGGATCATCAGAATAACTACAGCTCGTCTGCATTTATGGGTGTCATTCATTTTAGTGACATCATTGCTCCATGGTAACGAGCGTATTTTATATTAGAGAAATAGATGGCATGAAAAATAGATTAGTTTTATTTAGATAGATTATATCATTATATAAATAGATAGACCACTCTATTTCTACTCATCTTCCACCTCCTGGTTAATAGGACATAGTTTTATTTATAGAGAGAGATGCAAGGAATGTTCCTGTGTAAATGTTTCATAACTCTGTTGATCTCTGTGTTTTATTTTGATGAGTTGACTTGATTGTACCAATCTAAGCTAGGTGATAAGTTTGTGCAAAGAGAAGGATATTTGAGGGCTGTCCATTTGGACTGAAGACTGGGGAGGGTCCAAGAACAGATCCACCTGATGTGTCAAATGTGAGAGAGGAAGGACCAAAGCCAGCTCCTGGAGGGACACCCAGGAAACTTCAACCTAGGGATTTATTAATTTGAGCTATACTAAAAAATATCTGGGATTGGGAAGCGAGAGGGTAAGGGCTTCTGTCCACTCAAGCAGAGCAGGCAAGCCAAGCCATGTCATGCTGTCCCAAGTGCATGGTCAGAAACAGAGAGAGACCTGAGGTGCTGTTGGAGCAGGAACCCTGCCCCACCACCAAGTCCACTGCTGGGACTAGGACCCATGAGCGCTCCATCTGGGGTGTTTGCCGAGAACACCCCAAGAGACTTCTGACTTCAAGATGGCATTTTGACTAATCAGGTAGGAAGGGATCTTGCTCACAGGCCAGTCTTGCTTTGCCCCCCACCACTCTCAGGACAACATAGGCAGCACCCAAAACCTCTTTCCCACAGCCTCCCATCCCAAAAGACAGCACCCGGAACCCCTTTCCCGCAGCCTCCCATCCCAAACCTTCTTCCCTCGTGCATCCCCTTCACAGCCGGCCGCATCGCATCCACCAAGACCCCACTGAAACTGACACCACCACCCAGGCAGGATGGAGCATTTATTGCTCTGAATAAAGCACCAAAACCCCCCAGCGCCCATCAGCCCAGGCTCATCCTCCCTCCTCCGCACGGGGTGCCGGTGAGCGGGATACGTGCGAGGCTGCCGCCGCACCGGCGCCTTCTCCGCTCGCCTCAATTACAAGCAGACAAGGCAGTGTCACATGTGATTCACAATGTCGATTTCATGCTCTCGGTAACCATTTACGAAAGAGCTGCGGAGGTTTTACATTTGATAAGAAATCAACAGTGTTTGTGTTTGTAAAAGACCCATCACAGAGTGTGACAGCTCCGAGAGATTGCAGCGGAGCGTTGACTGCAAGTCTGTAGCCTGTCATGGACCCCTAAGTATTTATTTGAAGCGTTGGTGGGCTGCCGTGGCTGGGGGGTTTGTTGTTTGGGTTGCTGGTTTGTTTTGTTTTGTTGTTTTGTTGTTTTGTTTTGTGGGTTTGGGTTTGTTTTGGGTTTGTATTTTTTGTTTGTTTATTTCAGGGGTTTTTTTGTTTGGGTTTTTTGGTGGCGTCTTGTGTCGTTTTTTTGTTGTTTGGTGTTTTGGGTTTGTTTGGGTTTTGGTTTGCGTTTGGTTTTTTGTTTTTTTTGAAACCAAGATGTTTGAAAATAAACTGTCAGTCTCTATTTACAACTGAACAAGTAGAAAATACAAGGGATTGTAGGTTAAATTGTCAGTTAACAGAATTCAAAATAGAAAAAAATGTGTACAGCGCTTGCTGCTTTATTACCCACTGGAAAGAGAATATCACTTCTAAATTTAGAGATACAGATGTCTCTCTTTCAGGAAACATAGATTGTCTATGTAGCATGTTTGAGGTGCCTTTATCTTCCTGAACCCCTATACCTTGCCTACTCCAGAGCATTTGCATCCAGTTCCTAGCTGACAGGGGCCTGGATGCAATCCTAGATCCGCTGGCATAAATCTTAGCGTGTTGATAGAAACGATCTGGATTTACCAGCAGAGCTGAAATTGGGGTCCAGCCCCTACATCCAAGGTCTGACAAGGTTTTGGCACCAAATTACTGAGGCCACACACTGGTTTTTTGAGACATCTGGGTTTCTTGAGAGAAGTGTTCCTCGCTTTTATACACCAAAGTAGGAGCCTCTTGCATATTTATCAAATGGCTTGTCCTCGTGTGAGCTTTTGAACCTGCTCTCCAAGTGCAGGAAGAACCTTAATCAGTTCCTGGTGACTTCTTGGCAGCTTCATAATGCAGACTCAGGTAAGTACCTGAATCAGACAGACAGGTTGAAGTACAAAATCTCCTGCACACTTTCCATGCCTTGGTCCTCCCATCTCTAAACTCGGTATAGGTCTGCCAAATCTTAACCCAAAGGAGTCTGAAAACTTGCCAGTTTGTGGAAGAAGTCAGAATAGGAAGCACTAATATATGCTGGAACCCACACACTTTATCAGATTATAAATAAGATTTGGCAGGAACTTTCCCAGCTGTGACTGTCCAGCTCCAAAACAAAATTAGGAGCCAGATTTGAGCTGTAACAGTAAGGTATTGCCTCTAACTCAACCTCTGGCTGCACTTCAAGCATGAGCTTTTTTCAAAAACACTAGAGGACAGGTGTTACCATATACTAATAAGTGTTTCACTTCTTGATGGATGCTCTGGGTAGTGAACAGTATCAGAGGAAAGAGGGGAAGGAAAGAAGTATGCATAACATGAAACATATATATTGGGCCAGGACTTGGGTGGAATAAATCTGAGCATCTCACGGTTCAGTGGAGAAACATTGGTGAGACCTGACTGAGGACGTCTCCCTTTTAACACACTTTACAGTCTGCAACTGTGATGTGGAAGAAATCACAGACCCAAGAAGAAAATAATTCTCTGCTCCATCAGGTCGTGGAGCTCTTGGATACTTGTGTGGAAAGCCATTGACTTTGTTTGAATTCCTCCAGTTTTCCACCTGTAAAATCTGCCCCAAAGTTCCTATTGCAGTTTCATGCTGTCAGCAGAAAGGAGAGACACAGCATGGTCAGTAAAGGCAGCATTCAGTCCCATGGTCTGATCCATTCAGTGGATGGAGACATCAGCCTGGGATGATGGTCTACCCAGTCACCTCAGCAGTAATGCCTCAGGGCAGAGTCTTTGGCTTCTACACAGTTACTGGTCCCAGCAAAACTCATCTGAGAGACAGAATTTTTCATCTCTATGCCAGAGCTACCCCTTCTCAAGCTTGCAATCTCCTCTTCTCCTCTGTAGCTGGGACATCTCTTGTAGAAGGTGAAGATGGGTTAATTGAGCCAGGGTTGGTGCTTCTGCAGCACCTAGGCAAAGAATAATGTGTTTATGTATCATAGACAACATCAGCCTCATATGCACAGCTCAAACCATACAGAAATTACATTCCTTGTTGGTTCATCATTGCTGGCTGCTATGGTCATTGTTTTCTCCAAGGTCTAGTCCTGGGCTTGCAGAAACCTGGGCTGAGGAAAGAAAGAGAAAATTAATTCAGAAGGAGCAAAGACTCATTTGCAATGGAGAAAAACTTCCATAAAAACCTTCATTTTACTTGTTTTGGGGTAAGTGGTATTCAGTGCTCATGCTGCTGAAGGGTGGTGGATTCCTCTGCAAGGTGCTGGGAGTCCATACCATGGTGCTGCTCAGATGTGCTTCTGGTATGGCATCTCCTGGGACCCTGTCACAAGCACTGCAGTGACAGAGACGTTTTTTCCCTAAGCTGTTTCTTGAAATCTCGTGAGTAAGTGAGCAACTTGGATTTCTTCCAAGCAAATTTCTAGTCCGTGGTTATAGAGGAAAAAAATGAAAAGATGCAAAACATTCAGGCTAAGCAAAACAAACAAACAAAAATATCTATCAAATCATAGGGCCATCTCATGATTTTCTGACTGCAGCTGTTGGCTGCTGGAGCTTTGCAGCCAACACAAACTTCTCTACAAGCTAGGGTGCCACTGTACTTTCACTGGGCACGTCTCTGAAGCCACTGCTGAGAGCAGCTTCACCCACTCGTCGCCAAAGTTTGCCCCGGGTATACTCCCAGCCCACCTGCAGCATCCCTGCCTGGCTCGCGCTCCTCCTTTCCATTCCCCAGCATAACAGTGGTGAAGCCAGCGGTGCTCGATGCACCACGCGGAGAAGAGATGTTAACCTGAGTTAACAGGCTTGTCCTCACCACGGGTGCTCCCAAGACCCTTCACCTCCTCACCCGTGCTCCCAGGTGCGCAGCTTCAGCCTGCAGCCTCCCCAAAGACCAGCTCTGTGCTGAACTCCCTGTGACCAAGCGAGACCAGCGCATTTACTCAGACTGTCTTGTCAAAGGCCAGAATTGGAGCCTGCCTGTTTGCAAGCTGTGAATTTTCTCCATGTTTATCCCCTGGGGCGGGGTTGTTTTGTGGGTTTATTGACTAAATAAGGGTATTGATTTGTTAAGAGCTTTCCTTCCTCCTTTCAGTGGGAAATATTGCTACCTCTCCTCTCTTCTCTGTACTCCAGGTGAGAAGTTCTTTTAGTGACACCATAAATTTCCATCTCTGCTTTTCTCTGCTCTGTAAACAAGTGTTTGCTTGTCCACAGGGGTTAATTTGATCGTGTTAAATGCTCTGCAGCTCTCTCCTGGGCTCTGCACTCGCTCTGAGGGAGATCCCCATGCTCGCGGGCAGGCACCCTCCATCATTTGCTGTATGTCTCTCGCTACCCATTGAGAGCTCCATCCACACAAACAGCTTCGAGATCAAGGTGTTGCCAAAGCCCACACATCGAAGCATTACCTCCTATAACAGCAGGTCATACCTTCCACTGGGAAAAGGATGACCTTAAGAGACCATTTTGGGGCTAATGCATGATAAACACTGCTAATGATGAATGAAGGTCACATCGTTTCCTCGCGTCTGTTTTATAAGGCGAGACGCTGGTTATTGCTTGTCATTGTCATGCCACACTTGGATGTGCTGGTGTCCATAAAAGCAGAGGATTTTTCTCTTTCAGAAATTCATGGTCTCTGAAAGTCTCCCAGTCTTTCTGGGTGAGCTTGACCTGAGCCAGAGAACCCTTCCACCTAAGGAGAAAACACAGGTCTGAGGGGAAATGCACAGAGGAGTCATCTCTTTACCATCTTTGCAGAGGCATCTCTATTTTTGCAGACTCTTGTGCCCTTGGATGGGTTTTGTTTGCCTTTTGCTTCCTTGAAATCCATCCAAAGTCCCAGCTGCAGGGAGGGAAAATGAATTAGTGGTTTGGTTCACTGCGTATCTTCAACTAGAGTGGGATCATCAGCAACCTGGGCCAGAAGAACTTTCTGAATCACACTGCTAAGGACCCTTCACCATGATCCTCCTTAGTCTAATTCTCTTTAGCAGTGAAACATACTAATATCTAGGTATGCCAAGAGAGATTACAGCAAGTCCCATTAGTCTTTTCCTTGGCTTAACTGTGAGCCATAGTGGGTTTTGGAAGGCTGTGCCAGAGCTGGACCACCAGCAGGAGCAAGGCTACTTGGCCAGCAGGCTATACCAACATCATGTGCTGCTACCAATCCCACTAGGCTGGATCCACCCCGTTCTCCCCTGGGCTGTGTGATTTGAGCATCATGCTATAAAGGAGTTAACTTTCAGAGTATTGCAGCACAGTTGTGAGCCTGGAGAGTCAGCAGGGAGCAATATAACCCCAAGCCCATGCAGTACTTTGGAAATTCACTCTGGTGTGCCATATCCCTCAAAAGTCTCCTGAGCTGTCAGCATTATAGATCACAGGGAGGCTGCTTGTGCTGAGGCACCATTGGGCAGTTACCAAAGGTCTTATGAAACCATAGAAAACACATCCCAGAAGGTGCTGTGTCAGTTCCATTATTTATACAGCAGCAGAACTCCATAGGCAATGGAAACACAGCTAATGCAGCAGAGAAGCTGTGGTATCTCTTGGTCTGTTTTGACATCTTGGCTGTGATCTTCAGTCCAGCAAATTCAGGAAAGGGAGAGTGCCCTTGGTCTTGGCAGTGCCAAGCTATGATGCAGTGACTTTGGTCAGAGTCTCTAGGATAACATCAGCACATCATCATCACCATGTGAGGGGTCCTGAAATTGGATGAGACTAGCCTAGAAGAAGGTATGAACCAGGGACTAGGCTATGCTATGGGAAGCAGAGCTCCAGGACTACGCTTTCATGACAAATGCTAACACAGTCCTGCAAAGTATTGATCCTCACACTGTCTGTAGCAGACACTCTACCAGAACTGAACTGAACACAATCTGTACACTAGGATTTGAATCAGTCACCCAAAGGTTTGAGCTATCCAGCTGAGTGGCATAAAGCACCAATTATGCAGCCAGCAATTTCCACCCCGCTGCCTCAAGAGAAACTTTTACATCTGATCCTGTGGGTCACGGTGGGAAACAGCAGGTAAAAGCAAGCTCAGGAATACTGCCGGCAACAGCAACACAACATCTGCTGCATCAAACCTGCCTCTGGATGCTCGAGCTCGCCGCTGAGCTGACTTACTCCTGCCTTACGTCGGTGTGAGGGATGAATCAGGCCCTTGGTGTGCACAGTGAACATATGTCCCAGCAGCTGCTGGAGAGCTGTGCTTGAGCCCAGTTGTGCGAGCAGCAGGTTCGGCTGGGTTTCGTCAGACCCAGAGTATCACAGAAGGCAGTAATAGGCTGTTTGGTGCATGTTTGAAAGCACCTAGAGGATAACTGTATCACAAGCCATAAACAACACTGGTTTGGAAAGAACAAGTCATGCCAGACCAACTTGATAGCTTTTTTTTTATTTCCTTTTTTTTTTTTATTTCTTTTGATCAAATTACAAAATTAGTGGATGAAAGGCCTTACAGAAGATGTAATGCATCTAGACTTCAGCAAAGTATTTGATACTGATCCTCACAAAATGCTACTTGAGAAACTAGTCTGGACTGCCTTAGATATGAACATTAACACCAGTGTGGATTGAGAAGCACCCGACGGGTTGTAAACAGAGAGGAAGAGCTAACGGCCAACGCATAGATGTACAGGAGCTGTATTGCAGGGCTGGTGGTTGGCTCAGCTCCACAGAAATATCTGTATGTGGGGGTGATGAGGAGAGGGAGGCTCAACCATAAATTGGCCTGGTAAGAACTCAAACAGAGACCTTCCAAAATTACGTGGCCAGAGCCCGTAGGGAGTGGTATCATCATTGCTGAGGTCTCTCCTCTAGCTTGGAAATAAGCTGGTCCTGCCCCAGAGCTGATGCGGGCCTTAGGCAGGAATTGGAGGTCACCAAGGACATTTTGGAAGCAAAGAGTTGTTCACTCTGGCCAAATCCCTGCTGAAAATCCTATGAGCAACTCCTGCTGGATTCAGGGCTTCTCTTTCACATGTATAGTTTTTAGCACTGCTTCATTTTTGCAGCAACCTGCTGCTGCTCTTAATCAGAATGGTGGACAGGGAAATCTTTGGGAAGCTTGGCTGTGAGGGTGAAAGACATCCAAGGCAGCTGCACTGGGCTGGGCTGACAGGGGTTGCTGGTTGACCCCCTGCAAGGTTTGGCAGCTGTCACATCTCCCTGCTGAACAAAGCTGACCTCGAGCCTGGGACCCTTAGCAGGAAGTGAAATGCACTCATGTCTGGTACATGAGCTACAGAAAAATCCACACTTTGGTTGTCACCAGCAGAAAAAGTGACACTTTCTGGAGTCTGATATCCTCCTGATCATGCAGGCCAATCCATGCCCAGGAACTCAGATTTTGGCACCCCGGCAAGGGCCCTGGTCTTTCCCATGAGGTCCAGGTTTGCTACCCAGGCATCTATTGAAGGAGCAAGTTGCAAAGAGTTGCTTGACCATCACAGCCCTTTGCAAGACCCTTGCACCCTTGTGCCATCAAAGACATAACCCTCCACAGAAACCTCCCCCAGGTAAATCCCACCTTTGAAGAGGGTGGACACGTCAGCCACGTGTTTCTAGCCTCTAATTAGACTTGGGTCTTGAATCCTGCACTCTGTTCATCCCCTCTTACCCTGGTCCTCCAGCCCATCTCCCACATAGAAGCAGCCTGTCCTGGCCTGCAACCCATCCTACTCTGATGATGAGTGTCCCAGGCACTGCTGGCTTCATCCAAAGCAATCCCAGGTGCCAACAAGTCACATCTAATCATACCATTAATCTGATTATTTACTCTGTGTGTTTCTAAAGTCTTTGATTGCCTCCACACCTACAGAGATGTTAATAGGCTTGTTGTTAAAAAAGAGGGGTTAAAAATATGCCCATCAAATCAAATAAATAAATTCTTCAGGAGCTTGTTGCAAAAGTGTTCAACCTAGGCACACAAAAACACTTAGCAGGTCAAGCACTCAATCAGCATTTGATCTTCATGTTGGAAGCCAGCAGCCAGGGTGAGGTTTTGCCCAGCCAGCAGGAGTGGGGTGGCACCTCCCAGGCTCTTGGAGCTAGGATGGCCAGGTGGGAAGCAGATGTAAGCTGGCATCACCTGTGTCCTACCAATCTCTCTACCAACCTCCACCTGAAGGCACAGGGACATCCACTCAGGCCCTTCAGCTCCTCAAAGATATCCTTTATTTATGGGTTTAAACTGGCTGAGGGGAGATTTAAATTGGATGTTAGGAGGAAGTTCTTTGCAGTGAGGGTGGTGAGACACTGGCACAGGTTGCCCAGGGAGGTTGTGGAGCACAGAATCACAGAATGTGAGACACTGGCACAGGTTGCCCAGGGAGGTTGTGGAGCACAGAATCAGAATGTGAGACACTGGCGCAGGTTGCCCAGGAAGGTTGTGGAGCACAGAATCACAGAATGTGAGACACTGGCGCAGGTTGCCCAGGGAGGTGTTCAAGGCCAGGCTGGACAAGCCCTTGAGCGACCTGTACTAGTGGGAGGTGTCCATGCCTATGGCAGGGGGTTGGAACTAGATGATCTTTGAGGTCCCTTCCAACCTTACCATTCTATGATTCTATGATTTAATCCAAATTACTGGAGAACCTCCATAAACCCCCACTTCACAGCATCTGCCAGCCTTGCAGTCCTTTCCAGATGTGTCAGCTTCTCATCTACCCAAACACCCTCTTTGCACATCTGTTTGCAGGGATATAGGCTTGCAGCACCCACTGGTCCCCCCATCCATCCCATACCAAAGGGGCTAGGGTGCACCAGCCTTCCAGCAGCACCCCACCCCTTGCAGGGTTCGCATGGCATGCTTTGATTCCTGCACCCAACAGACGTGAACTCCCCCTCTGCCCCCCAGCTCCTCCTGGCTCTCCCCATCACTGAGCCACGCAGACATCATCTGATCTCCAAACCAGAGGTGGGGGACAGCGCACAGGGCTTGGGGACGACCAAATCAGGTTTGCTTCCCCGATAAAACCCAGGAAGGATTATGGTCTCTTTAAGCCTGTCTCCACAGCCGTGCCGGCTCCCCGCCCGCTGACCCAGGCGTGTGCTGTATTAGAATTGTAGAGTAATAAATGAACAGTGGAGGGGTTTGTAATGATGATTAGGGACTGAAATTGGTTCAGATTTACAGTGTCACTCAGGAGCGGAGGCAGAGGGGGAAGGCATTCTGCGCAGCCTAATGGATCCATCAACTCGTTTTGGCTGCTCGGTGGGCCGCGTAGGGTCACCAGGCTTTCCGCTGGCAGCACAAAGCACTTCAATTTTGTTAGGAAATGTATCAATTTAACTGACTTGAGCAGTGCAAAGCGGGGGGAAAGAAAAAAAAAAAAAAAGAAAAAAAAAAAAGAAAAAAAAACGGGGGGCAAAAAA
>VWZE01007084.1:101365-114925 GCA_013396675.1 Eubucco bourcierii | reverse complement strand
GAAAAAAGGGGGGTGAAGGGGGAGAGGGAGGGAAGGGAAAAAAAAAAAAGGGAAAAAAAAAACCAACCTAATGAATCTGGACTCAATTTTCCGCCACACTGCCTCTGCGAACTGTCGGAAACAATGTCTGCGGTCGGGGTGAAGGCAGTGCGGATAGGCTGCCCGCACGCCCGCCGAGCCGCGGAGACGGACTGCCTCCCGCCAGCCACCGGCCAGGCCTGCCACTCTCCTAACAATGATGTCATTAAAGGTAAATTGGCCTCTATTTCAGCAGGATGATAGTGCTAATTGAGTGGGAAAATATAATATAGGGAGCTGTTGTCTGCAGTTAAAGGGAGGAGGGGGACAGATTAAATGGCCTACAATAGTGGGTGTCAGGCACGGCAGATGTTGCTTTCCGCTGATAACTGCGCTGACATATCTCGAGCTTGTCAAGGCTGAGGTTTTCAGAGAGACTTACAGCAAAAGGCAGCAGATGGCCCTCCTGAATGGGAATGAAGTGCTTAAACAGCCTGGCTGCTGAAGGCAGCTAGTTTGTAAATAGAGGAGTCGGAGGTGTCTTATTGATCCCGCTCGCTGCCCGCCAGCGCGGAGGAGCAGTGGGCAGCAGGGAGCCGGCAGGATGGGGGTGCCGGCAGTGGTGATGCTGGGGATGGGGATGGCAGATGCTGCTGGATGGCAGCCCGGGGTGGTGGGGCTGAGCGGGACTCAGCGCTGGGGATGTGTCGCCTTAAAAGTCACAGATGTCAAACGGCAGGACAAAAGTCGGGGCGGTGGCCAAGTGAGCGGGCAGCAGGACCTGGGCACGGGAGCGTGACGCCTGCATCCCCGGCAGATGCACAATGGGGACCGAGATGCCTGGCCCCCAATACAACCCGCCGTCAAAACCCGCCCCGTGGCACACCCCATTTCATAGAATCATAGAAGTGCTTAGGTTGGAAAGGACCCTGGAGATCATCTACTCCAGCCTCTCTTCAACGGGCAGGGATGCCTCTCAGCTAGACTCAGCTGCTCAAGGCTTCATCCAGCCTGGCCTTGAACACCCTTAGAGAGGAGGCATCCATAACCTCTCTGGTCTCACCACCCTTGTACTGAAAAACTTCTTCCTAAGATCCAGACTAAACCTACTTTCATTATAAAAAGTCCCTCTTCAGCCTTCCTGTAGAAGCCTTTCAGGTATTGGGAGGCAGCTCTAAGGTCCCCCCAGAGTCTTCTTTTTTCTAGGCTGAACAACCCCTGCTCCCTCAGCCTATCCCCACAGCAGAGGTGTTCCAATCCTTGGATGATCTTTGTGGCTCTGCTCTGAACTCATTCAAACAGCTCTGTCTGCTTATGATGGGGACATTAGAACTGGACACAGTAGTCAAAGTGGGGTCTCACAAGAGCAGAATCACCTCTCACCCTGCTGGCCACACTGCTTTCGATACAGCCTCAGATACAACTTGCCTTCTGGGCTGCATGAGCACACTGCCAGCTCATGTTGAGCAGCCCTGCTGGGCCAACATGTGCAAAAGCTGTCAGGTGAGCACAGGTATTTCAAGTCCAGAAAGATTTCTTGGAGACGTGTTGTTGGGAGTCAATGCACCCACTGAGAGGTGTACAGCAGACGTACTGTGGACGACCTCTTGGTGAGGTGGAGTTCTGCTCGACTCCATGATGTGGTGTCTCGGCTGTATTGGGATATGTTGGGAAGCGCCTTGTGCCTCAGCTGTACTGGAATGTGTAGGGGAGTATCCCATGCTCAGCTATGCTGGGATGTGTAGAGAAGCATCCTGACCCTGGATGTGCTGCATGGTGCAGAACAAGTTAAAAAAATCATGAAAATCATATGCATGTTGGTGTTGTATAGATCAGTAGTAAAGACTCATCTGTGCACTTACAAGCTATAATGAGTTTTGGAAGGTACAAAGGGATGCCATTATGGGTCCATAAGCATCGTCCTTTTGCATCTGCCCACTGGAAATCTTGCAAAACATCTTCCCAAGACTCCTACCAAAATTAAGTGGCATATATGCACTTGTCTCACACCCAGCATCAAAACCATGCACACACATAAATCCTCTCCCTCCATGTGTGGAACCATCACCAGCCATGCAAGAAGCCTCTCCTCATAGGGGACTGGAACACTGCCTTGTGAGGAGAGGATGAGGGACCTGGGGCTTTTTAGTCTGGAAAAGAGAAGGTTGAGAGGGGATTTAATAAATGTTTATAAATATCTGAGGGCTGGGGGTCAGGAAGGGGGGGGGCAGACTCTGCTCACTTGCTCCTTGGGATAGGACAAGGAGCAATGGATGGAAGCTGCAGCACAGGAGGTTCCAGCTCAACACAAGGGGGGAACTTCTTGGCTGGAAGGGTCCCAGAGCACTGGCACAGGTGATTCCCTATCAACACAAGAGGGAACTTCTTGACTGTAGGAGTCCCAGAGCACTGGCACAGGCTCCCCAGAGAGGTTGTGGAGTCTCCTCTGGAGACTTTCATGGCCTGTCTGGATGCATTCCTCTGTGACCTGTGCTAAGTTGTCTGGTCCTGCTCTGTCAGGGGGATTGCACTCGATGATCTTTTTGGGTCCCTTCCAATCCCTGATATCCTGTGAGCCTGTGAAGGCTGGGACATGGGGTCAGGAATATGCTACATGTGGGCATGGACAGATATAGTTGCCACCTGCAAGAAAAGCAGACCAAGCCACTTCTCCAACCAGGCCATCCTAATGCCATTGCCTGTGTGCTGAGCCTTTCCCGTGGGGCTGTCTAAATACAAAAAGCCACACATGCATGCTGATATTAAACCTATCCAAACATGTGAGCAGGCCTTTCACAAAACCACACCGGATCTAGCACAGACACAGCTTAAAAAACGGCACGAATTGGGTCTGTGCACACAAACAGGGACAGTGACGCAGCTGGGGAAACACTTTGCTAATAGCCAGAGAGGCAGAGATTTACCACTGATAAGGTTATGGCCACACTGCCTCTCCCACACATCCTCGAAAGCAAAACCCTCCACCCTGGGACTAATCCTGCTCTCCCTGAAGTCAGCAGAGACTGCTCTGGTTGCGAGTCCTTGACATCAGTATGCTCTGGGCTGTGTCCTTGCACAAGCAGAAACCTGGTGCTAAGTCTGCTGACTTGCACAGGATTAAATGGAGGTTCAGTCGTCAATTAAGGATGTCTCACGCTCGTATTCCAGGCTACCCAAAGCTGAAGATACCTGGCAAAGGATCAGGCTTGAAGACCATCTAGGGACAGGCACCATCACAGGCATGTCTCACTGATGCCTTCACCTTTTGCCACCAGTTCCCCTGCTCTGCAATGTACAATGCAACAATCCTATGCAGAGAAGGTCAGAGGGGGCCCCTAGCCCCCGTGTGGGCTCCTCACTCTGCCAGGGTATCAGTTGTGCTCCATTGCAGACACTTGCTTTATCCCAATGGGCTCTGCTGTGTGGGATCAAGCCAGTGCTGCACTAATAATCCTCCTTGCTCTTTACCATCATAAACTGCAAGAACAAGAACGTGGAACAAACATCACTGAAGCAAGGTGGTTAGCCAGGTTCAAAGCCATTTCTAACTCAAAGAACAACAGTCAGATACTTCTGAAACTGTGACCAAGATCTTACACAGCTGCCCAATACTTTTCTCCACAGGTCCAAGCAGCTGCCCTTAGGTGGCTGGGGTGGCTGAAGGTGCCAGAATGTTTCATACAGCACAAAGGGAGAGCATCAGCTGCTGGCTAGGTCACTGCTTCACCAGGAGGAGATGACAGCAACACCCAAACCTCTTGGTCTGGAGTCGAGAGTCTTTTTGGCGTCCACTCAGTTCTTTATCTTCAAGCACCTCACAACCATTCCTTCTCTCCCTGCAGCATCTCCTCTAGCTTTTCCCAGACCACAACCTTTCTTTGCTCAGCCTGTTTTCTCTCAACAATCCATTTCCTTCCTTTTGTTGTTTCCAAGTCGTTGTTATTGACTGCAGTCAGCAGCCTCCAGCCATCCCACATCTCTCCTCTTCTCTCTGTGTTTCTCCACCAGCTACTAGCACTCACTTGGCCCTCAAACCCTCATTTCTTTGCTGCTCAGGCAGCTTGGTCATCTCCAGTTCTCCCACATCCTCCCTTTGGGAAACCCATCACCCACAGGCAGTGCAGGCAGACAGCTCCAGCTGAATTTTGCCACGGCCTTGCTGGCAGCCAGGGATTTGGCTGCCGTTCCACCAGCAAGAGGAGGCCTGTGATTTTGCACAGTAGGCTTGGACACATCATCAAAGCTCAAGTACAAAAACAAACACTGGCTGGACAAATGTTGAACCAAGACCTTCTGCTTCCCACCCAGCGCCCTGATGATTACACAATGTCTACAAGCCTCTGTAAACTGCTGTTATCTGGTATCAGCTTTCCTGCCTTCAACAAAATATGTTTCCAGCTCTCTCATCTCCATGGAGGTGATGTTCTCCCCTCAGTGTCCTCCTGCCAAGTGGAAAATGGTTGGTGCATGCAAGGATGTCCTACAGGATCTCTGGGAATTTGATCCACTCAATGCCCATACTGGTGCCAAGCAGAAGCCTCCAAAAGGAAAAAGGGGCAGCTGTGCCTGGCAGAAGATAGTGGATGTTCTGATCTATCCCCAAATAGCTCACAAGCCCTTTGAAAGCCCACAGAGCCTTCAGAGGTGTGAGGAAACCACCTTGCACCTCTCCACCACTTCAGACACATCGCTCTGAGTTGGCCATCCTCACAGGTACCCACAAACCCGCCACTCAAGGGATGGGATGTCACTGCCCCAGCTTCACACACAGCACGTAAAGAAACTCCCTCTGCGTGCAGGGAGAAGCTCCGTAATGGGTAGCCCAGCATTTACAGTAATCAAGAATGATTCAATTGACAGGTTTGTGTGGTGTTTGTTAATTTACTTGAGATTCATTCCTGGGAACAGCTGGCTGTATCCCAGCAGGACTGTGACTCTCACTAGCCCACCTGCTGCTAGACAGACGGGCTTTGGGTACAGTTGTAGTTAAAGTTTAGCAGGCAGATATTTCTGGCCATTAAAAATAGAAAAGTTCTTCAAAGACTCAGATGTAGAGGAGGTTTTGGAGACTAAGTGTTGGGTCTGGGCTTTGCTAAATGGCTTCACTTGGGTTTCTAGGGTGGTCGAGGAATTGAGGGCTCATTTTGAGCACTACTAGTTGAATTACCAGAATAAGAGTATGTCAAGAACTCCTCATGAAAAAAATCACTTAATATTCAACTACAGGATCTGCTTTGGAACCTTTCTACAGGAGTCTGACTCACAAAGGGGGTAGATAGAGCCAAGAACCTCCATGTCCATGCAGTACCTACCATCAGTGATGGGAGTAGTGCTGCATCCCACTACTATCGACAGCACCAATCCTTGGTCCCAATCCAGAACAAGGGTCAAATGTCACCAAGCCAGTGCAAAACGCCTGCAAGCCCCTGGGGCAATTCCCTCTGCTGGGCTTTCCTGTCACTAAACCACTGATTAGCTATTGATTAAAACATCTATTAATCTTTATAAACTATTTATAAATGGGACCTTAACATGGAGTGTGACCTGTACAATATTGAAATAGAAATTATATTTAATATGGATTTTTAAGTAAGTTCAACATGTAAGTGAAGGACCACACCATACCCCTAAATGTGTTTGTTGTATGGCAGATATGGAATAGCACCATTCAGATATGGAATAGCTCCATTCAGTTATATGCTTTTGGCTTTACTCCAAGTCCTCACCCATCTGATAAAAATATGTAACGCTTTTGATTAAGCATCTACCCTGATCCCTGTTACCTGTCTTTCCCCTGCCCCAGGATATCCTGGGCTGCTCCTCTTTGGTCCCTGAATCTCAGTGGGGCTGTGGGTAGGACTTGCCCTGCCTGGCCCTTACCTCCCTGCTCCCATCCCTCAGCAGCAATTCCAAGCCTCAGATCAAGGCCAGGGCCAGCAAGGCGGCGGCTGCTGGAGGAGGTGGTGGCAGTACTGGGCTGTAGTTATAACCTCAAACCAACAGCACTTGCTGGCTAAAAATCAAACAAGGAGCTCGCTACTGTGAGATCTCAGCCGAATCCATTTAGTTACATGGCACATCCAGGAGGAGTAACCAGCTTGCAATATATGAAACAATTAATCATTCAGATTGCAATGCTCTTAATGCTGCAGGCATTCCCCACTGAAAGTGTGGCACAGGTGCCAGCAGCCCACAGAGG
This sequence comes from Eubucco bourcierii, assembly GCA_013396675.1. Taxonomy (NCBI): domain Eukaryota; kingdom Metazoa; phylum Chordata; class Aves; order Piciformes; family Ramphastidae; genus Eubucco; species Eubucco bourcierii. Next base: position 108,708 of record VWZE01007084.1, on the reverse strand, counting down.
AATCCTGCCTGTGAACTGGGAAACAGGGACACGATCAGAAAGGCAGACTGGAGAAAGTGGAGAAAGTGACTTTCCCAATGACCCCACTCCTGCATGTTTCCACAGGCATTGACCAAAAACCCACAAAACCATCACTATGACTGGCATAGCTCAGAGGCAACAGCAGAGTCAAACCTGCTGGTTAGCAGAGGAATGCTCTCCTAAGCCGGTGCTGGGCTGAGCCTAACCTGGCCTGGATCATTTGTGCAAAAGATGCTATTTGCCACCAGCCTCTCATCTGCCAGAGTCTGCAACCAGGATCTTAATATCTCTCTCATTGCGCCTATATCAACAACAGCTTTTGAAGCTCTTGGCATCACTTACTTTATGACATTCCCCCCCTCTATTTCCAGATGAGGGACCAGGTGACACGGCAGAGGAGATACTGCTGTCAGGTATAGTTGCAGCTAAGGGGTTTACAGCATTTACATAGATGTTTGTCCTGTCTGTTATGGATTACATATGCCCTTTGAAAAATAGCTTCAGTGAGGGAGGAGCATGGCCTGGTGCAGTGGGTGAGGAGCCGCAGCTCTGCAGCACATTCTGCCTCAGATAATGGCATGGCAGCTGGGGGGGAAGGTGTCAGGATGGGACCTAGACTGGTTACACCACCTCAGGCAAATAACTCAACTACACTTTTGTCCCTTGGTTTTCTCATCTAAAAAGGAGGGCTTGGGGCAGTGCAGGGGAGGCCAAGTGTGGTTGTGAGGATTAACAGAAGGTTCTAGGGGTACGCATGAAGTCAGGTCCCTCTGTAACCTTTCGCTGCAGAAATCCCCTGGGCTCCTGCTTGTTTCCAGCCCAAATGGCAAAAGAGGCTCCTGCACCTCCAGCTCTGACAGAGGACTGCAATAGATTTACTGAGTCACATTAATTCCCAAGCATTTTTGGAGGGCACTATACAGAGCTAATACGTTCACCCAGGAGGTGATGACACTGGGAGAACAAAACCCCAGGAGGAGCTGAGTACCTTCAGAACATCCATGACACAAGGACTTGCCCCACATATTATTTTCCTATTAATAATGAATCAAGACCTCCTGCCCCACCAGCAAAGTGCCCCACACCCATCTGAGCTCCTGGACATTTCTTCTCTGTGGTGTCCAACTTGGACTCTGCTTCTGTGCTACCACAAGAGATTTGGAGACATTCTTCTCTGGAACAGAGGTGCTCCAGATTTGCTCTCTGCAGACCTAGCAGCAGGATTTGGCCCTGTGATTTCAGCTGGTGTCTCGTGAGCCATGAGCCGAATAGAAACTGTAATTGGTGCAATTCTACATCTTCAAGGCTATTAGATCCTTGTAGCTCCCCATCATGCTGTGTTTGGAGTAAATAGAGAGTGTTTAGCCAAGCTGAGAGATCCTCTAATGGAACAGACAGTTCTTCCTCTCTTCATCTGCTTGTCCCCACAGCTTTGTTATTTAAAGTCAGGTNATCATGTAAAAAAAAAAATAAAAAAAAAAAAAAGCAGACAGGTTTGGTTTGGAAGCCGGAGGACAGGAAAAGTTAGAGATATTTATTTGACAGGGTCAAGGTTGCTGCTTTTCTTTTCTCTTTCCCCAGGTCCCATAGGTGTTAGACTGAGAGACATTTAATCGAGGGAGTAGCGGTTTCATATCTATAACAAAAATCAAATAATGCAAGATGATTTACTCCCCCTAGCAACCAGGGAGCTTACCCTTAGCAACCAGCCTAGCCTCAGGCAGCGGTGTAATCAGCTTGAAAATATTTCAATTATTGTGTTGATTTTAGTGGATTTGAGAAGCGCTGTGCGGAGAGACCAGGCACATTCTGCCCACGACCTGGAGAGGAAGATATTGATTTAAACAGGTGTCAGAAAGGAAAAGTGGAGTAAATTTAAATGCAATAGGAGAACAGCGCATTGAGTGTGGTTCAGTGTGGGGGTGACATTTTGCTCATCGCCTTGAATGAAAGTGACTCAACTGAACTAGAAATTTCACCTTGAAAATCATCTCCCATCGACACAATCAAGAGAAAGACGTTCGCCATCTCTTTTCCCTGCTCTAGGGGGAAGAAGGAAGTGGGGTGGGGAGGGGAGGGGGGGGAGGAAGGTTGGTACCTGGGTTTCCAAGACAGTTTGGGGGAAAGTAATTAGCAAAGAAATACAGGATTAGCCTATCCTGCTGAAGAAATTACCCAAGTGGTGCTGGGCGAGCAGTGGGGCAGATGGGCAGGAGCACCCATGGAGGGTGGGTGGGCTGCAGAAATCAGGCGTACTTCACTACGCACAGCGATGTCATCTGCAGGCTCCAGGCTTCTGCCCTTGGAATAAAAAATTTGGTACCGTTACCAAACTGATCTGACACTGGTGGAGTTGGCAGAATTGATGGCTCAGCAGATCTTGAACCTCACACCATGTTTCTTCTCCTTCCTTCATGTTGGCTAAACCCTGCTTTCAGTAGCAACCCCACAACCTCACCGGGTTTTGGCCCCCTTCAGCCTGCACAGTGTAGTTTGTCTGGGCTCGGCATCTCCAATCTGGCACAAACCCAGATACCACTCTTTAGGAAATGGTCCTGTTCCCCTCCACCCTTTGCTGCCTGCCTTTACACACAGAAGATGCTCCCAGCACAGGCTTAGCCCAGCTCGAGGCTGCTCCCTCACCCTCTGCTCCCACGTTTGGTACTAATCACACAGCTCCCCGCTGCAGTAAGAGCCTGTGTGCAGTTCAGCTGAAGCAGTGACATCTTTGTACACACTGCACTGACGAGCTGTTTCTGATGCAGCTGAAGCCTGTAGACAGTGTACTGATAATAGGGTTTCATCTGTTGCCAGTGAAGTGACAACTGACATGCCATGTTCTGATGAGCCTCTTTCCAGTAGGGTGACACAGTGCACAGAGTGTATTAAAACCCCAGATCTCCACGCTGCAACAGCCCATACCCAATACTAGTGATATCCAGAGCCACAGCAGAGCTGAAACTTCTGTCTAATCCATGAGGACACTGTTTGAAATGTGCCTCTGACAGTTTGTGTACAGGGCACTTCTCACCTATGGCAAGCAAAGAGAGTGTGGGGCAGGGATGCTCTGCACAGGGAGACTGAGTCCTGGTAGGGTCTAGCAAGTCATGGCTGCAGAGCCAGCTGTTGGATGCCACAGTCCTGCTCTGGCAGGGGAGTTGGACTCGATGACCTCTTTGGGTCCCTTCTAACCCCTAACATCCTGTGACTCTGTGACACTACTGGGGCATCCTGAGCTCTGCTACCTGCTCAGAGCCATTCTCCCTGTTAGTGAGGGAAATAGCCAAGGCAGGAGTAAAGGCTCTGCAGGGATATTGGCTACCAGGACTCCTTCCCCACCAGAGCTTCTGGGGAGCCCAGCATTGCCTGGGTTTTCTTCCCGTCATCAGTAATTCCTTCTGCACTTGTCAAGTGACCAAGGTGAACCACTTTTGTTTGAGACAGTTCACACTTCTCTGGGTTCAATTTCAAAGTGGCATTTTTAGAGCTTATCACATGCCATTTCTAAACGTATCAGTGCCTGCTCAAAGGCTCAGTGGAGAGAAGGATGCTGCATCCCTCCTCCATTTGACAAGAACACGAACCCCGCGCAATCTTCAGACAGCGAAGGACACTGCCTTATCTCTGGTTAGTAAAGGGTGTGTCTTGACATTGCTACAATCACTCCCATGGTGTAAGAAGAGCAAAATATCAGCCTTCCTCCTGGATTTTGACCCATTCAGAGGCTTTTCCCTGTGCCACAAACCAAAGTGATTTCCAGATTGTAGCTGCTAGCACAGACACCTCCAGTTAAATTGGGTTTGGACTGCAGTCATGGTAATCCCACTCCATACTTGTTCTGTAGATACAAGGTGGTTTACCCAAGTGCTGCAGGGGAAACAGCCATGCATGTACCCCAGGGACAGAATCCTCCAGTGGGATGTTTCCACTGAGCAGCTGCTGTGTTACAGATCTCAGATTTAGCTTTTCTTCATTGTTAAGGTTCCAGTAGACTCTGCAAAAGAAAACAAACAGAAAAAAGAGTTAAAAAAAAAAAAATAATTCTTCCTTGGTCTTAGTCAGGGTCTTGCAATGACCAGAAGACTGTAACAGAAAATGCAGTGAGGCCAACAAGTAGGTGAATTATGATGTGTCTGGGAGAGATGCTGAGCAGATACACAGCCAAACACCTTCACACCACTGGGACCAGCTTAATAAAAGCACACATTTTAACCTCACTAACTCACCCTGGGTGGACAAGATCCTTTCCTCACTGCTGCCAGCAGTGCAAGCAGAGCCTTTCTGATGTGCTGACCTGCCCTTCACAAACATCTTACACTCTCTATCTTTGTTGGATTGGGAGGGAGAGGAAAAGAGAAAGAGATTCAGATTATTTTTAAGCCCATTTGCAGCCTTGCTCTGAAATGTGCAGGCTCTTCCCTGGAACGTACCTTCAGTGTAATCCGCTCTTTACCAGAGTCTGTAGCTGCTCGTTCATGCCTTCCTCTGCCTTCCCTCTTTATAACCTGTTGCTCCTCAGAAACCTTAGCAGCTTAAACTGGACTGCTTCTCTGCTTGATAACCATAATCAGGGCTTTAGCAGGCAGCTTTGCACAATCACCCCGGCCTGCACTCCTCCCACTTCCAATTTCCTGATGGATAGGTGATCACTCAGGGAAAAAAAAACAAAAAAACGAAACAAAACTCTACCTATTCACCTGGAAAGCAGAATAGTTTGCATTTTAGGGGGTGGCTACTGCAAAATGAGGTATTTAAGCAGTGACATATGAGTTTTCCCAGGGAATTCCTGTCTTACATTTACAGAAACACCATTCTGGCATTTTGCCTTGTTAGTATTCATAGTTATTAATAATCGAGAATCAAATCAGAGTAGGTAAATACAGAAGGACATCTCCTGCCATTGATTTTCAGGCAGGATACCCCTCTGAAATCAATGGAGAGCTTTGCTTAAAAACCAGCGGCGTGATAAGGGCCACATTTCTTAAACAGAAAGAAGGACAAATCCAATATGAGTTTATCTGCCAGCTCTGTCTCCCAAACCTTATGTTTCTGTCTTTTCAATCCCATTTTTCTGCAGCACAATCCGAGTTAACTCCCATTGACTTCTCATCAAAAGCCAAGTCTTATTTTCTATTGCTGCTCCTTAAAGGGAATTATGTGGTTGTTGTTATCGTGCATTTGGAGATACAGATCTGGAGGTTCAGGTTATTCTGCCTTTTGGCTTAGGACTGATATGTTGGACAGCCAGTCTGTATGAGTGACAGATCAATTCATTCACTTTTGGCAACTTTTCTGCCTTTAATTTTGAAGGCTTCTCTTTGGTAATGGTCGTACAAAGTCAATGTTTGTGATTGAAATAAGGAACTAGAACAGGGAATCCATCACCTGGCTGAACTGCGTGCGCTGCTCAGTGACAACACTTCAAACAGCAAAGGCCAACCCAAACCATAAAGCCCCCCTCAGCCACACGACAGCTTAAGGATCAGACACTGATTTAACTCTGGACCCTATCCAAGATCTCTGGCAGCCTGTTGGTAGTTTTTCTTAACCTGGCAGATGTCTGAGAGTCACTCTAAGGCTCTTCCCTGGGATCCCTGGAACACACAGCACTTCCCTTCTCTTCTCCAGCCAGTTTCCTCACGCTGCAACACACGATGACAGCTTTCTTGGTGCCTGAATCGCTGCCCACGTTTTTGGCTTGACAAACAGCCTCATCATCCTTTTTTCTATTGTTTTTTTTTTCCCAACTTCCCAAGCAGGCACGAAGCTGGAGACCCATTTCTCAGTCCAATATTGTCTGCTACCAGGGCTGCCTGCTCCTGCACCCCCTTCTTGAAATCAAGTTTCCAACGTACGAAGTTTTTCTAGGGTGGAAGTAGACTTTTGAGCATGACACCAGGATTTAGACTTACAAGTTCAGGAGAGGTGGTGTCAGTCCTCCTTGTGGATCCTTGCCTCTGTCTCTGATGCAGTGCTGTGTGAGGCAGCTGGGCAGAGGAAAAACAGACAGGTAGCCATCAGCTATGAAAATCTTTTGGCACAGGAAAAAAACCCTTTTATTCCTCAGCTGGGTTGCAGCTTTTGCAGACTTCAGATGGAGCCTTATCAGAGATATGGAGAGTTCCTTCTCTGCCTTAACTCCTGATAGTGATCATGGGCTGCACCTGGAAAGGAAACTCATCAGAAGTGCAGATACCTACCTGGTGCCTCCATCCTGCTGAAGTCCTTCTGCCATGTCTTCCCAGACTGTGTCTCTGTACCAGGGAGCTTCAGCTAGCTCAGGTGAGTTTGCCTACATTAGACCTGTGTTTCCTTTCCTGGGCATAAACTTTGTGGCAACTGCCAAGTGGGATCCACTTAAGCTTGGTGCTAAAGGCAGTCTGCCCCATCCACTCTTCTCCTGGAGAAGGTCTGTACACAGATCCAAGAGGAACACCAGAAACTTCCATCTCAGACCTGCAGAAAGCACAAAAGCAGCATCCTTCCTGGTGCTCCTGCCTTTCTGTGGAGATGGTAGTCTTCAGGGAAAGAAAAATTAGGAAACCACAAGCTAGAGACTTGGGCACAGCCAAAGGAAGCTGGTGAAAATGTTCCAACCAGGAAATAAATTCAGTCAAGCCATAAAATGCTTCACTCAGACACCTTCCCTGACACCGCCGTGGGCCCCCAACGCTATATCCCACACTGCCAGACCTGCCACATATAAAATCAAGGCAAGTGACCACAGGCATAAAAAAGAGTTATGCTTTGCTGCAATGCATTTTGAGAACACCAACAAGGAGAAACAGAGACTGCCCCTGTTTCTTTCAGGAAGAGGCTTCAACCAGCAAACTACCCACAATACCCCCACAGCAGAAGCAGCCACTACACAGTAGGACTGCCCAGGGACCTTTTCACAGAGACAGAACTGTCGGCAGACCTCTTCATCCACCAGCTGCAGACCCTTGCCCAGGATGGATCACCTTGGTCTCCAGTTGTGTCTGCTCTGTGTCCTGAATTTCTGGAGGGTTTCAGTGTTGGGTGTCCACATTTGCCCTGAACTTTCTAATTACACTCTTATCTACTGCTTTTCTCAAGTTTTCTTCCTGGCTTCCTACTAGGATGTTTCCTAGGATGCAAGAGGACGCTTGGCCAACTCTATCTTGATCTTCATGGTTTACGGATGACAAAGGGGACTCCTTGGCATTTCCAGTTGACCTAAACCATCCAAAGGAACCTTCCCCAGCAGTGTCTGCCCAGCTCTGGAAAACTAAAAGGATTGAGTGTGAATTCAAACAGAAGAGGGAGGAAGGGAGGAAGGAAGGGAGGGAGGGAGGAAGGAA
>VWZE01007084.1:76623-87745 GCA_013396675.1 Eubucco bourcierii | reverse complement strand
TTTCCCCCCCAAGAAGTTCACAAGCTCTGGAAAAGTAGTTGCCAGATCCTGTAATCACAACATCCAGGGTCTTTTAAAGAAGTTAAGGGTGTATTTTCCCTCGGCACAGCTTTGATGTAGAGGTTTCTAAGACGGGAAGATGAGCCCACAGAAATAGGAAAGCTGAAGGTGATTTAAAGCCAGAGAGCGAGAGGGCACGGCTGCAGTGGAGACCTAGCGTCTGAGCCAGCTTAGCTGGCACCAACAAGTCCCAAATTGTTCCCAAGCTGGCAAGGTCAGCATGTAACATGCCCATCACTGGGGCATTTGATCCCTTGTGAGCGCTGACCTGGTTTCCCCACTCCTGAGGCTGCCTCTCGATAGTGCAAGGAGCGCTGGAGAACAGCAGCTCCTCTAACACCAAGGCAAATAAGGCATCAGGGTCACAGAAAGAAGGATCTGGTGTGAGGTCATCCTCCAGAAAAAAAAAAAAAAAAAAAAAAGACTAGTCTCAGGGTCATAGACTACTCTCAGGGTCATCTTCACAAAGTCTGCTATACACAGGATACCTGTAGGGACTGGATTTGGTCTCCATTCCTAACAAAAAACCTGAGCCCAGGACCTTTCCCTCCCCTTAAATCCAAGCCTGGGTGACCCCCTACAAGAGCACTTTGAACTGCCATGTTGGATAAAGATTATCAATCCTTGCCTGCGGGTGCCTGCTCAATTCACCCCAGGGGTGTGTTCAGCCATCATCTCCTTTATTTGGGGGTTTTAGAATTTCCCAAGACTAAAACATCTTTGACCCTCAGTGGCAGCCCACATGGCAGGGCTAAGGATCACGTAGAGCAGCCTCCCAGCACCCTATCGCTGGTGGGAGCCTGGCAGCATCTGCCCTTTCAAGGGCATTTAGGATCTTACTGTGTGGGGCTCCTGGGAACTGGCAAGAGGGTCATGCTTCAATAAGGGATTAGGAAAAACATATCAAACCCGTGCAAAAACTGCAACTCTGGAAGCTAGACACAGAACTGGAGATGCAGTGAGGGTATGATTTCTCCTGCAACATTCGTCACCAGCAAGATCCCTTGATGCGTTAGGTTTAGCTGTTTTCCCTGCAACTTGTAGCACTGTCAAACAAGAATGTAAGTTTTCTGTGCTGCTGTTAACCAGCAAAGCCATCAGCCCTTCCCACATCCAGCTCCTTTTGCCACCTTTTGGTGCTCTGACTTACACCCAAATCTCTCCTGGTTCTCCCGTGTTGCAGCTGAGGGGTGGATGCCCTGCACCCACCTCATACAGCGAGGGGGAGAGATGCCCCTCAGCTGTTACACAGCATTTGCTGTCTGTACTACAGGCACAATGCAAATAATGATAATGTTTCCATTATTTGATGAAGTAGAAAACATGCTCTCTGTGCTGGTGTTTAAAAGCAGAGCAAGACATCAGTGTTTCAGCAGAACTGGCCTTTCTGCAGAAGAAGAGCCTGACAAGCCCTTTTGGTTTTTGGTTTTAGTTTGGTTTGGTTTGGTTTGGTTTTTTGTGGGTTTTGGGTTTTTTTTTGTTGTTGTTGTTGTTGCCTTGGCACAGATAAAAAAAATTCAGTGTCCTCTCCTTCCACTTAAGGTACAAGGTTTTAAGTTCTTTGCTACCCAAAGCAAGTCTTAAAAAAAAAAAAAAACAAAACACCTCAGTGTGTTAGAATTCATCCTGCTATGCTCCTGCTGTCATCAGAATGTGAGTTTATTTCTCAGACATACCTCTTTTTGTTTCAGGAGGTTTCAAGCAGTTATTTTTACTTACTCCTAAAACAGAAACATTACTCCTTTTTTTCCTCTCCCTACCCTAAAAATGATATAATCTCCCTGTATGTTTTCGGTGTAAAATAACCAAGTGCATATGAGGACTAATGGCCCTAAAGGAGCTGCCTAAATCTACTCACTCAATAATCCATGCTTTCAGAAAGCCTGATTTCACACTTGCAGAGACACCCCTGAGCAGTTTCGCTGCAAGCAGTGCTCCTAGCACCTCTTCTTCTCTCGATATGCTTCAGCAGCTCCCTCTAATGTCAGTGGGGACCCCCGTGTACAGCTCTGAGAAAATTAGACAGCATCAGACCACATCCTGCCCTCGGATGCACATCCACAGCTTCCAGTGGAGGTAATGAGACCCCTATGGCAACCCAAGGGATGGAAACCGGTAAGGAGGCTGGAGACACTTGTGGGACCCAGCACGTCCAGCACACCCTGAGCTTCATCTGTGGACAGATCAAGATATTGCCATGCAGGAGGGACTTCAGGCTCCAGGGATGGGAGCCACCTCCTCCTCACCAGTCTTGGTCCTAATGCCAGAAGGAAGAACTGCAGGATGGAGTCTGGTAGCACAAAGCATCCAGAGTCCTTGAACAACCCCCATTCACATTCATTTCTAATCTGCCGATGCCCTACGTCCAGCAGTCAGTATTTTAAATTGTTATTAAATGTCTTTGGGGGGATTATAATTTGTATGCCTGATTATACAATGGATATACCTATCTATCTTGTGGTATCACAAATAGCCATACCATAACGGTGATTGAAATATATAATCCCCCCAAAGATGGCCAGAACAATTTAAACTTCCCTCTGCTTAATTAAGAGAGTTAGGGGATTAGGCACACAATTTAAATGGAGGGGAAGGTTTGGTTTATGTTTTTAAGACCTGATGGAGGTGCAGGGAACTGACAAGGGGGAAGTCAGACTGCCATGTCCACCCTTCTACTGTCTTGTCTCAGACAGACCTGACTGACTGCCCAGCACTGGGAGCTTTTTCTTCTTCAGTGAGTATAGGAGAGCTCTTTCCCCCCATATTTCCACCTTCCAACATCACTAGTGACTTCTAAGTGTGTCCTGGGAAAAATCACCTCATTCACAGCCTGAGGCCACCACAAAGATGCTGTGACCACTACAGCGCTGTCCTTGTGACATTAAAGAGCTCCTGGTCCATATTGCCAAGATATCCAGGGCTCTGCACAGCCACACCAACCCTCTACCTCCATCCTCTCTTCCTGGCATGGAGTGACAATGACCTGTGAGTGGTGGTGGGAAATGAGATTTCTTTGGGTGAGCTCCAGGGCCCCCAAGAACAGAGGAGGAACATTTCAGAAGAGGGTTAAAAAGGCAGGCCAAAGTCTCCTAAGTTTCCCTTCTTTCAGCAGATCTTGGACCTGCCAATACTGCGCTGAGCAGAAGTGATCAGTTTGTCTTCTTCACACTGACAATAAATCCAATTGCACCTTGGATGGGTAAATAGAATCGATTGAGTCCCTGCAGCACTGTCCTCCCCCCAGCTCGGCAGCAGCCCCTTCTCCTCATCAGCCATGCTAACAGGGAAAAACAGGCAGATTTCACTCCCTGCATCTACCTGCTGGTTGCAGAGCCATCTTTGTCATTAGGGGTAAATTAATCAGGAGAGGTGAACGTTTTCGACAAGCTCCACTGTTTACTTCAAAAAAAGCAGAAACAAAATTAGTGCAATACAAGGAGAGCCAGACACTTGCTGGGCAGAGTGAAGAAGAAGAAGATGACAAATCCTTTGGAAAGCAAAATCACATGTTGTTGCTGACCCCAAGCACAACTTGGGAAAAGGGATCCCTGAGCAGGCAGGGAGCTCTATGGTATTTGGGGCTGCCCTGCACAGGACACCCTGCTCTCGTTCCCTTGATCCCTGCTGCCAGGACCCCATGCCTAGGAAAACCACAGCTCTCATGCACCACATGAACAAATACTGGGGTTGCTGTATTGGTTCCCCCTCTCCTCTGACCACAGATGTCATGGTGGGATGTCCCCAGTTGCTTTGAATGTTTTGGTGACTTCTCTCCAAACCTAGCTAAACCCTTTGGCACAGGAAAAAGGATTGGGGAAGCTTGCAGCCATCCATAACTCTCTTGCTGGGTCTGACCAGATGCAGCTGAACCATTGTCTAGTTAAGAGGAAAAGATCAACCCGGATTTAAGAGGCAGTAAGGCCTCCATAACTCTTCCTCAGAGCACAGCCCAGCTGAATTTATATTCTGTAGTGTGGCGACAGGAAGCAAATACAACTGGTGGTGACTGTGTTGCTACTTCTGGAGAAAGGCTCTCACCCAGCCCCTTACAGAGAAGTTTTGGGGCCACATCTGAACTCCAGGGTGTGCAGTCCCAAGACGTTGCATGCAGCTCCTGGTTCAGATCTGCAGCGCCCATAGCAGGGAAGATTTTTTTTCTTTTTCCCTTTCTTCTTCTTTTTGTCTTTGAAATCTTGTCAGTATATCAACACACTTGATAAGGGCAGTGTTGTAGTTACACTTCTTTAATTAAGTGAATAATTAAAAAGAAGTTGATCATCAATTAGTTAATTAAATAATTAATCCATTTTACTTTCATACCCTTTTTTGTTAATCACTGTGGCTTCGGTAATGAGCCTCCTATGGGTTGCTAAGCAACTGCCTCCTCGTTTAAACAATCAGCAGCTGCCGTCCGTCAGCGCCCATGTGAAGGGATGCGCTGGGGCTACCGGGGCTACCGGGGCTACCGGAGCCGCCCCCTCCTGGGCCCGCCGAGCCCGGCCCGCCTTAGGGGCACAGGCCCTCCGGGGTTACCGCGTTCGATCCCGCCTGCGGCACGTTATCGCCTACCCTACTCTATCTTACCCACGCTTCTGCTTCGGAAAACGGAGAGGAAAGTATGAATCGCTCCCCAAAAGCCGATGGAGAAACAACGTGCGGGCATTCTGATGGTGCCCAGGCCGAGTGGAAAAGAGGGGAGCAGGGAGGGAGGAAGGCGATGTGGTACCCCTCTTCTCCCTAGGGATCAGCCTCGGCTCCGACGGGCTTCCCCTCCGACGCCCCTGCGCCCTCCTGGGCGGCATATCCACCCCTCAACCCCAGACATCCCTGTGTCCCAGTTCCCCCGAAGGAGAGCGGCCCCGACGATCGCCTCTCTACTGCCGGTCCGGGGGTACCGGGGAAGCCGGGTTGGCTTCCCAGACGCAGCAGGCAGCTCCCCAGCTCCCCTTCTCTCCTCTCTCTGTCTTTATTCTCCCGAGTTCTTCTTTCTTTCTTTCTTTCTTTTTTTTTCCCCTTTTTTTTTTTTCCTTTTTTTTTTTTTTTTTTCCCTCCTCTGTTGCCAATTGTTTCTCTGCCCTGGGGCCAACCTGTAAATGAGATGTTACATCTGCACCGAGCTAAGTAAACACTTTATAAATGAATAAATAAGTGAATAAATAACGAAATAGTAATATCTGCGCCGAGCGGAGGCAGGCGCGGAGGCTCGGCCGAGCATAGCGGAACGGCGGGGAGCCGGACTGGAGGAGGAGGGAGAGCAAGCGAGATGAGACACACACCCCCAGGATCTCCCAGCACCCACAGCCCATCACATCGACCCGGGTGTCCCGAAACCTCCCTCCCCGCTGGCAGTGCGGTGCCTCTACCCCGTTCTTCCCGCCCCCCCCCAACTCCGGATCGTATCTCCGGGAGGGGCCGGGACTTAGCATCCCCCCCACAAGCCTCAGAGGCTCCTGGCCGGGCCGACCCCCTCCCGGCCGCCGGGGCTGAACTTTGTAATTATAATGGATAAGGAGAACAAATGCAAGACGCACTCATTGAGTAACTGATATCAATTATGGAAGCAGGCTTTTGAGCCTGGAATAAATGATAGGGGAATTGGCCTGAGAGGGAGTGGGAACAGACATGTTATTATTTACGCCAGATTAAGAAAAGTATCCAATTTGCCGGCCATCTCCTTCCGCTGGGAATGGGCATCAATTTTATTATTGTTCCTCAGATTTTAATATTCTCTAAATGAATTACGATCGAGCTAGGTAGTTAGTCAATAGTTTAATGCAATTAATTAACTTCCCGTCGCTTGGTTATCTCTGCCCGGGCCCCTTTCCCCGGACGGCCCCACCGCAGGGCAGTTTGTTTGCGGTAAATAAAGGTGCGGGCTGCGCTCGGAGCCGGGCTCCGTCTGTCTGCGTGTTGTCTGCGGTGTGTCTGTGTGTGCCTGCGTGTGCGTGTTGACTCTTTGGTGTCGAGATTTTTTTCACTGTTCCGTGCATTGTACTACATAACTAGAACTGAAGCAGTACATTTCTTCAAACAATGCCTCCCCGATTCCATTTGTAATGGAATTGGAGGGAGAAAATGTAATTGTGTGTTAAACATGAGGCAGCCATACATGAAGATAAGCAGGGCTGAGTGACTGGATATGGAAATCCAGCGCGGGGACCAGATACTGGAGGTCTATTTTGGAGTTAAATGGCTCATATAAATAGGAGCCTGGCGTTTATTTATTTATTTACCCGAACATCTATATGGTTGTACATGTGGTGCTGCGATTTGGGGGCGAGGAGGGAAATGCGAGGAGAAAGAGTGCGGCCGCTCGCTTGTGGGGGGTTGCTGGAGGGGTCATCACCTTTCCACCCCGGTGAGGTGTTGGCTGCTCCGGGAGGGGGAGAGGAAAGGGGAAAGCGGGCAGCCTTTGGGCCTGAGCTGCCTGCCCCAGGGAACCCTGCCTGGCCACCCCCTCCCCTGACAGGCAGGTATCACTTCGAGCAGACTCCTCTGGAGCAACTACTGGGGCTCGGAGCAGGACAGCAGTAACTGGGGTTCCCCTCCCGGTTTAAGGGGTCACCCTGGAGCGGAGGGACCTGCGGGCCTGGAGGGTGGAGCTCTTCGGAGATGCACACCAGGAAGGCGGGGGCACGCAAAAGGAGTGCAAGGGAGATTCGGGGATACGTGGGGGACTCGGTGGTGCACACAAGGGAACTGGGGATACCCACGGTGTGGGAACAGAGAAAAGGACCCTCTCCCCAGTGCAGGGCCGCTGGCAGAGCCTCCCTGAGGTCTCGCAGGGTGCTGAGCCCAGTCCCCGCGGGTGCCCCGTCCCGTCCCGCCCACGGCCAGGCTGGCGGGGCCGTTCCCGGGGGAGGCCATCGGCCGGCACCGCCCCTTCCCGGCCGCACATCTGGGAACGTCGTTAGGGCCGTCCCGCTCAGGAAGTTTTTCACACTTCACGTCTCATTAACCGCAGGTCTCGGATTCCTTGGGAAAGGGGGACAGGCGGGAGGGCAGCCCCGGCCGCCGGCCCGGGGAAGGGGACTGCAGCTGCTGGGAGAAAATTGGTGCCCCCCGGGGAGGGGAGAGCTACACCCTCCGGCCCGCCTCGAGGCTGAGTTCCTCCGTGAGAGCTGCCGGCTCTACCCGGGCCGTCGAGGGGAGCGCGGGGGGCACAGACGTGGGGCGGCAAGGGAGTGCAGACACGGCAGAGGGGATTCCTGTCTTCAGCTACACCGCCCCGACGGAGCTCAGGCCCTGCTATGAAAGGACCTGGGCTGCACCGTCCTCCCTTTCTCCTCCTCCCTACCCTGCACGTACAGCCCGAGGGTAGGCAGGGATCGAGGGCTGCCAGCTGAAACCTCAGCCCCCTTCTCTTCCCATGGGTTCGACGGCCCAGCCTCTACGGGATGCAGCCTTCTGGGGAGGGCAGAGGACACCCTCCTAGCGTCTTAAATGTTTAAAAGGGGTTTATTCTGTACTTACAGTGAGCAAAATTAAAAAGAATCAGTAAAATATTTGAAAATGAAGTGCATTATGTTTAATAAATTTAAAATGAACAAAGGCTGCTATATTGCCAGCAATATCATTTCTTGCCCAGGGGCATTAATAAAGACTGAAAGGTTTGGAAAAAACAATATTTTCTATTAAAATTCTACGGTGCGTTTCAATATTAAAAGGATAGGTGATGAATTTTCAGTGTTACTCAGACGGGGTCAGCGACTAATTTCATTTCTTTCTGGTCAGCATTCTGTCGATAATTAATCAAAAGCAGAGTTTCTTAATGAAACACTTTTCATAAGGTGATAATTAGCAGGAAAGACGCGGAGAGCAGACAGTCACTGGTAGCTGTGTAATAACCAGAATGAAATCAGGGCTGGGTCCAGGGAGTTAAGCAAGAGCTTTTTTTTCTTTTTTTTTTTTACAAATAAAAAGGGAGAAAAGGAAGAAAAGGGAGCCGCCTTGTGCAAAGTCCCGAGAGAGGGTTGTGTTTTTCAGCCCGCTGTTGATCGCTTTTAACACCCGAGTTGGTGTAATTTTGTCTTCCAGGCCCCATCGGGCCGGGCCGGAGGTTGGGGGGCTCGAAGTGAAGGTGTCTCCTCCTCCTTCACCCCATGCTTTGGGCTTCAAGGAAGAAACCAGTGCAAAAGGACGCGGTCCCCAGCCGGGTCTTTCCTTTCCTCACCCCACAAAAACCGTGTGGAAAGAGTAAATGAAGTCAATGAAGAAAATTAGCAGCGATTAGTGAGAGCACCGGGGTCCGAGGGAGCTGCTGCTCCGGCCAGGAAAGTGTCTGGTAACAGCTATAGAGATACCCCGCGCATAAACAAAAGAAATTAGCCTCGGGAATGATATTAAACAGTATAAAATTAACCGAAAGTTGTAATAAGTGAGGGATTAAAATGGACCTGGCATTAATTCGTGGGTCTGACGTGAGCCCAGCAGAAGGGAGAAAGAGGTGTGCTGAACCTTTAATTAATATTTGGCTGGAGCATATTTTATTCATAACATTCATTGATGTAATTACTCCACAAACAGACAGGGATAATTTGTTTAGATAGATAAAAATAACCTTCAGGTGAGATTTTAAAATACAAAACAAATCTATCCCTTGCATCTAGTCTGGCACTTAAACACCAAACCTTTCAATGGGCTTTTTTCCTCATATTAATTTTTTTTTTTTTTTTTAATCCGAACATGAATGACAGGTACTGCTTTCCTCTAACGCCGGGTTTTTTATTATGAAATTCTCCTGAAATGCTGTAAACTTTCAGATAAAGCTGAGAGGCAGGAGGCTGTTGAGGAGATGAGATTATTGATAGTTATTGAAAGTATCCAAATAGGATTTAGAAATCGGGCTCCTGCGCCTTTAATAGAATTCCAGATAATCTTTTATCACAACAAGACACCCATAGAATTATTTAAACAGATTGGACTATTCCAGCAGCAAATTTCAATTATTCTAATGCTTTAATAAATGTGTTGTGTGTGTATTAAATTCAAGCTTCTTAATCCAAATTTTACGATTTAACTGCTCTGATTTTTCATTACAGCTACACCCACATACAGCAATTTACTTCTTTTTTTTCTTTATTTTTTTTTTCTTTTTTTTCTTTTTTCTTTTTTTTTTCCCCTAGAAACTGATGCCTTGTCCAATCGGGCCCGTAAATAAAACACAAAATAAAGTCTGATTTTAAAGTGAATTCCTGAAGCCCTCAGACAGAGAAGTAAACCGGAGGCTCCGCAAGCCCCTGCAAGGAGGAGGATGGGAATTCAGGTAGGAAACGTGTTGGGGAGAAGAGGAGAAAAATAAAGAAGGGGAAAAAAAAAAAAAAGTCAAAACGCAGGAAAATTAAGAGCGGAGGATTGAGTTGATGGGATCTGGAGGCTTTGTGGCTGGAACCTTTTGTTTCAATATTTATTTCCTCGGAGGTTAATACCTTTTTTTTCTTTTTAAACGTAACAGCAGGTGAGAGGGAGAAGCGTGGCCTTCAAAATCTGTCAGCATCAAACCGACTAAAGGAACGGGATTATCAAACAGTGGGAGAGAAACAATATTTTAAATTATCATTAAATTATGGAGACAAGCTCTCGAAAGGAGGAGGGCACAAAACGGATCAGCGGCTTCCCCTGCACACACACACACACACACATTTTCACACGCGTTTCCCTTTCTTTCCAGAAAGGAAAAATAATAATAATAATGAATAGCGAGGGGCGTCCTCTGTTGAAAGGGGAAAGAGTTAACAGGGCTTTAAATAGAAGAAAGCATGGCTAATAGCCTCCAGTCTGACAGATCTCAGAACCGGGCCGGCGGCTGAGAGCTGTCCCCTGCCCGGACCCGCCTCCCCCAAACTGGGTTCTCCTCGAAGGGCAGTCCTCCCCGCTCGGTGATTTCCCAGCTCCGGGACAGAGCTGGCGGCATATGCAGATGCGTTGCTGATTAATTGTTTTCTATCATTTTCTTTGCCACCGTCGCCCGTTCCCAAACCCGGGGCGTCCAGCCTCGCCTACGGGCTGGGGAGTCGTGGCCTCGGCGGCCGCTCCTCTGCTCAACCCCAGTGGTACAGAGCAGGGATATTTTCGCTGCTGGGATGGCTGTCTTTGCCCCTGGGCTCCCCTGGGAGCTGGAGTGGCACCGAGGCTGCACCCCTCTACGGCACTCTTCCCTGGGAGTGCCTGTAGGTCCTCCTCCCCGGGGGGCAGAGCATCCCAACCTCGGGGAGGCAGAGCATCTCCACTGCGGGATAGAATATTCCTTCCCGGGGCGGGTGAGTGTCTCCTCCCCGGAGCAGAGTCTCTTTTTCTGGGGGCTAGAGAACCCCTTCCCGGGACGGATTACGACTCCTCTGGCCCCAGTCACCCCAAAGTGCCGCAACCCCACAGAAGGCGCCCCTCACTCTTTCTTCGACGCCCAAGGGAAGTCCCTGACACGCGTTATTTGCTTACAAGGGGCCCGGAGGCAGCTCAGCCTCCGGGGCTGCAGTCTCGTTATTAAGCAGTTCAGTTTGTTAATATTTCAGGCCTGACCCTGGCGAGGAGGATGTGCAGAGCTGCCCTGACCTCAGCCTGCCTCCTCAAAGTACTTTTGTAATCAGCTGTTAACTATACAAATAGCCTTGCTGCTAAGGATTATCAGATAATCGTATTTTATTAACTGTGAGAGGCAGCTTGTAAATATTTAGTTTTATTATCTCGCCGAGTATCAAATATTACTCCAAATTTCCTACTTACGGATTTTGTCCTCCTTGCCCAGCTCGGAAAAGTTGTGCAAGTTTAATTTTATTATTTATATTTTGAGAGGTGGTAAACATTTCGCTTTGTTTGACTGGAGTAATTGTGTAAATCTTATTAGCAATATGCATATTTACTGTAGTGCTATGCAATGTTAAATTGGTTTTAAATTATATAATTACTACTCTCTCTTCCTAAATGGATATTTAGAGCAGGTTGGAAATTGTTCTACTTCTCGGGACCTTTCCTGGAGGCTGCGAGGCGCCCTCCACGCAGCCCCACCTCCAGAAAAGGGACTTCTTTTTTGTGTCAGTGAGAGAAAATGTTACCTTTGGGGTTC
>VWZE01007084.1:0-18900 GCA_013396675.1 Eubucco bourcierii | reverse complement strand
TTAGAAATAAAAATTGAATTTTAAAAAATAGAATTTAAATTGTAAAAATAGAATTAAAAATAAAAGAGAATTAAAAAATTTAAAATATAATTAAAAATGTAAAACAAAGTAAAATAGAATTAAAAGTAAAAAATAAAAAAAAATTAAAATTTAAAATTATTTTTAAAATAACAAAGTTTTTTTTTAATTTTAAAAAAATAATTAAAAATAAAAAATCCACACCCACAAACACCACCACCACACCCCATCAAAGGGAGACTATAGTGTGAATGAGAAACTGGAATTCTTTGCTCCTGCCAAATGCCTTTTGTGTTTGACTGCAGTGTTGTCGACAACGCGAAAGATTAGTGTATATTTATGTATGTCAATTAATAAATTACAGCAGAGATAAAATGGCTTTGGGGTATTAGATCAAAGCCACGCAGATTAATAAATACTTGGAAAGTGCTTGTCTGTTACATCCAACAGGTAATTAGCAGGGAAAATTAATCTTTTGACTTTTAGAAGCTGCCTGAAATAATGAGGGTATGAGCATGAAGGTATTTTGACAGGAGGAACTTCTTGCTTAAAGAGCCAGACTCTGGCTGTTGAATGCATTTACCTATTCCTAATTGAATCCCACAGGAATTCTATAGGACATCAAAGAGAAGATCATCAACCAACGTTTTGTTAAGTTTCTGAGCATCAACTTAATAATTTGCCTCTGCAAACCAGGCTTTTGCAAACAGCCTGTGTACACAAGGGAAGAGAAAACTCAACTCTTACCATATTACATTCTGAAACATGTCAAGACTGTTGAGAGAATGTACTAAAGACTTAGAACTGCATCACTTAAAAAAGGAGCAGAGAGGTTATATAAAGGGAGTGGAAAACCTTAAGTGTATAGGGAAAATACATGCTCTAAATAACTGTTATTCTATCCTACCTTTACGTTATGTAGTGAGTCATAAATGGGAGTTACTTGTAATTAGCCACTTGTAAAATAGTTGGGAGGTTGCAGAACTGTTACACTGAGCTGTAATGCAAAGCTCATCATCAATGATGACCTTTTTGTGGACTCAGAGTAGACTTTGGAGCCTTTGTGTACCTCAGTGGCTGTTTTATTTTCTTCCCCCCTCCCCCCCCAATTACCTTTGGAATAGACCAATTTCCCCCTATTTTATTATGAAAATCCCATCTTTCAGAGTCATTCTTACATCCAAGTCTGTGGCTCAGTGACTTTTTTTCTAAAGGCTTTTTAAATTAACTTCTGGGGGGTTGTTTGCTTTCGTGGTAAAAGTTTGCCATGCTTTTTATCAAATATACTTTTATCTGTACAAATATTTGTCCAGATTAAGTCATGGTCTAGTTTGGGCTTCGGGTAGGAGTGGTCAAATATCCTGATCCTGTAGGTCTTGTAATAGAATCTTCTGGGCAAGACCCAAAAGGTCTCACTCAGTATCAGTGGGAATCAACAAGGGGACAGGGACAATTTTGTTCTTCCTCATGGCCCCCTTGTTGTGGGCTGAGCATGCAGTTAGGTTCATTCAGTGTATCTGCTGTCAACTTCAGCACCTCTGTAAGCAAGTCTGCAGGTCTGATCTGGTGATGCTTCAATGGTGCCATGCATCATTGGGCATCTTCACATTAGAGTAAAAGGTAACATGTCACATTCCTCACTCTTGCAAGTATTGAGCCTTTAATATCAGAATCAATTCTTCTGAATTTATATATTTGAAAGCCAAGCAAGTTTATGCATTCAGTTCCCACAGGCTTCACACTCTGTCTTGTATCTTCTTCCTGTCTGGCTGCTCAAGGTGGATGTTTGGAATATCATCAGGTTGTTGAAGGGAGCTCATTCCTTGGTTTCTCTCTCAATTTGCTCTGTGCCCTTTGTTCATAAATAAGCACAGGAGGCACACAGGAGTTAAAAGGTTTCTATGGTCAGGTGAAGGCTATTTCCCTTTTGTAGTTTCTGAATGGAGAGCGAATGAAAGGGAGAAAATCTTATTTGCCATTCTATTACTGTTTCTATTGAGCAAATGTCCGGGAAAGGAAATGTTTCTGCTGCTGAGGCAGAAAACAAATCCATCTCCACCGCTATTAGGCAATTCTGCCACTGAACTCTTTCTGTAAAAATAGCCTTAGCTCCACCTTGGAAGGATACTTAGCAATATTCCAATAATTTTCCTGTTTCTCTAGTATGTGTTGGGGTTTTTTTTGTTTGTTTTTTTTTTTTTTTCCCCACTTTTTCTGAAGACCTCCCAGAAAACTTTTTCCATGCAATTTGAAAAGGTTTTGAGTCTTTTCAGTGATTTTGCTTGCAGGTCATATGAATGGAAACTTGTGAGCAAAACTGCTGCTTTGCAAGGGCTTACCTTGCTGTGTTAAACATTTTAGAGTAGGTATATTTAAAAAAACCCCTAAGTTTTACTTTTTGGTGATGAAGAGTTCAGTGGTTTATTAACTTAGAACTTACAAACTTCTGTACATTCCTGTAGCAGGCTGAACATTGAGAAAACAGGTTGGAAAGTGGCATATGGTTTTATCACAGGGGTCAGACAACCTCCAAAACCACTCCAAACCCACAGGCAGCAGTGTGAGACTCGAGCAATCATCTTTTGTAGTGGAATTACACCTGGCTGTGTGTGCAAAGTAACTGAAGTAGAAAGGAATGAGCTGATCCTGTCCTGTGTGAAATTCTGAGAAGGCTTTGCTCTTCTGATGTCGTTTTGGGTAGCCGCTTCAGTAGGCAGCTGTTTATTCTGAGCTCCTGGCTGCGTCATGCTGCTAGGTGAGAGAATGGAAGTCAACAAGGAAGCCAAAAACTAAGGGCTAAAAGTTTGGTGTTTTGTATGTCAGTGTGGAATAAGTAGTTTGGACAATAATGTTGAAGCAAGGGCACCTAAGTTAGAAACATGACTGAGGGTTTTCAGATGAGCTGCCCAGGGAGGTGGTGGAATCACCCACCCTAGCTGTGTTTAAGGGTCATTTGGATGTGGTGCTTGGGGATGTGGTTTAGGGTGAATCTTGTAGAGTAGGGTTCTGGGTTGGACTTGATGATCCTGAGAGGCTTTGCCAACCTGGGTGTTTCTGTGATTGTGTGTGTCTTTAAAACCCTGCACAGGGCAGGTACCACCATATGCCTCCTGACAGCAGAACTTAACAGCCTTACAGATAGTTTTCATAGAATCATAGAATGGTAAGGTTGAAAGGGACTTCAAAGATCATCTAGTTCCAATCCACTGCCATAGGCAGTTTTTTATGTGTTCCTTGAATATGTTCCACATCATCTGTTGTTGCAGGCTTAAAATACAAAGAGAAAGAGCAATTCCAAGGGGAAAATGGTTTATTGGTGACGTATTTAAACACAATGTAAAAATAATCTAAGGAAGCAGTCTCTGAGCAAGGTGTAACTGAGTACTGATGGGCTGCTGTAGTTGTAACTGGTAACGTGAGTGTAAACTTCTGTTGCAAAGATGCCATTTGACCAAGCAAATGAAACAATGAATTGGGCTCTATGCTGTTTGTTAAGCAAATTTAAAATGTCTGTTGGATGGTCTGAATGGGTAAGGTAAGATTTTTGTAGTGGAAGGATACTAACCCTTCAATTAAAATCAAACCCTTGTCTCGGTTGTTTTCTATCAAATCAAATTAATTCCATGGTTCACCTTCATAACCAGACACTGAAATTCAAACCTGTCTCCTTTACACAGTCTCTTGTTTTTCCTGCTTATTCAGAAGCAAATTCAAATGGAATTAAATGATAATCAGGCTTGAACTTGACATGCTTTTACTTACGGTAAACCACTTTCTAACTCATTCTTAATGTGATGATCCTAACCATTGAAAATTATCCAGACAACCTTTCCCCTTTTGCAATCTCACTAAACAGCTCAGAGAATACAGCAAAATCCTCACAGAGGGGGAAAAAAATCAGTTAGCTTCTAACAGAACTTGATAGCTCTAAAAAAAAATAAATTTAAAAAAAAAATTGGTGCCTGCATGGTACAGGCAGTGAAATTTGTTTAAAACACAGATATTTCAGTCTGAAATTCTAAAACTTTGTGTTCTGGTGCTTGCTTACTTGCTTGGTTTGGTTTAAAAGAAGTTTGCCTGTTTGCAGGTTTAGTAGGGTGGGTTTGCTATGCCACATGCCAAGTCATTTTCAATTCATAATATAAGTGTCAGAATACGGTGGGGAATACATAAGACAAACCTGTATCTTTTTCACAGAATCACAGAATGTCTAGGGCCTGGGAGGGACCTCCAAAGCTCATCCAGTCCAACCTCCCTGCCAGAGCAGGATCACCCAGACTGCATCACATAGGAATGTGTCCAGGCAGGTTTTGAATATCTTCAGAGAGGGAGACTCCACAACCCGCCTCGGCAGCCTGTTCCAGTGTTGTCACCCTCACAGGGTTAAAAAGTCCTCCTCATGTTTAAATGAAAACTTCCTATGCCTCAGCTTCCACCCGTTGCCCCTTGTCCTGTCATTGGGCATCACCCAGCAGAGCCTGGCTCCTGCCTCCTGGCACTCACCTTTATGCATTTATAACCATTGCTGAGGTCACCTCTCAGTCTCTTCTCCCAGCAGCACAGCCCCAGCTCCCTCAGGCTCTTCTCATAACAGAACTGTTCCATTCCCTTCATCATCTTAGTGGCTCTGTGCTGGATTCTCTCCATCAGTTCTATGTCCTTCTTGAACTGGGGGGCCCAGAACTGGACACAGTCTTCCAGATGCAACCTCACCAGGGCAGGGTAGAGGGGCAGGAGAACCTCTCTCGACCTACTAACCACAGCCCTTCTAATCCACCCCAGAATGGCATTGCCCCTCCTGGCCACCAGAGCACATTGCTGGCTCATGGTCAACCTCCCATCCACTAGGATCCCCAGATCCTTTTCCCCTTTGCTGCCTTCCAACAGGTCAGGTTTGATAGAAACAGGGCTGGAGCAACTCTGCTATGAGGACAGGCTACAAAATTTGGGGCTCTTCAGCCTGGAGAAGAGAAGGCTTCCAGAAGACATTATAGTAGCNAATTTGCTTTTTAAAAAAAAAAAAAAAAAAGGGAAGAAAAGTTCAGTGTATGTTGTCTGGAATAGGTGGATTGATTCTTCTGAAAGGCAGTTCTCTGCCCTTGCCATAGAGCTGACAGGGGAAGGGAGGGCTGACTCCTCTTGTGTCTTGTTCCTACTGTGTCAAAGCCTCGCAGAGACTCCACGATCGCCTGACTCATTGATTCAAATTCCCTGTCACATGCCCTCACATCATGTAATGCTCTTCATAAACTCATCAAACTTTATCTCTGTGCTCCCTGACCTTGCTTTTTTCTAGCTGTGCCTGTGTGGTGCCTGCTCAGTCAGTATTTAGCCTGTCTCCCAAAGCTGTTAAAAGGATGCAAAGTCTCGGATAACTTTTTTGGTCGTATCTTTTTACACGGCTGAGGGGAGGAACTTGCTGTCAGTTGCATCAGTTTCAGATTGTGCTGTTGGATTTGTTTCTAGACACTTCATAATACTCTATGCATCCAAGACATTTTTCTGTTAAGGTATTAGCTTCAAAAGCAGTTAGTCAGTGTTCTTTGATTTTTGCTTTTCTTCTGTGTGCTTTTCCCAATACCAAACTTTTCTTGTCTGAGACTTGAGATAGACTTTTATAGCAAAGACTGTAAGCATCTGTGATAAGCAGGGTTTTAAATCTCATAGTTGTTAGTCCAGTGTTTTAGAAAAGCATATTGAATCCTTTCCTTATATTAAACAATTTGTGAGAGACCAGAGTGAGAAGCAAAGGAGTTGTGTAAAAAGTTTTGCTTCCCTTTCCCCCTATGCTCCCCAAAAGGTTTTGTTTCCTGATGATCATGTTCTTTAATTCTGAACTCCATAGAGACAGAGGTCCTTTTGGTTAATGGGTAAGCCATGGTAACAAAGTATGATGGGCTGCAGAAAGCATCTTGGACATCTAAGTACATGGAAGCTGTATGGCATGTGTGTAGATATTGCTTTACAAGTAGTTACTGCTAAGAAAGAAAATACAGTTTGAGAAGAAGTGTTTCACTTTTTTTCATCTGGGAGACAACTTTATATTTAATCTAGGTCTTATGCTTAAATGTAGTCATTTCAGACACGGTTCCTAATCATCTACCAAAAACAGTTTGTGAGAGACCAGAGACAAAAGCTAAGGAATTGTGTAAAAAGTTTTGTTTCTTTTCCCCTTACCTTCCCCAAAAGGTTTTGTTTCCTGATGATCATAGTCCTTAATTTTAAACTCCATAGAGACAGAGGTCCTTTTGGTTAATGGATAAGCCATGGTAACAAAGTATGATGGGCTGCAGAAAGCATCTTGGACATCTAAGTACATGGAAGTTGTGTGGCATGTCTGTAAATATTGCTTTGCACATAGTTACTGTTTTAAAAAAGAAAAAACCAAAAGGTTTGGGAAGAAGTGTTTCACTTTTTTTTCATCTGGAAGACAACATTTTATTTAAATAAGTCTTATGCTTAAATGTAGTCATTTCAGACACGGTTCCTAACCCTCTACCAAAACATCATCAGCAGGGAACTCATCAGGTAGTCCAGGTTTGTAATTTAGTTTTAAACATGCAATAGGTTGGTTCAGGTTGTTTTCTTCCTTTATTGTTTTCTTCATACTACAGTAATCCAGTCTTTCCTAGGTTCACTGCTATATCAGGACATTACTGCATAAGATAATGTGGAAACCAACTATTTCATAGTATGTGTAGGCAGACATTTGTTATTACTGTTTATTGTTATAAACTTCTGAGCAAAGACATTTTCTTGCTTTTCTATTGTCTATACTGGTGATGAAAGACTTTCTGCCAGAGCCTTGATCAAAACCCAGATTCCTAGATTGAGGAGAAGGGGAAAGGAGTTTACTGCTATAGAAACAAAATAAGCAACAGCAGTAATTGGGAAAGTGTATTTCCTGTGACCCCAGATAAGTTTCTTGTGTCAAGATTACAAAAACCTAATGTATCTGTAATCTCAGAAGATAGAATCACAGAATGGTAAGGTTGGAAGGGACCTCAAGGATCATCTAGTTCCCAACCCCCTGCCATAAGATGTCTTACTTCACAGAACTTCCTTGCCAGGAGAATTAACTGTGCCTCCAATTCTGTGTTGTCTGAAATAGCTGTTTTCCAGGGTGTGATTCATGTACTTTGGCAGTCCATAGGATGTGAGTAATTGTGGCTAATTGCAGCAGTGAAAAGCAGTTAGTCAATGGTTTCAGGATTGGATTCTTTGATTTTGCTTTTCTTCTGTGTGCTTTTTCCAATACCACACTTTTCTTGTCTGGGGACTTAAGATAGACTATTGTAGCAAAGATTGTAAGCATCTGTGATAAGCAGGGTTTTAAATCTCGTAGTTGTTATCAGTCCAGTGTTTTGATTTAGGGGAAAGGGCTCATGGTAATGTATCACAGGGGTGTGAGAATTCTTGTGTAGTATTTAGCAACTCATTCTATGCAAAGAAAGGCATGACAAAGCTTGCATCTTGCTGGAAAGCAGATATATTTAGTGTTCTGCAGGGAAGATGTGATTAAAGGACATTATTTTTCCTTAGACCATGATTAGCAGTCACTTGCCAGTAGTCAGCAGTTGTTGCAAACTCCACCCTGCAGTTCCTGTTTCAGTTGCAGGAATATCTAGCTAGCTATTTCAAATTCAGTCATCCTCTTGTGGCCTTTCTGTTTATAGGTCAAGTCTTTTGTGGTCAAAGCTTCCACTAGGAAACTAAATATTTCGTGAGAACTGTGAGTGGATTCATTGTTTTCGCTGGTTCTATTGCTTAGTAACTTCTGTCATTGTTTTAAGTGTTTAAAAGTCTGTTACAATGGGTTCATGTGCTTAATGAATTCGTACATGACATTTGAAAATAGGACAAAGCATCTTATTCTGCAGAGCTCTGGGGCTTAAAGTCAGTGAGCTCAGAGGTGAAGTGAGTGTGTGTACTTCAGGGATGCAGCAAGCGATGTTTTCATGATCTCGCACACTAATCTCTAGGAACTTTATAGCCTCCTCTGAACAGCTTCAGCAGCAACCTGTGCTAAACATCCATCAGATTTAAAACCCAATTATTTTCTAGCAGAAATTAAACCCCATTGTTTTCGAGTGTGTGGTGCAAAGGTTGGTTCTCTTGGTGTAATTAATCTTCAAATGAACAAAGAAACCAACGTGCATCTAAGTCATGAGAAGGCTGGTGGTGGCTTCTAGAGATAGGGTGGAGGATGCACAAAGTGCAAAGCTGGCCATAGCTAATTGCACACTCTCCAGGCCATGAGTTTTTCCTTTCAAAAACCTCATGCTTCTTTCATCTTTATAAGCAGTTTTTATGCTCATTTATAGCCATAGCACTTTCTTTCTTTCTTTTTTTTTTTTTTTCCCCTGACAATCAAAATTGTCCTGCTAAAGGAAAGGAGATTTTTTTTTTTTTGCAAGTTGCATTCAAATCCGAAGGCAGATACGAATGTTTGTGCATCTGCACTGGCCCAGCTATGCCTGTCTTGGGAAAGATGGTCTTGGGCAAACCTTAAAAGACAGAAGGAAGCATAACATCTTAGTCCTGTGAAGCCTTTTGAGATGAACAGCGTAGTTACAGATTATTTCAGTTTTGATCAAGTAGATTATTTCTGAGAGGAAAATTCACCACCGTGCTAGATTCTACTAGGATTTAAAAGATGTTAATCGTGGAAGACATGCTAGAATACAGTGACAGCAGTATTAGGTAGTTGTTCTCAGTGAAGTCATTTATCTTGGCATATTTGGGGAGGAAGATAAAAACAAAATTGATGTTTCCCGCATCTCCACATCAATACACTGTAATGATTTCCCCCCGCTGTTACAGCAGCTTCATTATTTCAGTGGAAGTACCTTATACACACCAGCAAAGTAGCATCTCTGGCAATCAGGTAATCAGGTTACATCTAGACACTTCCTAACTTGATAAAATTTCCTTCTATATTGTCACTCGTACATGTATAATACAAAATAAAGCTTTGTCAGTGCTCAGCTTTTAATAATCCTCTTTGTAATTAAATATAAATCTGACTAAAACATATTCTTCTACATTTAAGTCTTGTCATAAAAACATTTTGAATATAAACTGTCAGTACTCAGTAGAGTGACTCTCTCTCTATATATACACCCACACACACCCACGCACTTCTGTTAGTAGCAAGCAAAACTTTGTTCACTATATGCACAACTTCACAGTCACATGTTATAAACAACCACTGCTAAACTCAGACTTCTGATTGCTCGTTGCTGTCGGGGATGACAGACGTTAGGGCAGCCTGGCAGAAGCGATGTAACGTGGACATCTTGGTCTTCTGTTCGATGTACAGCCGCAGTTTGTCTCTGAAGGTTTCCCCTAGAAAACTGTAAATTAAGGGGTTCAAGCAGCTGTTGGAAAAAGCTGCGAGGTTCACGATGTGTCCTGTCAAAGGGTAGTCGTGTCTGAAGGATGGGCTGCTGGAAGAGGCAGGCTCGCTTTTCTTTTGGAGAAGCTGGACGCTAATGAAGACGTTCTCAGGTAGCCAGCAGATAAAGAAAACCAGGACCACAACAAAGATCATTCGCAGAGCCTTTTGCCGCCGCAGGCGGAGACTCCGATGCTTGTGCGCTTTTATAAGGACCCGGACAATTAATGAGTAACACAGACCGATGATCACAAAGGGGATAATAAACCCCAAGGTTATTTCTAGCCACTGGATCTCTTTGACATCTGCAAAACAAAAATAGACCTCTCCGGTGTGTTGTAAGTGCACGGCCGTGAACGGCACCAGCGCCGCAGAAATGGAGGCCATCCATATGAGGCCGCAGCTTAATCTAGCGTGCTGCATAGTACGAAATATGTTGGACCTCATTACTTTTGCCAGTGCTATGTATCTGTCAAAACTCATCCAGGTCAGAAAGAAAATGCTGCTATACATGTTGATCTGAAGGAACAAAGACATAAAGGTACAAATGATAGTGATATCGTAATACTTCTCGTCGAGGTTAAACACCTCAATGAGGGAATCGGCCACTAAAATGAGATCGGCTACTGCAAGGTTTATGAAGTAAAGGTCTGGAATGGTCATTTTTTCACGAAAGCTGATGTTGACAACCAGTATCAGAATGTTTCCTACAAAACCAATGGGAAAAAGAAATATTGTGTAAAGGCATGATAGGAAGAGGCCAATAACGTATTGTTGGTGCTCTGATTTATCAGCTAATCTCGAAGACATGCTTTCGTTACACAAGTGGGATGCACTTAGGTTAAAAGTTGTGCTGTTACATATAACGGGTGCTACTGAGGCAGTGTAAGGTTCCATGGTTAAAATATCTGTGGAGTAGCTACTAGTACTCACAGTTTGGTGGCAGTGCCAAAAAAATCAGGTTTGGGGTTGTTGTCGGCTAAGTACGCAGTAGGCATTTTGAATAGAATGGCAAAAGGAGGGCACTTTTTTGTAGGAAATTAAATTGGGAGCCAAATTAGACTTAAATTTGACTGAAATATAACAGTGCAAATAGTAGATTTCTTATATTTTCTTTTTTTTTTTACACTATATAAGTCACAACTGTCAGAATTTGCAGTTCCTGTATGCTCTAAGATCATGTAGGAATCGTTTTACCATTATGGTACTTGTATCTCTTTCATTAAAGCTTTTCATCAACAGTGTTTCTTCATGCAGGGTGGAAGGTAGAAGAGTTTTAGTTCCATTTGTTTTCTTTTTTTTTTTTTAAGAATCAGTGCACATCCTGGGACCTGCAATTTGCAAATGGAAAATGATTAATGTCACCCACCAGCGTTGCACTATGCACCATATGCTAACTAAAGACACGCAGCTGCGGTTGCAGGAAATGCCATGATTGAGTATAAATATGTGTATGTATACATATATAATATACACACACACACCCCCACAGAGAGATTTCATTCAAAGAATTTGATTTTGTTGTAAGTGACTATATTGTGAGGGCAGCTCTGTTAAAAGAGCGTGGATCCATCCGGAGTTCTGTATTGGAAAGTACAGAAATACAGAAAATATGAGTGAGCGAGCTTAGCCTACCAAAGAAAAACTTTTTCAATGTGTCTATATTCAACAGAATGCAGATTTATTTCATCATCAGCTTGGAAGGCTATTAGAAATAGCAGAATCTGTGGCTGAGAAGGCAACAGAGACGAGGGGGAGTTGGTTCCTTGTGCTTTCAGTGGGAAGGAAAAAAGCAGATTTTTTAGAACTGAGGGCAATCCAAGCAGCGTATTGATTTACACCAACATTGTTATGCTCCCATTTGCTTTTCTTTGTGATTAATGATGTTGTACTGGCTTCTGGATAGAAGCGGAAAATATCAGTTGTCTGGTTTGTTTACCTATAAATGCTGAACGCTGTGGGCTTGAGATATTGCTAGAAGCTTATTTAAAAGATAAAAAAAAACCCCAAACCATCAACCAAGCAAAAGGGACCAGAAAGTAAACACCAAGAAAGTGATAACGCAGGGTATTTCGTGTTACATTTGAAATACTTTGAATTGCTGTCATCTTTGTTTTACTGCCAGAGCCTTGGTTTTAATTGCACCAGATCATATTAAAAAAAGAATTCAATTGTTTACTGGTAAAATTCGTGCTTATGTTCATATTTCAATGACTCAAACCTTGCTGGCATAGAGTCTAGGGAAGAAAACAGGAGCAGCCCGCTAATGGAGTAGGAGTGTTAGAATATTGCCAGTCAGAGCCGCAGCTCTGAGTTTGCTTAAATGTATCCAAGTTCTCAGAAATAGCTACCAGATAGAAAGGTACTGATTGCAAAGCTTTTATTTCATAAAGCATTAGGTGTAAAGCACACAACAGTAGCTGTTGCCATGTTTTGACTCATTTCCTTAATGTAAGTCTGCTAAAAGATCCCTGTGAAATGGCATTTATTTGAAGAGGGTTCCGTGTTTGTTTCAAGCAGCTGTGCAAGTCAGACGTGAGCTGTTGCCTTTCATGTCACATCTTTTTGTTTTGGCATAAGGCGGTAAAAACTGCTTTAAATACAATAAAAGGTTAAGTTAGCAGCCTAAGCAGTTGATTTGCAAAGGTCGGTCTGTGGTCAGATTTTAATTACATCTTGAAAGGCCACCGAAAGTCAAGCAATTACAAGCATTACAGGTAACCACGTACTGTGAAACACTTTATTTTACCTTCATTCCATTTCTCCAGAGCTGATTTTCTTCCAGACAACAGAAGCTGGCTCTTGCTCGGGTACAGGCTTAATGGATGTGTCGGCTTCGGCTCTGGTGCCAGTAAAAAAACTTGTATTTAGGTGTGCAAAGCTGCAGTCAATGCCACCTGTTGACGATTCAGCAGTTAAAGAAAAACCATATAAAAGTCTCTTCTGTTTGAAAATGTCTTAAATAAAGGATAGTTTACGACTGCAAAATGCAGATCTTGCTGCATGTCCTTGGCAATAAAACAAGCTTTAAAGATTCCCAGGGTTGTTCTAATTTGTGTGCAGTTGAAGTGCTGCTGAACAGCCTTATAAGGCTAGAATTAACCCCGTTTCTGCTGGCTTCTTTTTCACTTCAGCCAGTCGGGCATCTTTTTCTCTGGTACGTGTCAGTTTTATTTTGCCTAATGCTCATTTTGCCTGCCTTTCTGCCTCTAGCAGTCTTTCAAATTAGATTGTCCACTCAAACCTGCAGCTTAACTGATTGGTAATTAAGAGATTTATGTGCAGATCATAACTGAGCAGACTTTGCATCGATATAAAGCACTAATTACTGTTATACGTGTATGTTTTAAAAGCCTCTGGCCAATTTAAAGAACTGTTTGCTCAAGAGAGGTGGAGCAGCTGAGAAGGTTATTTGCCAAGCTGACAATATCAATTCTCATTTGCCTACCTTCAAGTCGATGCCACTTTGCCTGTTGTATTTAAGTTTTCAGGTGCACGTCGTCACCCTCGCGCTTCTCGGAATTGCTCAGCTCCAAATCACACAGATGAAATAAGCTTATTTTGCAGGGAGTGTGGAGCCTCAGTCTTGCATAAACCCACCAGCATCACAGGTGAAGTTTTGGCATTTTGTCTGCAAGCAGGGGGAAAAACTTGCTTGCTGTTTCCAGAAACACCACCTACTGGTGGCCAGACCTCTTGGAATGGAAAGAAGGTTAAACCTTTCTCAAAGAAAAGGAACACTATATTTGTGTAAGCTACACTTCATGACTATATTAGTCTGATTCTTGAACATTAAGTACCATTAATGGAGTTGCTGTACATGGATGCAGCATGCTGCTGCTGCTGCTGGAATAAGACAAGCAATAAGATCTCGCCTTAGCCTTTACTTTTTCAGACTAAACAGCCCCGACTCCCTCAGCCGTTCCTCATATGATGTGCTCCAAACCCCTCAGCAGCCTTGTTGCTGTTCTCTGGACACACTCCAGGACCTCAATGTCTTTTCTAGAGTGAGAATTGAATGGAGTACTGAAGTTGTGGCCTTGCCAGGGCTGAGTACAGGAGCACCATCACCTCCCTGAATCTGCTGGATGCACTGATTTTGATGAAGACCAGCATGCTGTTGGCCTTCTTGACCATCTGGGCACACTGCTGACTCATGTTCTGTCAGCTGTCCACCAGCACCCGCAGATCTTTTTCTACCAGGGTGCTTTCCAGCCACTCTTCACCAAGGCTGTAGCATTGCTTGGAGTTGTTGTGACCAAAGAGAGGATCTGGCACTTGGTCTTGTTAAACCTGCTGCACAATGGCTTCTAGTCCCTCCTGTTTATCATCTATGCTGTGTGCATTGGTATAGATGCTCCTGAGCTGGGCTCTCTATTTCACCCCTGATGTGGGCACGCTACCCCTAGGCTCCTCCCTAGTGAGTGTGGTTTCATTCCCTTCCCTCTTCAAACCTATCTTAAAGCCCTATCAATGAACCTTGCCAACTCCCCTTGGAGACAGCTGAACTTTGTCTGTCCCTGGCAGACTCATTGCAGCAGAAATGTTCCTGTGATGAGAGAAACCAAAATTCTGCTTGTGACACCAGCTTCTGAGCCACATCAGATATGTTTGCCTGTGTCTTTCAATCTTCAGTGCAGTCTTTGCTGCCACAAAGGTATTGAAGAAAATGCCACCTGTGCTCCTGATCCTTCAGTCAACCATCCCAGTGCCTTGAAGTCCTTTTTAATTGCTCTTACAGTTCAGTTTTGTACTCAGCTTCATTTCTTCCAACCTGTATGACCAGTAATGGATAATAATCAGAGGGCTGTACCAGACTGGGGAGTTTCCCAGTGATGTCTCTGACCTGGCCTCAGGGAGGCAGTAGACTTCCCCGTGGGATGGATCTGGTCAGCATATGAGGCCTTCTGTTTGCCTCTGAGGAATCTCCTACAACAATTGCTCTCCTTTTTTTCTTAACACAAGTAGTTCTAATGCATGGAACTGGCTGAGTTACCCCAGGCAACCCTTTGGATGGGCTTTCCTCTGTAACCCTCCAGTTCCAGCGCCCCAGACCTGTTGTGTAAGGGCAACTGTGAAGGTGAGGGAGACCAAGAGGTGATTTGGCTGCCTCCCTGAGCAGGGACCTGTTTCCATTCCCCCTGTCTTTTAGGTCTCCTCCTGTTATCTGGTGGAGAAAGTGGAGGGGATGCTCTGCAGCTTGAACCTCTGCCTGCTGCTCTTGCCTCAGAGTGTGGCTCCACCAGTCTGTTTCTCTCTCGCATTCCCTGACACTCCTCAACCTTTCCAATTTCTCTTCCAGCTCTTCCACCCAGCTGAGCAGGTCATTGACCTGCTCACACCGCACACAGGCATCCTCTCTGCTGTCCTCTGGTCCCAGTGCCAGGCTCAGACGCTCCCTGCAGCTGGGCAGTTGGACAGCTACATGTTTATGGGGGAACTTTGTGTCCCCACATTCCTCCTGGCTTTTACCCATGTGGTCACCATTGCTGGTTCTTAGTTACAATCAACTGAACTCACCTCACACTTCTCTGAAGAGAGAACCTAAAGCATTCTGCTTTGAGAAGTGTACAAATATGATTGAGTTGCAGGGCTGGAATAATTGTAACGTTAGAAAAATCTTGTGATGCCAACTTTGAAGGTCTGAATTTTTTGCTGTCCTGAAGAAAAGGATTATAAAAGAGGCTCTGTTGTTTGTCAGTCATGTGGTTTTGCTGTACTTAATTCTGTCCTTCAGAGCTTTCACTGATCTCGTAAGGGCCAGAAGGATTTTTCATTTTCCTTTATGCATAATGTTAGCTTCTGGGTGTTAGTTGTTTATAATTGGGGGGGGGCTGGATTTGATAATCAGCTGCTCTGCCTGCCCTTGTTTTTCTAGCTGTGAACATCAGCTGATTTGCTATGAAAATGTCTAATTCTAAGTGCTGATTTTCTTCTGTGAGTTCATGACCATAAATATGTTGCTTTGCCATGCTTCCACACTTGTTTGGAAGACCCATGAAGTAGCTTTTCCCTCTCCCTGCTAACAGAGCTATGACGCATAAGAGCCCAAATCTAGTAGTATTATTATTGTTTTATTATCTTGTAATTAGTGAGTTCTGTGTTGCACTAAATATTTAATGAAATGATCATGTGAATTCTCTGAAATCTTGTTTCCTAAAGCAGATGACAACATCTTCAGGCTCTTGTTTATGCAGTCAAATTATTGCTACTGATTAATCTGTCTTAATCTTGCCGTTCATCACTTCCATATTCCATAAAATGCTTAAAACTAAAATTTAGCAGTTGCTGAACATTGTACCCATTTTCTTTCCCTGTCAGTTGATGGTATCCCCTGGGACCTTTACAGGGAGTGTCTTAGTGATTCTTTCTTGGCCACAGTTAAGACAATATTAAGTGTTACAGTCCCACCTGTTATACCTTATCTTAGCTGCTGAGCACATGCATGAAAGCCACCAGCGTGATAGCATTTATGCAATCTCAGTCTAGATAATCCAGCATTTAAAGTTTTCCTAGCAGTTTATTTCAAAATCTATAGTGGCCAGCTTCTAAAACACTGTTTATATCTTGACAGGCACTTCTAACACTGTAGAGTCCTTAAGGAACACTGGTGTCATTGTCTGTGGTGCACTTGGATGCACCAAGAGGTTTTCTTTTTTTTTTTTTTCTTTTTTTTTACATAGCAGATATCCTCTGTAAGTTAGCAGGCTTCAACATATGTGCCTCCTGTTGTGCTGCAAAAAAAAAGGGGACAGCTGAGGAGGAAGAAAGTGGGAGGTGTGAGGATAGAGAGTGAACAACAGAAGAGGTTTGGTGAATCAGCTCCTGAGCCACCGCTGTATGGCAACCTCTCCACAGGATAATAATCAACAGGATGAGCTCTGTAGGATGTAAGAGCTGTTGGGTTCTGTTAGAAGTGTGGAAGTGCTTTGGGTATGAAGCTGTTGAGTCCTGGAGAAATTAGAGATTAGCTGGGGGCAGGGGGAAGAGAGATACTGTATTGGATGGAAGGGGCAGGAGACATAGACAGAAACTGTGTTGGAATGCTTGCAGGGTAGTACAGCCATGTGCAGAAGTAGTGAGGTTTGCACAGGAATGTCTACTGAAATGATTTCCAGAGGAAATAGAGATGCTTTGGTAATCTGCATGAAGTTTTGCAAGTAGATTGAGCTCCTCTTTGAAATTCTCATGTTCTTGTTACCATGGGTACCATCTCTGACCTTTTTCAGCCACTGAGTGACATCTCTCTGCTTCCGGTACCGTGTTCTAGAGCATCCTCATACTCTTCAGCCTTGGTTACTTTCCCTTTCTTGCAAGGGATAAAAGTTAGTTTGAGTTGGAATTGTCTTCTGTGCCTGCAGCAAACCTCAGATAAAGCTTTTATTTATTTGTTTTTTTTTTTTGTAATGTATTTAGACTTTTCAGTTGTCAGTGTTTTTAAGGATGCATTTTTTACAGCAGGAAACAATCATTGGAAGTTCAACCTTTTCTTTTGCACACATCCCAACCAGTTTGGTGAAAACCTCTTCTTAAAGCGTGCCTCACAAAACTTGGGGGGACAATGAAAAGAGTCTACAAACCAGGACTCCAAAATATTGTGTAAGTGAAAGGTGATTGGCAAGAGGACTTCAGGCTCTGTCCAATGCTGTTAAAAAGTAAAATTCACCAAGCATCACATCAGTTGTTTTTACTTTAGTGATTTGGTCTGGCAGCCCTTTGCTGGACTTGTACTATGAGAATGAAACTCATTCTTTCATTGTAGGCAGTTAGTGAATCAATTTTTCATGCAACATGTATGTTGTAAATGCTTCACTGAGTACTCATTTTGTCTGAATTGTTTGAGCTCTGACCCTCCCCTAAATCTTCTGCAGCTACCCCAAAATCAGGGTAAATAATGCTGTAATGCTCAGTGTCTGTAAGTTTGAAACTGGGGTGCAACTAAGGCCAGGCTTACTTATAAATGTGGAGCAGCTTGAGATATGATTCAAGTGTGCAGATCCAGTCTCTTTTTAGCTCAGATGTTGTTTTGCTGTGGGATGGGATCAAACTTGAGCCAACTGGTTCAGCAAAGATGAGTCCTTAATCTCTCCATGTTCTTTTCCAAACGCTGCTACCAACTCAGACCTTCAGGGATAACTTAAGCAGCCTGCTTGTTTCTCTTCTTTTACTGAATGGGTTTTTTTCAAAAGCAGGCCAAAGAAAGATACAACTATTACTTGTAGTGAAGTAAAATATTCTTTGAATTGTCCTGTGTATCCCTTTAGTTAATTTTGACAGCATGCCTATAAAAATATATGCTCTATTTCTTCTGGAACATGTTGTTCACAACTAGGTGAAGCCTGGAAAGATGTAAGTATTCAACAAAACTGTTGCTGGGGAAAAATAAATCTCTCTGATCAGGGAGGTTTTTATTTGGTTTATAAAAACACAGTTTAGGTTACTAATAGTTATAAAATTATTACTTTTAATCTTAGCCAAAGCTACTCTTTTCTCCCTCGTGTCACACTGCTTTAGAAGAATGCTTTTGGGGGATTGTTTGTGTTCTTTCCCCTGTTGCACATAGGGATGTTTGCCTTCATATTCTAGCTGGATCCAAGTAGATTTTGCATATTATGGTCCTGGATAAATGTGAGCTTTGAGTCAATTTATCAAGAATGATTTATCAGAACTTCTCTGTATTGCCGTAAATGACATTAATAACTATTTGAGTTATTGCTCTGTATTCCTCACCCTCTTCTCTCCTGCTTACCTTTCTTTTTGTTCAGTTACAAAGTCTTTTTCACTGTACATAGATATTTCTTTATGACAGTATAATCAGCCATTCAGAAAACTGCTCTGCAGTAGCTGTGGACAGGGAAGAGAGCTGAGTACAGTCACTCACAGATGGCAACCAGAAGCTATGCTCAGGAGTACTCACAGGGTTTTATTAAACTGACAGAGGGGAGATTTAGACTGGATGTTAGGAGGAAGTTCTTTACAGTGAGCGTGGTGAGGCACTGGCACAGGTAGCCCAGGGAGGTTGTGGCTGCTCCCTCCCTGGAGATGTTCAAGGCCAGGTTGGGCAAGGCCTTGATTGACCTGTACTAGTGGGAGGTGTCCCTGCTTAAGGCAGGTGGTTGGAACTAGATGATCTTTGAGGTCCCTTCCAACCTTACCATTCTATGATTCTATGTAGTAGCTCCTTGACGAAGATGCTCAGAGGGCTGCAGCAGCTCTACTATGTGGACAGGCTGGGAGAGTTGGGGCTCTGCAGCCTGGAGAAGAGGAGGCTTCCAGGAAACCTTGGATTGGCCTTCCATGATCTGAAGTGGGCTNTTGTGGAGCACAGAATCACCCAATATGATCTATGATCACGTTGGGTGATTCTGTGCTCCACAACCTCCTTGGAGGTGTTCAAGGCCAGGTTGGATGAGTCCTTGAGCAACCTATACTAGTGGGAGGGGGTTGAAACTGGATGGTCTTTGAGGTCCCTTCCAACCTTACCA